>JAWPHD010001111.1:217500-356722 GCA_037043455.1 Cyrtodaria siliqua | reverse complement strand
ACAATAGGTTTGCGCTGACCCTTCGAAATGCGAGCTGGGTCCGTATTCATCAAGCGTCTTAGCACTATCTTAAACAAAGTCAACGTTTATCAATATTTTAAACACCTTCGTCTATCGTTTTAGGACATCATCTTTAGGTTTTCAATAATGCTATAGATTACTAAACCCCACAGCTAATCTTTTATTTTAAAATAGATGCTCTGTAATATCGCTGAGAGATTAATAAGGATATTTGAAAATATGTAAACAATTTTAAATTTGGACTTAAGTAATATTTTCTACTTAAGCTGCTTTATGAATACGAGCACAGGAGATCTTCGTCTCTTGCACTAAAATCGGCAACGCTTGGGGTCATTTAGGTGACTTAAATTGTTCAAGCGTGGATTTAGGGGTGTAGTCGGCGGAGACTCGGAATATCCGTTGGTTTATGATAACCTTTTCTTTTTAGTGGCGAACAGATCCTTTCAGTTGCAACTCATTCACAAGCCCCTCCGCCATCAGTAAAGATCTTTTTTCATGATTAAGCTCTTAAGACAATAATCGGGGGAGTATATTGTCGTCCTTCTGTCCGTACGTCTGTCTGAATATCTTGTCCGGAGCATACCATGAAAACTACTAATGAGACACGACTGAAATGTCAAAGCACAGACTGTAAAAACCTTAACTGTGTCTTCTTTCAAATTATAGTTAGTGCCCTAATATAATTATAATATTTCGAGCATAACTTAAAAACTACTAAAGGAACTAGAACAAACATTGACACAGTGATAGAGGACAATATTAGAAATAATTGCATAGCATAATAATTGTATAGCACCATCTTTATTTAAATTAGACTGATCGCCTTTGCAACTTTATAGTTAGAATTCTTGTCCGCAGCATAACTTGAAAACTATGAAGAAAATTGTCTCGTCATATGTCTATGCATGTTCAAAGCCATCCTCTATACTGAACCTTTCAAATGTGCATATTCAAATACAAGTGTTGCAATAAATCTGAAAATACCCTTGAGAAATGAAATGCACAGGATTTAAACTTGGTTTCTCGATCATAGTGGACGGTGTAAATATTTGAAGGTATGAAACCACCAATTATTGTATTCATAGATTAATATCAAGCTCATATCTCAAATACCGCCTCCCAGAACTCAATAAATCTGTACACATGTATTCAGTATAAAAAGATAACGTGCCACCTGCAAGTCACATAACTCTGCAACCTATTTTGATAAAATGTACTTTGGCAATTTTGCGGTTAGCATTTTACGGTAACCTCATATCTCACAAACCGTATGCCAGAGCTCAATAAAACTTCACCCATATATTGAGTTTAAAAATATATGTGCCATGTACAAGTCATTACTTTGAAACAGAACACAGTAAACCATTGAAACCCTTGAGATCCCCACCCTATAATCATATTAATGTATAAACACTTACTGGACCTGAACACTTTAAGGTGGGTGCAGGAATTTGCATTCACATGTCATCGACTGCTGATCACATTCTGTTATTAAATTATAAGTTTGACAATTTTTTCAGCTTTGCGAAGATGAGCAATTCAAGGTTATTTTTGGGACCTCGAGTTTAGAGCATTTAAGCTTTTTATTTCCCTTTTTGAATTTCACCAAATGTGTAGAGTCAGTAAAGCGATATGGGCCCTCTTGTTCATATGTGTTCCACCAAACTTATTAAATCCGAGTTTATATCAATGTAAGTGTAAACAAGGACAATAATCAGCCAATTAAGAGCCATAGTAGTAGCCAGTAGAGCGCCCGCATACCATATTGGGCCTCCTGTTACTGCGTAAACGTGTGCTCTACATGTATTCATTTATAAATGTTCTATTTATAAATAAGCATTTTATTCTTACGCTGTTTTTACATTTAAATGGACATATATATATACGTAAATCTTGAGTGTTAGCTCACCTGATACGAAGACTCACATGTGTGCTATTGGTATAATTGGTATCACTCTTCGTCCGTCGCCATTTTGCAATATTTTTCATAGAATTGTATAGGCAAAAACTTCATCTCTGAAACCGCAAGACACAGAGTTCTCATTAACCTAGGTGAGTGAAGGAACCCTATTATTTTTGGGGCCAGTATGTCAAAGAGCAGTTACCTTTTATGGAAATATGCATTCAGCACAATAAGTTCAAAACCATTACGCCTACCTCATAAAACCACAAAGGTACATTGCACTATGTGAAAGGAAGAAGATTGTTTTGGGGCCAGTAATGCAAAGGTCATGGTCACAATGACCTTATATGGAACTACTCTTTCCGCACAATAACTTCAAAACTGTAACAACTACACGAATACAAGAGAAGGAATATTATTGTTTATGGAGACAGTAGGTCAAGATCAAGGTCACAGTATGACCCAAATATAAATGAAAAATTGTTTTCTACACGATAACTTTGAAACAAAAACCTACACCTTTGTACATTGCCCTTGGTAAGAGGTGGAACCCTATTGCTTTTGGGGTCAAACGGGCGTATAATGCATCGTTAGGCTGCGCTCTTGTTTCCATGAATTGTATAAGGAAAAACATGCAAAGATTTCTCTGAAACTGCAGTGATACACTGACTGCGCATGAACAGACACATACACCTAGCATCGGTCCTAGGGAGTCTATTCCCATCACTGAGGACATAACGCTTGAGTCATAACTGGAAACTGTTGCGATCCACACCCTAAAGCCATATATACACTTACTAGATATGAGCTGACCGACACAACTATCCAACCGGCATCGGCCCTAGGATCCACCCACACTCCTGGGTCATAACTTGAAAGCCGTTAAGATCCAACAATAGAAACATATATACACTTAATAGGTATGAACAGAATGATACAACCATCCAGCCACCTTTGACACAGGATTCCAGCCTCACCCATGGGGCTCCTTGGTCATAACTTAGAAACGGTTGGGATCCGCACCCTATAACCATATAATATACACTTGCTGGGCATGAACGTTTGAAGGCGGTTGAGAGAATTTCTTTTTTTTTGCGATGGCTCACCATCGACTGAATGATCTATTAATTTTGTGTTATTTAATTATCAGTTTTTTCGTTTGGGCAAAGACCATCTCAGTGATCGATTAAGGGCCCTTTTGGCCCTTTTTTTAACTTTATGAGCCTTTACCGATATTAACGCTATGGTTTAGTTTAGCGAAGATTGAATGCAAAACGAAGGTGCTAAAGCGATGTTTTCAAATAGACGTATACAATAAAAAAGAAAAAATCCTCAAATAATTAACTTTTAAGTTATATTTAATATACATATATGTGCGATATAAAAGCAGTGTTGCACTGGCATCAAACGCCTCCAGCTCAGAGTAATTTATTAATTGTGTCAGTCATAGATACATTGCATTTATACAGTAATACAGGTCAAACAGTTGAACATGTTCCTTGGAAGGGTTGTTTGTGATGGTGAGCCAGCATAACTGTAGAGCTGTGCTAGCTAGGGACTCTTTTTATAACTCCGCAAATAACGACTGTCGGTTGGCCGGTCGGTCTGTTCAAAATCCGCGCTATTTCTAAATATCCCATTTCCATGATTACCCCCTAGATGAATTTTCACGAAACCGTGAATATGAAGTGGAGATGTGCTCGTCGTCAAACAGTTCTTGTTCGATGAATGTTCATCGTGGTATGATCCTTTCAATATTTTAGACACAAATTGTGTCTGCGCTATTTCTTCATAATCGCTTGATAGATTTTAACCAATCTTTGTGAGAAGCGTTATTATGAAGTGGAGATGTACATAGCGATTTCTTGTTCCTGTTCAATGAGTTACGGCTCTTTGAATACTTTCACATACAAATATTGTCAGTACAATTTCTCCATAAAGCCTTGGTGAATTTCCAGCAAGCTTTGTGAGACATGTCATTATGAAGAGGAAATGTATATGTCGTGGTCTCGTTCCAGTTCGTTGAATTTTGATGGAGCTATGTCCCTTTGAATATTTTCATACAAACATTGTTTCTGCTATTTCCCCATCACCCCTTGATATATTCTGATAAGCTTCAGTATGAAGTGGAGATTCGTTTGTCATCGTTTCGTTTTGGTTCATTTTTTAACAGAGTTCTGACCCTTTAAATATTTTCACACCAACATCTTGTTTGCGCTATTCTCCATAACCCCTTCATGGTTTTCACCAAACTTTGTGAGAAGCTTCAGTATGAAGTGGAGATGCATATATCGTCATCTCCTTCAGGTTCCATGATTTTTTACAGATATAGTCCTTTGTGAGTAGCATCAGTATTACGAGCAGATGCGCATATCGTCATGGTGTTTCGGTTTTATGATTGGAGTTCTGGCCCCTTGCATATTTACTCAGAAATATGTTGCTCGTTCTATTTCTCCATAACTCCATGATGGATTTTTTTACCAAACTTTCTCAGAAGCATCAGTATGAAGTGTTGATGCACAAATTGTCGTGGGGGTACACATTTGAAGGTGTATTTATCACCATCAGTGATAGTTCTAGTTGCTGTCTGTTTCCGATAAACTGGCATCTAAATCCTTCTTCTTGACAAAGAATTCTCAAGAGCAGCTATGCGAGCTTACAAGGCCTGCTGCATAGCCTGTTTATATTTTCTTCTTTTGCTCTGACGATTACAGGTTTTGTTTTCAGTCAAGCGAAATTGCCCAATCAGCTGTAGAGTGGCCAATGCATTCCTGCAAAATAAACCATGAATTAAAATGGTTGTACTACTGAGCCACTTTCAGAAATAGCCTTTAAAACAAACTTAATTAAATATGAAAATCCAATATCGCCATTTTCATATAATATTTACGATATTTCGTGCAGATAGCTAAAGGATTCGTATGTACCATATATCTTTTTCTAGCAAGTCCATACTGCAGAGTGTATTTTGAAAACATCCCCCAATGATCAGTTGAAGATGGAAGCGGCAGCTGGTTTCTGAACTTGGTGGTGCCACATAGTTTTTCCAACAAAACGATTGGTTTCCTATCTGACTGATTCCCTCGTTTAATACACGACGCCCACATAACATTTTACTGGTGAAATTATACATAATTAAAAAGCGGGAAATACATGCTCCGTTAAAGTCGATGACATAACTTGATTTTCTTTTCAACATCAATTTCAGAGTGATCATTATTTATAATAATACACATGCAACATACAAACTGCACACAAGCAACTATTACCTAAAGTGGACATTCATGCACATACAATTTAAAGAAACATTTATTTTAATATTTTGTCAATACCATACCTGGTCCAGCATATATTGTTAAAAATAGTACTTCATTAGTACTTCACAAAAAAAGCAAGCGTGCCAAATTGACACTATATAGACCCGTTATACATACGGCATTAATATGACCATCATCGGCATGTACAAATCTACCTTAACTATGCCCAAGTTTCATCAAGATAAATTAAAGTTATTGAGCGGAAACCGTGAAAAATCGTAAATTTTCAAACAATCAAAGGGTCATAACTCCGCATTATAGGTGCAATGTGGCTGATTATCGAACTAGACAGAGATATTATGCACATAAGCATTATCTTCAAGTTTCATCAAATTCATCAAGATCTGATTATAAATGTTAAAGTTATTGAGACGAAACTGTTAAAATCATACATTTTCAAAGTGAACGGGCCATAACTTTCGCATTATGGGTCAATGTGGCTGGTTATCAAAGAAATATAAAAAGATCGGACAGGAAAAGTAGCATTCAAGGAGGACAGTCAACCACAAAACACAGAAACAAACACGCAAACAGACAAACAAGAAGGCAAAAGTAATGATAAATGCAAACGTCATCACAAACACAAAAGGGTTGACAATAGGGCTACCGCCTTGGAACGGTCAGTGGCAAAGTAGGCCACTGGGGGGTTTAAACCGGTTCTAGGGTGCACCAAACTTCATACTTACCCTACTGTCATTCCATTAAAACAGGACAGTGTAAATAAAGAAATCCCTGCCATGATCTAATCTCTAACCAACAAGGCAGCATCAATAGGCAATATAAGTAAAACACAAATATGCTCGTTTAAATATAATACAAAAAAAACAATAGCCTAGAAAGCCACAATGAAGGTACTCAATGACTTGGCAGAAGCCAGAGCAACAAGAGAATACACCATTAAGGGCACGACAAGAAAGATCATAGACAAACATCAAACGCCACCGTCCCAATGGGCTTTAGGTAGGCGTCATCATAGGGGCCTGTCCGGTCATCGTACAATTAAAGAGGAAAGCATAGTGACGAACTTTACTTGATAAAGATATGCCTATAAACATTATCCCCAAGTTTCGACCTTGAGCGAGCTATTGTGACCATACACATTGTGTCCAAGTTTCATCAAGATTAGATTACAACTACTCCTGTTATGGAGTGGACACTACCTTTCCGGACGCCCGTCAGTCGTGCGTGATCACATAATACGTCCCAACAACACGGGCGTATAAAAATGTTCCCATAAGGCCATCATTTTTTAATTATTCGTTTTACAAACTGTAGAGACAGAGAACTGCTGTAGGAGGAGAGAAAAACTATTTTTGTATTTCATTTCATTGGAAATGAAAAGAGAATGAACATGATGAAATGTTTGATTTAAATCTGGGAGGGTGTTAAAAAACACTATCAAATTCCCTATGGAAAATAAAATTCCTCATCTCGTTTTGTCGTAGGAGGGTTCGTAAAACGAATTAACAAACTAGAGGTTGTTTTTAGAAAAGCAGATATCTCCACGCAAAGGGGAAAGGGTAATAAATCTACCAAAAATCATTTGACTGGAACATGTCGACGATTTGCACAACTAGACTTTGGGATCATCAAACCCATTTTGTGTTCCTTTAAAGTAGAATATCGCTTAAAGTTCTCCGGCCATGTTTTGTTTTATGAACATAAAGATATTTATTTAAATCGAAATCAATACACAACAATAGATATTTACAATTCAAACATTGCAATATCTATGAAAAGCGAGAATAAGATTTTATTTGATGACGTAGAAACCTTTGAACCGGTAAATTTGGTAAATTTATCCACAGGTAGATGTATTTATCAATTATCTGGCAATAGCTGTGCAGCTATACTATTCAAATTTACCTCACTTCCCCGTGCAGTCACACAGTGGTAAAAGTAGTATCTATGTCATGCAAATAATACTTATTTTACATACAACTTAGTAGCGGTTTTAAATCTATATGTTTATCTCCGGGACTATTAAAAAATGTTCATATGATGTTTAAGTGTTAAATCTGTTAATTGATAATACGACTTTTGCTGTGTAATTCGTTATTAATATGTATAGCTATACCACCTGTGCCCAGGGATTACCGAAAATACAGAATGGTGTTATGTTTTACTCCCAATCCCCATGCTGTAAACTACGTGATAATTCCTTGTTCAGAACAAATCAGAGAATTTTTTTTTTCAATTTGGATTAAAGGGAAACACGGCAATTTTGAATCAATAATCAAACACTGAAATCAATTGATTATTTATCCAGTATCATTTTAATTTTAAACCTGCTTGCATATATAATTAAATAAAAGTGTGAGTTTCCTTGCTTTCGTCTTATTATACCATATGTTTAAATATATTATTGATGCAATATAATAAACATTTAATACTAAGCAAAAACAATTGCTTTAAACTATTCTTATAATTAATGTTAATGATTAAACAAACTGTATGCAAGTTGTGTAGAAAAACTAACACCGTGATTATTTTTTTCAAAAATCAAGATTGATGTGTATCCCTTTAAACGTTTTTGGCTCGGCCCCTTAAAAAAGGGTTCGTCAGGCAACCAGAAACACATCTATTTTTTACACGTTCAGCTATAAAAAATACATTCACTCGCCTTATGGGCTCGTGAAATTCCTTTTCGGCTAACGAAATATTGTTTTTAATCAATTGAAAATGTGATACAGTAATTCAAAGTTCACCGGCCTAAAATAGGAAGACCAGAAACGAACATTTGTATTTGCCTTAATGTCTCGGTTCTAATCACACTCCTTTGTATCTTCCAATATGTCCTCCATCATGCGAGGATACTCAAAGAAGGGCATCATGCAAATTGCTAGGCTAGAATATATTATCCCCAACATAAATTCAATGTTTAATTCGGTTTTGCGGCGCACCAAAACAAAATGGTTATATGGCGTCAACAGGAATTAACATTGTAGGCCCACCATCAATGTACAGCGAGATAAAAAGAAATGCGCAGTGTTAATGAACCTTCTCACCTACACATTCTGTTAAAGTATTTATCCCGCCAACAACAGCCAAATTTAAAAACGGATGTGCACCGTTTCTAAACCTACTGACAATGAGGTATATATATATATAACTTCCATATTTTGAGAATCTAAACCTAAACTCTATAGACACAACATAAACGGCTTTAACCAGCCAGTGAAAACCCCGAAACTGGTGTGTCCAATTAATAGTTACCAACTCAAAATTCATTTTATGCATATTCAATCACAGGTATTTTAAAAAACCGTCAATAAACCAATACTTTAAATCGGCAAATATACATTATTGTACGTCCTAAACAGAGTTTTGATAAACGTTTTTCCCCCGTTATTTGGCAGGTTAATTTCTTTAACTATCTATCTACTGATACTGCAAAAACACTCTTTCGAACACTATGCACAGGTTTCCTGGGTAGAACCAGTACCAAGCAATGTGGAATAATTATCTTGCTCTCAAGTATAAATAACATGACCATGACGAGGATCAAACCCACAACCTTTCGATTTTTTAAGTCTGACGTTCTACAACTAAATCACGCACTCCACTAACACCCCATTTCTTGCTGAGGATGATAAATAGAGTATATCATGTTAGTGCCTGGTCACATCCAGTTTATTAGAGGCTGAGAAAAAATGAAGTCCGAGGCTGTGCCGAGGGCTTCATTTTTTTTCGTGCCGAACCTGATAAACTGGATACGATCAAGCACTAACTTGATATTCTATTTATCATGTTGATCGTTTAAAATCATTTAATTTACTTTTTTCCATTTTTTCCCCATTTTTTTCCGTTCAAAAATACCGAGATGTCATCAAATATACCCCGACGTCATCAAACGAGGTGCTGACGTCATCAAAAGAAGTGCACCTGACGGGATAGGAATGTAACTGCCGAGATAATGTTTTATCTCAAGCACCCTGGTTCTCAGCAGAATTATACTGATTGACATGATAAAGACCTGTAATGAACATGACAAAATGAAAAGTGAATTCTGTGTGATTAACCTTCTGCATGTGTAAGCGTGTCAGTGGCTCTATTCTTGCCAAACCTTTGAAAAGCAATTGACAACCGAAAACATAAACAAAATCAATTTTTTCGATTTAAGGGTCGCGGTAGTCCCCCTGAATCCTCCGATGTGGCCAACCAACAATTTGCTTGTATCTCGAAATTGTATGGCCACAGTGAATACAAATTGGCCGACAAATCTTGTCAAATGTATCATGGCGTTACCTTTTCTCGATAATCTAAGCGATTGACAATACATAATGAACACAAACACGCGTCTAACCTGTCTTAGTTTTCCTCCAGCGAAAATCCTATTTAGTTCCATCAAAACAGCAAAGTTTCCAATAAAGTTCGCATCATTTCAATTCCAAAATGTAATGTGTCAGTCAAAATTCGATCAGTTAAAAAAATGACTCCGGTACTCGAGGTAGTTTTGAAAAGGAAGCTAATAGCAGCATAACTGTATTTTTTCCCAATAAGGTGTCTAATACGGGACACACATATAATAATACTGTCTCGTCACTCTTTTTATTTGTGTGTCAGGTTAAATCAAATGTTTGATATGTCAAAATATCTCATTCAATAAAAAATATCTCACACAAACGTGTATACATATATCTTAAATAAAACAAATCAGGCAATACTTACCAAGAAAAAGTTTTTTTCGCCTATAAACCATAAATTATATGATGGTATGACCTCCATAGAATGTTTTCTCAACGAGCTCTTCAGCGAGGACTGACTCTTTTATTTTTAGTATCATGATACACTTTCAGTTGACACAGATAGGACGATTATAACTCGATTTATAACACTTTAAACACAGGTTGAAAAGTTGACTTAGTGAAACATTGATAAAATAGGTATGTGTATGACTTCAATAAATAATAACTTAGCTTTATGCTGAATATCATTTTGTATTTAGCTCGTCAAATAGCTAATCAACCCGTTGACTGTAAACACTGGCTGATCGTCTGTCATTGCGCTTCATAGTCTAGGGAAACTACGCAAAATAAAAGTTACCTCGAGATTATATGTACCTCGAGAACAGGATACTTGAGGGTACAAAAATGTCTGACAAGCAAACCAAACACGTTATAAATCGAAACTTATATTCTGTATCTGTATCTGTATGGCTACGAGGTAGGACCAATACTAGTATATAACTTCTGGGACAGTGCGCGAGCTTAGTAACAGTTATAAATGGACGACTTGAATCCCTCAACTGTTTGGGCTCTGATAGTGCTCTCGTCCAGAGAGGTTGGCGTTATTGACCACAAAGCACTTTGAATTGTTTGTTACTTGTCGTTCAATAATGTTTTTAGATTAAACATCTGAGAATTGTTTGGCTTTTGTTAGTTCTTTGGGTCTTTGACTGACTAAAAAATCATATGTGTCTATTGCCGGTACCATACCCACCACTAGCTCGTATAGGTAGACAACTCGGTTGAATTCACGCCTATGCTGAAGTGTCGGTAGGTCGAAATCTTGCAGCATATTTGTCACAATCTAGGACAGTGCCTAGAGGTATACCAGATTCATATGAGCTTTGCTGAAATGTTTCCACGTGTGATTGCAAATGATATGCTCTAGGATCTTACAAGGCTCTGATGTTAGTGAAACTGGTCTATACTTTTCAGGTAAGTGTCTATCGCTTTTTTTGAAGACAGGAAATATGTTTGCATTCCTCCAATCTTGTGACAGTGTACCAATGTCAACCGAGAACTGGAAAACATCACGGAGTCCTTGCGCTAGCTCTTCAGCACATGTCTTCAGTATAATGTTTGGGATGCTGTCTGGGCCCATTGCCTTCGACGTTTAAAGGTTTGTAAGGATTTTTAATACGCCTGTTCTTTCGATGTTTAGATGTATATTTTTTCTTAGGTTGACTGGTAGAAGAGAGGTGTTGCTGTCTCTGATAAAAACTGATTGAAATTGTTCCACGAGTATGACTGCTTTTGCTTTTTAGTCAGTAATGAGATTGCCGTGCTGTTTAAGAGATGCTGTTCCGATATTATCTTGTTTTTTATTTAACGTATTTCCAACATTGTTTAGAATCGTTTTTCTTGGATGATGTCGTTTGCATTCTTTTAGTAACTGTCTGTATTTTACCCAGTTGTTCTTAGCCTTGGCTTGATTATATAGTCAGGCTTTTTATTGAATTAAAAAACAAACATGTTCAGTTGTCATTCCACACAACTGTGTTTGTAGTTAAATACGCCACAAGATCTAACTTGGAGTAAGAATTACTCATGTGTGTTCAATATCAATTGCTAAACATATTTGCCCTTCAGGTGCCCCTGCGTGATTTTCATCGCAATTGTGGGCGATATTGGGAATATGGATGAACTATCGATTTCAGAGTGCAACAGTTAGTCGAATTAAACAGACATCGGTATTTTCTGACTCCAGCCAAACGCGTGTAAATGCACCGATTAATGTTACCTAGGATTTGCCGGTGATTTTCTTCCAGAACCATTTTAGTGTCGCCATGTTTGTTTATTACTGATCCGGTCACCGACATTCGTGGAAATGAGGCCGTGGAAATGACGTCATCCCATGAATAATTATGAGCATTTTCGCTATTAATAGAAACGACTTCTTTTTTCTTTTTCGAGTTTCTCGTTACAAAGACATTTTTTTCAAGTAATATGTCAAATTTGTGCATACTTGAGTAATTCTCTTTCCAATGATATATGGTTATATTTTAGTCATCCGGAAAGGGGCTTTACATATGTCAAATTGTAACAATTATAGACCAAGGCCAGTATTCATAAAGCATCTTAAGAGGGACATATTAATTAAGTCAACATTTAAGATATTTAAATATCCTTATCTGAGGGACACTACAAACCATAACATTTAAGATATTTAAATATCCTTATCTGAGGGACACTACAAACCATAACATTTAAGGTATTTATATATCCTTACCTTAGGGACACTACAAACCATAACGTTTAAGATATTTATATATCCTTATCTCAAGGACACTACAAACCATACATTTTTAAGATCAATGTTTATCTGTTAGTTTTATTTATCAATAACCTTATCAACAATATTATGACAACGTCTTAAATCGATAGAAAACGGAGTTTAAACAATTTATAAAATTTAAGTCAAGATATTGTTATGAATTTTATGAATACGACCCCAGGACCGTCTGGACTTCAAGTAGTATCTGTATGGACAGTGACACTGGACGTAATATATACCTGATTATGAAAATTGTTGTGTTTGCAAGAAGTTTTAACTAGAAGAGTTAAACAATTGTATATCTCTTTCCACTTAATAGGTACAATGTGACGTGGATGCACGTGGGCACTGGACTCATTTAATTTCATAAAGAAGAATCGTATGCCTTAATTTACGCAAATACACTGTAAATATGTTAAATATTAATATTAATTCACTTCACATTCATTACACATTATACATTATAGGTGGTACACCTCATCAGTTCGTGTGTACACAACTACTGCATTCAGACATTGTGGATATCTCGGTAAATACAGCCTTGCTTGAAAAATGTGTTTACAACATACAAGGGATTGGATTGATGTAAAAGCTAGAAAAAATGAAAGTGTGTATTGATTATTTGATTTAATACGGAAGACGCCCATCATCCTTAAAGGGAGTACATCAGGCTTTTTATGGGGGTCTAGGTGTCAGACTTAAAATCGACAAATATTAATATTTTCTATTCTACATGGTCAAAACATAATAAATGAGCCTAAAAATTATCCCTTACTTGCAAAGAAATTCATTCAGCACAGTAATATGTGCTATCCTAGGTGACGCACCAGGGTTGATTTCAGCATTTTACGTCCGATTCCATCCTACTATATGGTGTTTTCAAAGTTTAGACCTTAACAAAATGGTTCTAACATCATATTTTGATTGATATAAGTGTTTTATCATAAACTGGAACTATTTTATAATTTAAGATGTTTCTAGAAAAATCCTGATGTACCCCCTTTAACGTCACAGAAAAAGGGACTTCCTCAATATACTGAAACTGTCCAGGAAGCATGTTGTTGTTGTGTTGTTGTTTTCTTTCGTATATAATATATCTCAACTATTGTGTAGGTTGAACTAACGTTTTTTTTTTAAATATTTGAAAGCCTTATCTGATATCTATGATACTACTTAATATGAACTTCTTATATGTATACACATTTCTCATTTTGAATTTGTATTTAATAAATAGAGCGAACAATTCAAGAGAGATTGTTCATACTCCTACTTATTGTTTCCCCCATCATTGAGAACAAAATCGTTTTAAATCAAAATGCGTGAGGAATTTGTGTTTTTAAATTCCTTAGTTGATTTTTCCACTTTTAAATAGCTCCCAGTGGGATTCGAACCTCTGAGTTACCGACGATGTTCAACGTCATATTACTGATAATCCTATTTGCAAACACGTCAGCGAAAATTTGAGGACAATGGAGAAAACGCAAATTGGAAAGGTACTTACATAAAACCTACAGAGTATATATTCCACTTTATAATTGAAACTCCTATTGTACTATAAAGTTCCCGACACTTGACTCTGAGAATTTTCCCGAGCTATATCGTCTCCTTAGACGGGCTTTTATAATCGACTTTAAACATGTTAAAGCAGTAGTCGATTCGAAATCCGAAATTCATATCGTACCAGTCAGTGCACAATACACAAGGTTGCTATGTATTGAAGATATATTTATTTATGATAAGATCAGCGGATCAAGTAGTCTAAAGCATTAATGTAAACATGATTTATATCAAAATGTTTACAATTTATATTTTATGCTATAGATCGATATATACATACATAGTTAATAGGCAACTTTTACTCTATAGAGTTGATCCCCTGAAACAATTTCATTCAGTCAAAGATCAATTATCTATTAATCATTAGTGCAGCTATTTATATCTGTAGTACTAAAAAGATAACATTAGTCGCAAAAATAGGTCGTCTTAGCCGAGGACTCGGTACGTCAGAATGTCAATGCAGTCGTCGTCCCTTTATCGATGTCAAGTTCGTTGTTGTTTTCTTGAAATTGTTGTTTACTTTTCAATTTCGTTTAAACATATTTTGTAGGTTGAGGGTAAAAGCTGTACAGTACCGTATATTCCGAAACATAACGGAAATAACACTTGGTTAGGGCTCGCTCCACGATTTCTCAAAAACAGGCCGTCTTAGCTGAGGACTTTGTACGTCAGAAGGCCAATGCAGTCTCCCGTTTAAAACGTCTCTTTATGGATTTCAAGCTCGCTGTTGTTTTCTTGAAATTGTTTTTTGTCGTTTATGCATATTTTGTAGGTTAGGGATAAAAGGCGTACCGTACCGTACCGTACATTCCGAAACATAAGGGAAATAGCAGGTGCGTGGTACGGGAATGAATACTTCAACGAACAAATAGAGACGTATATAGCATGTAAAATGAAATAAAATGGACCAACTGTGATAATTGAAATAATATTATTTAAATTTAGATGTGCTTATTCTATGGCTAGATATATTGTATATGAATGAAATGATAATTTATACATATTTTATGCATCTATAATAGAAATCCGCCTGAGTGTTTGTCGTACCTTTAATTTACAATGTAACATCTTGGCCATGTAATTGATCCCATGTCTGATATTTATTTAATAATGTTGAGTTAATATTATTACATCCTTATTTATGATAACTGTTACACTAATGATGTTCGCGGGTATTTACGGTACGGCACGGATTTTATCTATTATGATAATAGTATAATTACATCTGATAGATTGATTACCTATGTACATGCTGTAGCACCGCTAAATGTTAAAAGTCCGCTAAATGTTAAAACCTCCGCTAAATGTTATAAATATTACGCTAAATCTTAAAAAAAATCCGTTAAATATTAAAACTTTCGCTAAATCTTAAACATTTACTAACCGCTAAATGTTATAATTTTTTCCATGTAGCGTTAAGTGGAATTCATTATCCACTAAATATTTAAAAGTCAGAATTATATATGTAAAGCGTCGAATTGTATAACAGTGTTGTTTAAATTATTCGACGATGTCGTGATGAAAGAAACCGCATACACGCCATACTTTCAGGAACAGCTTTTTCTTCTTGCTACTGCTACTGCTGCTGCTGTTGCTGTTGTTGTTGTTGCTGTTGTTGTTAGCCCATATAACGACGCAACGAAGTCTCTTTATCACTGTAGACTTACATACACATGATACTGAAGGCAACAGTGTTCTTGTTCGCCTTTTGGATAAGACTTTACAGGTTGCCGTTAATATGAAATTAAAATGGCGACCCTTAGAGTAAGTTTATTTCTCAATCATTGAATACCCGTTATGAACAATGACTCTAAATCCAATTGTATTTTTTATGTAAAAAGGACTAGAGGCAATCTCGAAAAAATTGTATGTAATTGCATGTTCAATAAAACGATATATATGTCGTTTATCCATACTCCAGACTCTGTCCAGGTGTTTATTCATAGATTAATGCATATCTGCCGATTAAAAGTATAGGTTTACGGATACTTAAAGTACCGATATAGAATATGCGTAAAATGAATTATGAGTAGATAACTTTTAATTCGACGTTCCGATTTTGGGTTTTGGCTTGGCTTGGTTAAAGCCATTTATATTGTGTCTAGAGATCGGATTTTCAAAATATGTAAATGACTTTTTATCCAATCGTACCCAAACTTACACAGTAGTTAAATCTCTACAAAACTCGGACGAATTTTTAATCAGACATATTTGATTGCTTATAATTCTGCCTTTAAAGTTGCATATCCATAATATTTTGGAAGAGTTCTTGGGGTCGTGGGTTCAAATCTCATTGGTGGCATTTTTTTATGCCCTTTTTTATTATTATTATTATTATCATAATTTATGTTGTTTTTTTCCCTCATAAAAAACCTTGTTTCGAGGGTTCAAATCCGATTAGAGATTTTTTTGTGGGGTTGGGGTGCGGGAGTGGGGGGTGGGTGGGGAAACTTTTTTTCATTGAATCAGTACATACATTATTTTGATTTACTTTAGCCCTGTGAGCGGTGTGGGGATTGGCTTTGTTTTGGCGTCCGTTAGCGAAAGTTTCTCTGAAAACGCTCAGCCAATTTTAATCAAATTTTACATGGATTTTCCTGAATGGACTGGGACCTTACAGAATCTTTTTTTGTCGATCCGACATTCAAAATGGGCGTCGTAGCTAAATATACCCAAAACCTGAAACAATATTCTTCTACAGAACGCCTGGACTGATTTTGAAAATAATTATTTAAAATTTATTGCTGACTACTGAACTATCAAGCTTATCTTTTTGTTTTCATGAAATCAAAAATGGCTCTGCCCCGGGAATCCAACAATTGCATATGAAAATTGTGCAGGATTTACAAAGACATACTGGAAAGAATTTGAAGAAAGCTTGTTTTCTATAATCACAACGCGTAGAGTTCTCATATATTGCATGCTACATCACCTTATAGTCCTCTACCAAAATTGTTCAAATGGTGACTCTTAGGTCGAATCTGGCCCCGTTCAGGGTGTCACAGTTGTACATAGAGTTAGAATGTTTAAAACAATCTTCTTTTCTGAAACTACAGGAGCCAGAGGTTTAATATTTTGCATTTACCCTTGGCGCACGGAGTCCTCTGCCAAGTTTGTTAAAATCGAGACCAAGGGGTCAAAGGTGTTATTTAGTCTTATACTGGGATAACGCTTAGACTATCTTTTTTCCTGAAACCACGGTTTCACACTAATTGAACACGAAAAACAGATACAAACGTCTAACGGGAATTGACCCCTGAGTCGACCTTCTCATCCTTGGGGACATAGCCACATGGGTCATAACTTGGAAACCGTTTAGATTCCAACCTATAACCATAAATACACTTAATGGGCATGAAGAGATTAATAGAACCACCAAACCCAACGGCTATAGTGTATATCCCCACCCCTGGGGACATATTCCTTGGGCCATTGGAAACTGTTGAGATCCCCACCCTATATACACTTTCTGAGCATGAACAGATGTATACAACATATGTACATCATCGGCCCGGGGTCTGGCTCAACCCAAAGGGAAATAAAACCCTTTTTCATAACTGGGAAATCGTTGAGATCTCCACCCAATAACCGTATATACACTTAATGGACAAGAACAGACGGATATAACCATCCAACCAGCATGTGCCCTGTGGTCCATCCCCACCCTTTGGGACATAGCCCCATTGAGATCATCACCCTAAAACCATGCATACATTTACTGGACAAACACAGATGAATATAACTATTCTACCACCAATTATAAGCTTGTTTAACAATTGTTCCATCTCTAAAGCTTATTTGACAATGTTTTCACCTTTGTACAGATTATCAGGTGTACTATTCAGGGCAGTTTTGACTCACTTGTTATGGACAGACAGACAGACAGACAGACGGATGAAAATGATAGTTGATATATATTTTATCTTAATCGTATATCTATAATAGAACTGTGATAATTATTGTTCTCAGACACAGCTCGAGATGTTACTAACTTTATAGACCATGAGCCATACACCTTTTTCTTACCATCTCAAGGGACAAATTCTTACTAGTACCATGCTATTGAGTATGAGGATGCTTGGTTTTCAATTGAATTCCACCAAATGTGTACGGCCAGTAGAGCGA
This sequence comes from Cyrtodaria siliqua, assembly GCA_037043455.1. Lineage (NCBI taxonomy): Eukaryota > Metazoa > Mollusca > Bivalvia > Adapedonta > Hiatellidae > Cyrtodaria > Cyrtodaria siliqua. Next base: position 338,797 of record JAWPHD010001111.1, on the reverse strand, counting down.
AACAAGCCGTCTTGGACCTCTTTTTGTAAAGGTGAGTGACAAATTGAACATTCGCCAAGGTTCATCTATGTGTTTTTCAACGTTTAGTAAAGTCAGAACGCAATTGTATTGTTCTCTCATATGCATGATGTGTACACATACACATATTCCCCAATATTGACCGGTAGAACTAGGATTGCATCACGTCTCTCCGTCCTTCTGTTTTGTTTTTGGACTATAACTTACGTCTGCATTAAGGGATATTGTTGTTTATGCATTTATTTTGTATTCTGTATATAAATATGTATTTGTACAATAATATGACTATTAAATGGCATTTTCATGAGTGACTTACTCATTACTCCCTTCTACCCATATGTTTGTTGCACTTCTTTGAAATTGTACTTGGGGTGTATGCAGCGATTTTATCTAATGTATATGATAATTGCCATACAGTTACATATATACTCATCATTTTTCAACATAATTTAAGCAAATAAAAAGAGATAAACCTATTACCCGCACCGCACCACCCCTCCCCTTCCACTACATTGCCCAAACCCCTCTACAACTCACCCAGTAAAATAAGTCTGATCTATAAACGCCAGGACACAAAGGTCAGGATGGGAACAAAACTGTCATATTATTTAAGTAGTCGAGCTATAGACTAACCTAGCTTCGACATCTTATTTGAATCCGTTCTGTAACTTTTTAAATAAACAAGAAAGTTAGTAAAGACATATAAAAATATCGGACAGGGAAAGTAGCATTCAAGGAGGACAGTCAATCACAAAACACAGAAACAAACACGCAAACAGACAAACAAGAAGGCAGAAGCAATAATAAATGGAAACGACATCACAAACACAAAAGGGTTGACAATAGGGCTACCGCCTTGGAACGGTCAGTGGCAAAGTAGGCCATTGGGGGTTCAAACCGGTTCTAGGGTGCACCAAACCTCACACTTACCCTACCGTCATCCCATTAAAACAGGACAGTGTAAATAAAGAAATCCCCGCCATGATCTAATCTCTAACCAACAAGGCAGCACATGAGTTTAGTGGCGATGCAATAGTATATTTCTTGTTCATTTTTAATTAATGCCACATCTATATAGCTGATTTAATAGTTTATTACCGTCTCATTATTTACGTACATTTACATTTATACGACACTACATACAACAGTGATGATTGGAATCAGTCAGTTTGCTACGGTGTTCCGTTAGTGCAATCGTGTCATCGCGTATCAACGTTTACAAGTCGATGCGCGATGGTACAGTAGTATTTTGGTGATGGTACGATGGTGATTGTGCGATGGAACGATGGTACGATGACCCTAACGGAACACCGCAGTTTGCACATCGTGACATGTGTTATATATACTATTTAATACGGGTTTGTGGTGCAACTAACCAAATAGCGTCTACTAGTTGTCACATTTAAACATTCTTGCTGAAAAAATGCGATAACCTGTTTAAAATTTTAAAATTACCCATTAATTGTTTTAATTTTATATGCAAACTTTTAAAGCTGAAATTAAGGTTTTATTTCATACCCCAGCCAACCCCGTTTCCGTTTCTTGGAGAAGGGGTTGGATGGGGTATGAAAGTTAATACTCGTATCACGTAATGTGGACACTGTCCGTAATTCTTAGCTTATAAAACACAAAATAATTACGTTGGCAAACGTTACACACCAACTCATTGAATATTTACTAAATAAAAATAATATTGTTTTACGGAATTCATTAGCGGTACAAAAAACAGAGAAAAAACAGCGTACCGCTTGGTGGGGTGGAACTCGCAGCCCAAACTAAAGTTACACTCACGGGTAATAAAAGTCGAGCGCGCTCCCACCAAACGGGTCAAATGTATTACATAAGACATACTATTTAGTAAACCTAATGCGCTAATGTATATCCCGATCAGCAGAACATGTCAATATTGGGGTCCCGCATTGTTTACAAACAATAAATAACCCTTTTTTAAAACTATATTTTTAAGCTTCCCCGGAAAGTAAATCATTTGAACAAAGTCATTATATTTTTGTATAAACAAATTCATAGTTATATCCGCTAAACCATCATGACTTGTATTGATAGATAACAATTTAAATAATAAGAGTATTAGTACGACCGGTCCAGATAAGATAATTATTGTAGATAATTGTGTTTGTGCGGGTAAACAGCAATCCTTGTGGTTATTGGCTCATCCTTTGTGTTAACGTGATCACGCTGCGCCAGACATCACGTGGTCAGCGCTCTACACTTGGAGAGGATCTTTTGCTTACACACACCCCGAAATTAAACTCTGTCATTTTCATCATATTTTTTATTTCCACTTCATTGAAGGAATAAAATGTGTATATTATACAATTATGGACTTTTCAGCTGTTATACATGATGTGATATGCACCAAAAAAATCATTATTGACCGAGGCGATAGCCGAGGTCAATAATGATTTTTTGGTACATATCAACATCATGTATAACAGCTGAAAAGTCCATAACTGTTTTATTATATAACCCTCAATTTATCATAACTCGGAAACATTGTACCCTTCAATGTTCAAAGGCAGATTCTTCTCTTTCAAATACGCTTGAAACACATTCACTGCTTGCTTCGTAGCTTTCTTTCTTTTACACAAATGATCAATGGAAGTCAAACGCTTGATTGCATTTAATCAATATCATCCGAACGAGCTTCGGAAGTTTCCGTGGTCATCGGAACGCGCCTCGGAAAATTCCGTAGCGTACGGATAAAGGCGAATGATATTAATAGGCGGCTCGTGGGATTCCCCGGTCTTCCCCTGTTACTATTTATAAAACTGGTCAATATCAGAAAAAAACAGGTCAATATCGCTAGATATTTTTTCTAAAAAAATACTTTTTAGCCAATGAAAACGCGTCTATTTATAGGTTATATAATAATGGTATATATTCTATGAGATGACAACGTAACGTATACACATGAAAAAAAAGAAAGATATATTTATTAAATATCGGACAGGGAAAGTAGCATTCAATGACGACAGTCAACCATAAAAACACAAAACGAAAAACGCAAGTAGACAAACGAGAAGGCAAAAGTAATAAAAAATGTAAACGACATCACAAACACAAAAGGGTTGACAATAGTGCTTCCGCCTTGGAACGGGTTTAAACCAGGTTCTAGGGTGCACCAAACCTCACACTTACCCTATTGTCATCCCAATTAAACGGGACAGTGTACATAAAGATATCCACGCCATGAAATATTCTCTAACCAACAAGGTAGCGTTAAAAGGCAATATAAGTAAAACACTTAGATGCTCGTGTATATATATATAATGACAGTAAAAACAAAAAAAGCCTAGAAAGCCACAATGAAGGTACTCAATTACTTGGCAGAAGCCAGAGCAACAAGAGAATAAACCATTGAGGGCACGACAAGACAAGACCGCGGATAAACATCAAAGCCACCGTCCTAATGGGCTTTAGGTGGGCGTCATCATAGAGTCCACAGCCTGTCCGGTCATCGTACAATTTAAGAGGAAAGCATAGTGGCGAACTGTAAAAGGGTCCACCACCAAGCATGCAGTACGTTGCAAAATGATAGGGTCATAACCTATTTTGATAAATATTTTAACACGTTTAACAAAGATAGTATGAAAGTGATATGACCAAGAATCTTACGAAGTAAATCACATCACCACAGAAGTCAGGTTGTGATAGTCCTTGTCGTAGAAGAGTCCTTAAATTGCTTTTCTATTTGGAAAGAAGATCAGGGTTACGATAATACAATTTTGCAAAGGTTTTACGAAATTTGTGGTAACGGTAACCCTGATGGAGTATCTTTTTAGTTATGCAAAGATTACGAATATTAAAGTCCTCAACTCAAGTACAAGCTCTTGAAAACGAATAAGTTGAGACACATAGACCCTATAAGAAGTTGCTCGGGGAACATCCTCAGCTAAGTTGGGATAATTAACAATGTCAAAATTAAAATAGATTTTGCTAATAATTTGACCATTTTCAATAGAGAGATCTTAATCAAGGAAAGAATCATTATTATCAGATATATTATCCTCGTTAAGCTGAAGTTCTTTTGGATAAATATTATTAACAATAATTGTCCAATATGTCATCCAGATACCGAGAGGTGTCATTAAAGGCTTCAATCAAACCGAGACTGCAATATTTCGTATGTGTCGTGCTCGGCCGTTTCCAAAGGTCCATTATCATACTCATTTTTATAGCAGATCAGACTACACCAATTACCAACCAATCAGCGGGCAGGGAAAAAGTTCCAGGATAAATTCGGAGCTATTACACAAAATCTCTTAATTTTGATTGGTTGTCAAGGTAATCAAAACAAAAAATCTTGCTAAAAAATTAAAATTCATCTCTTGAAGAGTACTTATAAAGGTTAAATCATATGTATTCATAATGTGTTGCATAATCAAAGAAAGAAGTATATTTTACATTTTCCTCATGTTTCTACATGCAAGTAGGTGGGTCAGCACCATCCGACCCAAACAGCTTTTTCAAAACATACTCAATGTATGGCTTCTGTATGGTTTTTTGATAAAATTAAGATAGGTCTTTCAAAACAAGTAATAAAAAATATAGCTTCCTATATTAGGGAACTCAGTACAGAGCTTAGAGCTATAAGGTAGACCTATGGAAAATTAATTAGTGTAGTAAGACCTAAAGATAGATTCTGCACAGGGTAAAAGTGAAAGTAGACATACTTTTTACGTAACACAATGATTTGAAAGTGTAAGAAATGTTGAATTATGGTGTATTTTGACTTTTCTTATAACTCTTTTCATGGTTTTTAAATATTTAAAAGTTTCATGATGCAACATAGGTAAATTTAAATTCCTTTATTGAGGGTAGTGGACACAAAATTAGCCATACCTGACACCTGGTATACTAAAATTAGCCTGTAATGCACATGTTTGACTAGTTAAAGGTATATCTAGTATGTTTTATTCATTTCTGAGGGCTTTGCATACATTGTTTGAAAAAAATGTCAGAAAGCGACAATCTACATCTGTCCGAAAAGATGTCGAAAAACCCCTTTTGTCTGTTTTGAAAAAGATGTTGAGGTAAACTCTGACTTTGAGTGCATCGCTTCTAAACGGTTAGTGTCGATATGCAAATATGTTATGCGGTTTAATACATTTTACAAATTAAATTATTTAGTTGGAAAAAATATGACCTTTTGTATGTTTTTCAAAAGTTTTTTTCTACCCAATTCCCTTCATTTTAATGAATTTTCATGGATCTGTACTTTAAACAGTGTTTATTAGCTGCATGGTTACATGAAAATGACCTGGTAAGATGGTATAAACAATATCTAACAAAAAAATACAAGAAACAGTACAGTAACAGGCAATCCAGTGTAATGAGCATATTGTAAAACATGGCATGGCCCTAAAAATGGAGTTGGGGAGGATAGTCTCAGAATTATTTTTTGTCATTTCTAAATTGAAAAGTAGCATTTTCTTGATGGTTTCACATATAGAACCTGCTGTTAATTAATGCATTTGAAGGCAGATTTTGAATACATACAAAAACAGTGGCGTTTTATGGTAAAATCTGCTATTTTGACCCCTGAAAATCACAAATATCATTTTTGAGTAGATATTGTTTTCAAGATAACTTCAACTGGTTGAAAATCACATGTTGTTGATGAAATCAATTTAAAATCACTTTATTTGAAGCAAAAGATTGGAATGATTGTCGAGATATGGCATTTTGAAGATTCTGGATTTACGCGTAAAAACCGAAGGAATTTTACTTTAGCCAAAGCTCTTTCAAGCCCTCATATTTTGTCGAAAAGGATTTTTTTCTTAAAAAGAATGACATCATTTCTCTCAGATCGAATGTATCAAACAATTTAGCCAGAAATAAACAACTTCAGTCAGGTTTGAATGTCTCTTTAGATCAGACTACACCAATTACCAACCAATCAGCGGGCAGGGAAAAAGTTCGAGGGTAAATTCGGAGCTATTACACAGAATCTCTTAATTTTGATTGGTTGTCAAGGTAATCAAACCAAAAAATCTTGCTAAAAAATTAAAATTCAACTCTTGAAGAGTACTTATAAAGGTTAAATCACACATGTGTGCAATGTATTCATAATGTGTTGCATAAACAAAGAAAGAAGTATATTTTACATTTTCCTCATGTTTCTACATGCAAGTAGGTGGGTCAGCACTATCCGACCCAAACAGCTTTTTCAAAACATACTCAATGTATGGCTTCTGTATGTTTTTTTTGATAAAACTAAGATAGGTTTTTCAAAACAAGTAATAAAAATTATAGCTTCCTATTAGGGAACTTAGTATAGAGCTTAGAGCTATAAGGTAGACCTATGGAAAATGAATTGGTGTAGTATGACCAGCACAGTGGCGTTTCTTTTGCAGTGTGGCGGCAGTAAAACGTCTCCCCGCGCTTGTAATCAGTACTGTTATTCATTCGATATTTGGAGATCGTTGAGCCCGATACCTATATTTAGTGATCGGTGGTACATTTTCAATTTATTTTGTTTCTAAATAACGAACGAACGAACGATTAAATGAATGACGCTGCGTTCACTGAAAGCTACTGACGTAGGCATATACATTTGTTGAATTCTTTATAAAGGCCTCTTTAGAACAAAACCTTGAATGAGCAAATTCTGTCAAATGTATAGAATAATAAATTCCTTTTTGAACATACTAGAATAAAAGTAAATTATAATGTATTACAAGGATTCCATACTTCTCAAAAATTTTCTGAAGAACCTTCAAATGGTCATATCTTTAATGTTTTTTAGAACTTTTAAAAATTAAGCTTGGTTGGACATGTGGCAGCCAGCATTCCCTTACACTATTACTCTTTCGTCAATTCGTGAATGGTGTATTACGACACGTCGACACATAAATATGTCAATGGATGAAAAATTAAACCAAGGAAATAGTAACTTATTAAAAAATAATATAAACAAATATTAGTAAAACTATTTACAAATAAGGAATGATATTGTTAAAGTATTAACTATGCCTATATACAGCAGCAAATGCCCATCAACGGACGTTGAAACAAGTAAATGAAAACATGACCTTTTACAATGAATTATACAGTCTGATTGATTTTAAGAAATCTAAAACAAGTCTGAAATCAAATATAGCAAATAACTATTTCATACAATTAACTTGGTAGTATCTTTATCGCACAATATATGTTTGACCGTTAACGGTGCAAATCTGCCATAGCAGAACTATCAGCTCTATCATTACCTCGTTTTCCCCCGGACGTTGAAGCCACCAGAAAATAATAATATTATCCATTATATATTTTTTCCAAAAGTTGACGCACAACTGGGTTATTATTTTTCAGATTACACAGAGCCCGAAGAGATGAAAGGAATCAGAAAAGATTACGAACTGGCCATAATCAGATTCCTGAATACAATTTAAGCAAGTTCAAGTGCCTTAAGTTTAGCTGAAAAGACAGAGGCCTTGTAAGGCAAGCGGCTCTTTATACTGTGTTTATGAACAACAGCTGCTTCAGCAACATTATCTCTATCTTTAAAACCATCTGTATATATATATATAGTAACACGTAACTTTCAATATAAATACACATATATATATATATATATTGAAAAAAGTATGATAATGGACCTTTGGAAACGGCCGAGCACGACACATACGAAATATTGCAGTCTCGGTTTGATTGAGACTGTTCATGAGCGGTAGTGAAATATGCTAGCTACCGCTCACACCCTCTAGCCCCGGGTTGAGGAGAACTCAATATTTATAAAATCAATAGTACACAATTTTAACCATCCCAAAGATGGCATGCATACGGCGGTGGACATGGAGTTATATGCTTCCCCATGTCGTACGGCGTATGGTCCCAGTATCTAATAAAATTAAATGCCCCGAAGAGCGAAATAAACATAATGGAATTTAGTTGGGAGCAGCGGTTATGAAGCCTGCATATCACAAGTAACAGCCAAAAGACTGAATTAAAAAGAAGACAACATATCCTATAAAATATAAAAATATTTGAAAAAATATGAAAGTTACTATATTTCGATTAGAATTTTATTAACTTTACTTTGGAGGATAATAGGATCTACACAGGACTTGTTATTATTACAAATATAAAAAAATAGTGTTGTTGTGTCAAAAGTCCACGGTGGAATTTTGGTACTTTGTACTTGGTAAAAACATTTAGGTCAATTTCGCGATATCTTAAATCCAGACCAAATGATCGAATGACCACCTTCGGTTTTCGATCAAAAGGAGGTCCATAACTAGAATTAAAAACAGTATTAACAGTTGAATTTGATGGGTTAGATTGTAAGTGAATGACATATTGAAATGCTAATTGGTCTCGTCTATGATGCAGAGATGGTTCATTTGCCTCAGCGAATATGTTTTCGGCTGGTGATGTTTGAGTCGTAATCCCTGATTATGTTTAATATGCAGGTAAGAATTGCGAGCCGATTAAAATACTATTGAGCCGATAAAACACGTAACCATTGTATGACATTTAAAGACAGCCAATGTTTATTTATGAAGCTGCGAAAAACAAGAAAAAGATCGGTCAGTTTCCCGCATATAGCCTCTATATTAGGATGTCAGAATTAACAATCATTTGTTTTACATATTAATAATGTTAAAGAATGAACTAATGAGGACTGCGGGTTGTTCTTCTGCAGTTCTCTAATAAACATAGTTTAAACGTATTCTCTGCGCACACAAGCGTGCCCGATTCTCTTAAAAAGCTCTCAAAGGGAATTGGTTAGAATACAATGGCAATCTGAAAATATTGAGTGTTCCCGTCAAATTTCATTGTTTTAGAACACGAATAAACCAAAGCAAAACTAATGAAAACACTGCTTCTATGCATTAATACAATGACTTCATAAAAAGCTGTATTGGGCGGGCCTCATCATCAATACAACAAATTGAATAACATTTCTCATGCAATTGTATATCTAACAGTGATTTACACATGCCTATAAAAAGGTCTCTCCCCTAAATACAATATATTCGAAATAGGTCCTTAATTAAGTGAAGACGTTTATGCTACTTATGGTTTAGACAAGGAGAATGGTTAACACCTTTTTATTTGCTATGTACTTAAATGACATTGCAGATTATCTCAACATAACTTATGTTCAAGGTATTGAAAATGGTTTATTGAAGATGTTTTCGCTTTTGTATTCGGACGATATTGTTACATGCTCTAATACTAAACAGGGCCTGCAGAACGGTTTAGATGTTTTACATGATAATTGCAATAAATGGAGATTAACGTTAAATACCATAATTAGCAAAATCATGGTATTTAGAGGAGGTGGAGTTCTAAAAGTCCGAAGTATTGATTGCCTTCAATAATTGATTGTAATGCATGTCGTGATCAGATCACCCAGTCCATTGAGGAATTTAGTATAACATGGTGTCGTAGAGAACATGTGGACCCGAACGCCCTTTCTTCTAGAAAAAAATAAAATTATAGATACCCGTATTAACTTTTATAATGCTAACCCCACTTTACTTCCTTCGAGACCAAGGTTTTCGTTGCGTAATTCAAAATCGGGAATTCAAGAATGTAATTTTTGTTTGACGCTTACATAATGTCAATGTTTTATCTCTGGAACTCGGGAAAATTAATTCGTATCATCAAGTTCAAACTACTGGTGATGATGTTGTTTCCACGCATATCAGTCGATGCATCACTTTCAAGGCAGTAGTAGACGAAAAACTAAACACAAGTCCAACTATGTACTGTATTCCTAAATAACATAATTATACAGTCTTATAAAGCCAGCTGTATTTCTTAATTCAGTGCCTGCACCACTACAAACATCTCAAAACGTCTAACTTCTTGTCTTACTGCTATTAAAGACGACCTTAAGCAATAATGTGCTAAAGCTTATGACAACTCTGGGATTAATTAAGTTGGTCGATTAACAATTCAAGAGAATTCTTGACAACATCTGCAATAAACACTCTTACCACATCACATTATCAAAAACGTATAGCTCTCATTCAAAAAAACTTTCGCGAGAGAAAAACCTACATGTTTGACCTGTTACAATATAAAACCGTTTTTTACTTACGGCAGTTTATAAAATTACACTATATGGACTTGCCAAGAAGTTTGAGAAGCATTTCTTTGCCTTTGATAATATTTCTTCAAGTATGGAACTATAGGTATGAACTGTGCACCTCTTGTCGCAGATTTGTTCTGGTATTGCAATGAAAGAGAGTTCATGTTGAGTCTTTCAGTAGATGCTCATGAAGATGAAACTAAAGCCTGAGATATTGAAAATATTGAACATTGGAAATCCTTTCTTTTCTTCTATGGTTAATACTAGTTTTCTTAAAGAACTTCAACTCAGCAAAGTTAACGTTTCTGATACTGTCGCTCGTTTTCTTGATTTATATCTCTCTGTTGAAAATGGTGAACTATATTAGTAAAATCGATGACAAGAGAGATGATTTTAAATTGTGTAACTATCCCAAGTTAGATTGACCCGAGCTACGTTTTATGGAGTCTATGTTTCTCAACATATTCGTATTTCTAGAGCCTTTAGTCGTGTCTTAGCTATTTGTAATATGTGTATAACTAAGAAGCTACTATAGTAGGTGCCACTGTTACCATAAACTTCAAAAATCCTGCGCAAAATAGTATTATCGTGAACCTGATATACTAAACTATAAAGGTAATTTAAGAACTCTTCTGCGACAATGACTGTCACATCCTATGGTGCTTTGATTTACAAACTTCGTAATATATGTTTATCAAAATATTTTATGACACTATCATTTTGCAATACACTACATGTTTAAGTGATTGACCCATTTACAGCTCGCCTTTATGTTTTACTCTGTGTTTGTGTGATGACCGGACAGATTGTTGGCCCTAAATGACGTCTACCTAAATCCTCAGTCGACGATAGGGTTTGACGGTTGTCTTAAATATTGTCTTACCGTACCGTTAACGGTTCGTTCTCTTGCTGCTGTGGCTCCTGCCAAGTCATTGAGTACTTGATATGTGCTTTCTAAGCTTTTGTTTTTATATTCATACATAAACGATCATTTATGTGTTGTACCTATATTGCCTTTTAATGCTGCCTTGGTTGGTAGAGAATATGACCTTGCGGGATATCGTTATTTACACTCTCCCGTTTTATTGGGTTGACAATAGGGTAAGAGTGAGGATTGATGCAACCTAGAACCTGGTTTGAACATCCAACGGCTTTTTTTAGCCAATGACCGTTGCAAGTTATATGTTTGTGATGTCATGATATCGTGCCTTTTATTCATATTTGTGATTATTGTTTGTTTCTGTGCGTGCGTGTTTTTGGTTGACTGTGGTCCTTGAATGCTACATTTGTTGTCCAACATTTATATCTACTTTTGTTACCAAGACTTTTACATTTTATGTATGCTAGTAAAATATAGACATTTCGGTACTGTTTTTACTACAGATGGGTCTTTCTTTACTACGCTTGATGCCATAGCCGGATAGGACACATCCATCTTTAAATTTAACACATATTAATAAAAACTTTACATTAGCATGTACCAATCATGTATTTGATTTATTTACACTAATAAAACCTGTAGATTATTTTACGGTTGCGAAAGTTATGGGGTGGTGGCCTTATGTGCAAACGTAGTAGCATGTGTGCATCTCAGGTTTGTAAAAATGTGCTTGAGGTTAACACAGCTACCAAAATGATGTTGTGTAAGGTGAACTAGACAAGATACCTTTAAGATAGCATATTTTGATATCTGTTAAATAGTAGTGGTGAAAAATGTTAAATTCTGAAAGTAAAAGATATATAAAAGCTGTCTATAATATGGTGTTTTGTAACATTCAATGAGTCCAAAGAAGAAAAAACAAAACTGGACATCAGCAGAACAATAACATTAATAGTTCAAAATCTAAATGTTATCAACCCCTTGGAATAACCACACGTTATTAAATCCCATGCTTTCTAACAAATAATGTTATTGTTCTGCTGATGCCTAGTTTTGTTTTGAATTGTTTTACTTTGAATTGTTTCTAGGTATGATTTATGTGAGAATACACATACAACCTGAATATCTTTTAGCTCTCGATGAGTCATGTATACGAGAATACCAATTTTGCATAATGTAAACTAAGATATTCACGTTGTGTGTGTATTCTCACATAAATCATATCTAGAAACATTTCAAAGAAGAAATTTCATGTAGCATTTCCAAGATTGGTTGCAGGCTGAAGCGGGTCGTCGGAATATGCAACAGAGTGTACATATTAATGAGCGCAAATGTATTATATGTGACGTTCTGGAGACCATTACCATTTTGTATAATGAACTTTATATACAGAGACCAAATAATCGTAAATATAAATATGTTTCCATCAAAATACGAAATAATTATAATCCTGAAATACGAATTCTCTCACAAGAGGTACTCTAAATGCTGAAACGCGAAATTATGTTTCGTTTCTCTAGTAAATAAACGCATATGATAACAATGTTATATCATATTTGAACTATTGTAAATGAAAGGGATCTAGCATGCTATATTAAGCAAAGTGTAGTATTATCTAATATTAAGTGTTATAACTGGCTTCTATATTTGACAATTCTCAACTGAACAACACATCTTCGAAAACAAATATGAAAATCAAAATATATAGTACTTGCAAATACGCAGATTGTAATCCTTTTCATTTCGTTAAAAGGAAAATGTCACGTTTGCAGTAACGTGCATGTTGGCACAATTTGTTTCTGTTTTAATGTTTTAAATAAACAAATTGTTATCATTTATAAAACGCATCAATTGAAATTGCGATTAAGCGTAAAAAACATGTTATTGTAATTAAATAATAACATATCATTTTGACGGTCGTGTCAGTTTGTACGTACGTCAACTGACCACTTTACATGACATCCAAATTGGACCGACGCAGAACGTAAATTGCGTCAAACGTACTGGATAAGACGCTTAAACACCAAACATCCAGTAGGAATCAACAAAGGGGACTAGATACATCTTACAGAATATTTAAATGTAAACACACATACTCCGGGTTTTGTTACTTCCCTTGATCCAATTTTCTCAAATTATATATTATTGTAGCCTTATTCATAGTTTCAATTAACTTTGGAGTTGTTTTTACTATATCCTGCAGTATCGATTCTTTGTCTTAGGTATAGAGTTAGGGTTATTCACTCACATACTCTCTCTCTTCCTAACTAATCATAAATGTCAGCGTACAATTTTACTTTCATCCAACCAGCAATGTTCTATTATTAGTACTTTTGTTACTTCCTTTGATCATAATATCTCCATTTATTTAATTTAATTTGTTTAGCCTTATTCATTGTTTTTTATTAGCTTTGGAGTTGCTTTATACTTTATCCTTTTAGGTTTTAGGTTTGTGTTATCTTTTTCATATTTTTACTCTCTCTTCATAACGAAATGTGAGGGTACAGTTTTTCCTTCATCCAACCAGATATTTTTTTTTATTAGTATCACATTTGGCTCCAGAGTGTCTATTCAAAGTAACCAGTTTCTGCAACACTGCCAAACGATAAGTTGTTTTTTAAAGAGTTTTATTTAAACTGTCGTTTATTTTAGTGTATTTTTGTTCGTATTTGTTATTTTCGTGTTTGTGTACCCATGATGAAGGCGTAAGCCGAAGGCGCTTGGGTTTTTAATAAACTGTAGCACTGTATAAATGTTTTTTCCCCCATCTATTAATTTATCCCAACATTTTCGTATCCCCTCGGGGATCCAGTGCTTTTTGAAAGGTATTTTGTAGATAGATGTATTTTCTCACCCGTATATATATATATATATATATATATATATAAGATGGGGAAAAAAACATTTATACAGTGCTACAGTTTACAAAAACTCAAGCGCTTTCGGCTAACGCCTTCATCAGGAGTACACAAACACGAAAATAACAAATACGAAACAAAAAACACTAAAATACACGGCAGTTTAAATAAAACTCTTTGAGAAACAACTTATCGTTTGGCAGTGTTGCAGAAACTGTTTTCTTTGAATAGATACTCTGGAGCCAAATGTGATACTAATAAAAGAACATATCTGGTTGGATGAGGGAAGAACTGTACCCTGACGTTTAGTTATGAAGAGAGAGTAAAAATGTGAAAAAGATAACACAAGCCCTACCTCAAAAGCTTAATCCTAAAATCGATACTGCAGGATAAAGTATAAAGCAACTCCAAAGCTAGTGAAAACAATGACTAGGGCTAAACAAATTAAATTAAATAAATGGAGATATTTTGATCAAGGGAAGTAACAAAAGTACTAATAATAGAACATTGCTGGTTGGATTAAAGTAAAATTGTACGCTGACATTTATTATTAGTTATGAAGAGAGAGTATGTGAGTGAATAACCCTACCTCTATACATAAGACAAAGAATCGATACTGCAGAATATAGCAAAAACAACTCCAAAGTTAATTGAATAAGGCTAAAATAATATATAAATGGAGAAAATTGGATCAAGGGAAGTAATAAAAACCGGAGTATGTGTGTTTACATTTATATATTCTGAAGATGTATCTAGTCCCCTTTGTTGATTCCTACTGGATGTTTTGTGTTTAAGCGTCTTATCCAGTACGTTTCACGCAATTTACGTTCTGCGTCGGTCCAATTTGGATTGTGTTCGATGCATGTCAGAGACAAGTCGTTGAACGTATTTTCTCACCCTTATATATATATATATATATATATATATATATATAGAGAGAGAGAGAGAGAGAGAGAGAGAGAGAGAGAGAGAGGGAGAGAGAGAGAGAAATAATCTACCACAATTTCCAGGCCAACTACGGCGGAGGCGTCTAGCTATATTAAAAGTCAAAAGTGAAGCATCATTACTTTTTGGGTGGAGCTTACATAAACAAAGTGCAGATAATTCGTCCGATGAACTTGTTTTGTTTGAATGACGTAATGTCGTCATGTTCCCCGAGCAACTTCTTATTGGGTGTATGTGTCTCAACTTATTCGTTTTTCTAGAGCTTGTACTCGAGTTGAGGACTTTAATATTCGTAATCTTTGTATAACTAAAAAGTTATTGAATCAGGGTTACCGTTACCATAAACTTCGTAAAACCTTTGCAATTTTTTTTTATCGTAACCCGGATTTTCTTTCCAAATATAACAATAATTTAAGGACTCTTCTGCGACAAGGACTATCATAACCTGACTTCTATGGTGATGTGATTTATAAACTTCGTAAGATTCTAGGTCATGATCACTTTCATACTATCTTTGTTAAACTGGTTAAAAAGTTTATCAAAAGAGGTTATGACCCTATCATTTTGCAACGTACTGCATGCTTGATGGTGGATCCTTTTACAGTTTGCCACTATGCCTTCCTCTTTAATTGTACGATGACCGGACAGGCTGTGGACCCTATGATGACGCCTACCTAAATCCCATTGATGTTTGTCTATGATCTATCTTGTCGTGCCCTTAATGGTTTATTCTCTTACTGCTCTGGCTTCTGCCAAGTCATTGAGTACCTTCATTGTGGTTTTCTAGCTATTGTTTTTTTGTATTATATTTACACGAGCATATTTGTGTTTTACTTATATTGCCTATTGATGCTGCCTTGGTTAGAGATTAGATCATGGCGGGGATTTCTTCATTTACACTGTCCTGTTTTAATGGGATGACAGTGGGGTAAGTGTGAGGTTTGGTGCACCCTAGAACCGATTTAAACCCCCAGTGGCCTACTTTGCCACTGACCGTTCCAAGGCGGTAGCCCTATTGTCAACCCTTTTGTGTTTGTGATGTCGGTTGCATTTATTATTGGTTTTGCCTTCTTGTTTGTCTGTTTGCATGTTTGTTTCTGTGTTTTGTGGTTGACTGTCCTCCTTGAATGCTGCTTTCCCTGTCCGATCTTTTTTATATTTCTTTTGACGTTCTCGTGATATGTGACGTAAGTTGATATACAAGAAGCAAGGTTGGCAATGTCGCTGTTCCAAAAGTACGTATTACAGCTTTTAAACACTATTTCAACACAAATATAACGTTTACATTATTAAAGCCTGAAACACAGATAGAACAAACATAATGAAAATATAAGGTTTGAATTCGATATTTCGATCTTTCTACGGGGCATGAAAAACATTAGGTAATTTAAAGTTAGCGGAACTATTTTCAAGATCAACGTTTAAAGGTTTATGGTGACTTTGAATTGTGTGCTATATATAGACAAGGGCAGAAACAGGCGAAAAGTGCCGGATCGCTTTAAGATGTAGTATATACTGTACACAGGGGAGATAATAAAATTCAAATCGACAGCCCTCCTGATATATAAGAGGTATATATAGAGAAAGAAAGAATCTATCACAATATCCAGGCTAACTCCGGCGGAGGCGTCTAGCTATATTAAAAGTCAAACTATCAGTGTATGCACATCCACCACCCCAGTAAAAGAGGATTCAACATTCGAGCTTAAATTTGGCAGAACTACACAATAAAACAATGCGCTTGACCAGACATTTACCAAATACATATTTAGTTTAAAAGTATTTTATTGCAGATATATTACATACACTATATCAATTCAACATCACAATATTCATAGAAACATATGCAAATGGATTGAACTACAAGTTATTACAACATTAGTTACAGTTCTCTCCATCGTTGCCGAAAATTTTACGTGATTTTCGGTTTGAAATTGTAACAATACATTTAAATATAAATTTGATAAGGAAAAACGAAGAAAAAAAAATCTAAAAATTTAAACTCTGCCATGCCATTCTACACACACGCAATCTCCAACTAAATAACACCACATATCCCCGTTCAGGCTGATAGAAACATAGCGACAGTACAACGTTATATTGATACAAAGTTAAGAATTTTGGAATCGCTTGGTGTTTTTAATATAGTTTTGAACTTGAGTAAATAGAATATAATTTTCCTCGTCCGTTAGTTGGTCGATGCCATATAAAAGTTTGTGAGTACTTAAAGGATGAAATATACGAGTGTCTAAAAATACTTGCCGTCTTTCATTTCTGAAAAAAATTACACATCTAAACAAATAATGCTCAACATCTTCAAAACCATCACCACATATACAATTAGGATTATCCCTCAAATGACTAAGATAGAGATCAGCGTTTAAATTGCTGCAATTGTTTCGCAAACGCGCATGTAGAACTATTACCAAATATGTAGTATTGGAATACTATCGGTGGTTTAAAGCAATTTGTAAGTCTAGTTTTAAAGCTCGAAAGGGATGGTGTTTCGCGAATATTAATATCAAGTTCATCCCAAAGTTTCAGAGATGACGGTAGGCTGATCATGAAAACATTTCTGTTCTTTTAGGTAAAGTAACGAAATTGGAACTGCTAAGGTCAATATGAACTTTTGTTACTTTTTCATTTTATTTTAAACTGTGTGGTTGCCATCGTGGTCAACTCTGTTCTTGAGACTTTTCCTGAACTTGTTTTTGGAAACCTTTCAAGAAATAAGTAGTACGATGGTAAAATCGTAACAGCATTGGATTGTTGTTACTGCCTTTTTCGCAGAAAGACCTAACCATCTCCTCCGTGACGTCAAATCCGGGTTTGATTACGACGCATGCGCACACTAACTGGCATTGGACTTCGTCTGAGACTAGGACTATAACGACATCGTGTACTCCTGGGCATGCCTTAATAACGGTTTCAAATATTTCTGGAGCGACCTTTTTTCCACCGGAAATAATCATGTTAGATTTCCTACTCACAACGAAGAGAACTCCATCTTCTGTCAGTCGTCCTATGTCGTCCGTTTTGTACCACCCATCAGCTGTTTTGACGGCTCTTGTCTTCTCGGGGCCATTTCTATATTCTTTGAAAACGCCTCTATTGCGTGCATATATTTCCCCATAGGTATTTATTGGCACGATATCTCCGTTTTCATCAACTACCTTCACTTCATTACCTTTCAACAAGTTGCCGGTGGAGTACTCAATGAAATCGTCTGAGCTGTGCACGATGGTAGCGCTCACTTCACAGCATTCCGTCGTACCATAAGTGAAAACAAAATACTCACAAAGAGTGCCGATGCATTCCGATAGGTGTTTGTTGATAGGCTGGCCACCAGTTATTATGGTTTTTACCGGCCAGTCTTCTTTGACGTCATCCTGATAAATAAACATAGAAACCAATGTTACAACATAAACTAAAGATAGGTCTATTGGAGAAATTGTTTTTTTGTTGATGACTTGGTTGGGTTTAACCACCAATTAAGGAAAACACATGCTGCAGTATAGATACATTTGAATACTAAATGACGAATAACAACCCTACTTTCATACACAACCCAGGACAGATATATATGTTATTATTATGTCGATCTGTATAATCGCGTGTAACAGGGTGCCTGAGATGAAATCTTGTCTCGGCGATTTTTGTCCTATTACGTCAGGTGTACCTTTTTGGATGACGTCAGCACCTCTTTTGATGATGTCAGGGTACATTTAATGACGTCTAGATATTTTTGAATGGGAAAATGGAAAAAAGGTAAATTACATGATTTTAAACGATCATCATGTTAGTGATTGATCGTGTCCAGTTTATCAGATTCGGCAAGAAGTTATGGACACATCCTCGGGCTTCATTTTCTTCGCAGCCTCTCCTGAGAAACTGGATGTGATCAGGCAAAAACATGATATTCTCTTTAAACGCTTAAATGAGTTCAATCCCCTTGAAAAAAAATGTATATGTTCATTTATATAAGCTTTAAGTTACCAGTGTTCACAACAATTAGAAATAAGAATGATCAATAT
This sequence comes from Cyrtodaria siliqua, assembly GCA_037043455.1. Classification (NCBI taxonomy): domain Eukaryota; kingdom Metazoa; phylum Mollusca; class Bivalvia; order Adapedonta; family Hiatellidae; genus Cyrtodaria; species Cyrtodaria siliqua. The sequence continues at coordinate 319,999 of JAWPHD010001111.1, read as the reverse complement.
TTCACCGGGAACAGTTTCATACAATCACTTTTGAAAATGCTTAAAACAACATGTGACTTAACTATATTAACATTAAATCGAGCAAACATGTATTTCGATATAGTCCACATAGTGACATATGAATAGAAATAAAGCAAATTTGTTTTAACACATTCCATGTTGGAATTATTTTAAATGAATCATTTTTTTCCAATGTCAATTTACTGGCATGATTAGGTTTAGATAATGTAGTGATTAGCTCTTAGCTTCTTTATTTATTGATTGCCGTACCTTAATTCAGATACTTTTGATAAACATCTTGTTACTACAGTAAATTGCCAAATTGCGTATAAAACAAAGTGTACGCATTGAAGGGAATATGCATCCAAATACTACAGAATGTGTTTTTTTCTGAAATGGGACAACAGATACCGGCAGCACTAAATGTACATTCAAAATGGTGTGGATGTCACCCATGGTGACCGCATAATTATTATTTTTTAATTAAAACTCATTTCAATTAGGAAATTTTCTGGGCTAACGTTTGGGTTAATTAAAATATTTCTATCTTGGAAAAAAAAATATAAACATTGGTAGTATTCCAATGTACTATGCCACCGTTTGAGATGTTTATGGGTGAAAGTAACCGGCTAAAAACGGCCCGGATTACTATGTATACTGTGCAAACTTTGGCACTTCTTGGGTTGTTTTCGGCAAAAGTGGAGGTTTTTATTGTCAAAGTAGTACTTAAAAGCTCGATTTATTCAATATTTCTATAATGCTGTCGGCCTATTAGGATGGAATAAGATGTATATTCCATCGAATATTTGTAAATTACTGATTTGTATTTTACCGTACTTCCGCACTGTACCAGAAACTAAATCAAATCAGCAAATTAAATTACTAAGAGGACAATACAAAACATAAAGAGTGGTGAAAACAGGGTTACATAATTGGAACGGTCAATAGGCAATACGGCCTTCTGGTTAGCTTACGTCTACCTTAATCATCAATGGACGGTATGGTCTACAGTACAGTTCGTCTCTATGCTTTCCTTTTTGATTGTGCGATGACAAGACAGATTGTGGACCCTAATACTCAAAGAACGGTTGCGTTTGATGCTTGTCTTAATTACTGTTTTGTCGTACCCTTATTGGTTTATTGTTTTCCCGCTCTGGCTTTTTCACAGTCATTGAGTACTTGCTTTGTGGCTTTCTAGACTTTAGTTTATTTTATTGATTTATACATTGTCATGTATACCTATTTAGGCTGCCTTTTTTGTTAGATAACATAACCTGGCGGGGATATATTTATGTACACTGTTTCGTTTTATTGGGATGACACTATTGTAAGTGTGAAGAACCCTAGAATCAAGTTTAAACTCCCAGCGGCCTCTTTTGACACTGACTGTTCCAAAAGAACACGTTTGTGTTTGTAATGTCACATGCTTTGCTTAACGTTGTAATGTTTGTTAATTTTAATGCGTGTTTTTGGTTGACTGTGTTCTGCAAAATTTGCAGTTCAATTTTTATTTTAAACCTACTTGTATGTTTACACATGCTCGCTATTATCGCTATTATCCTATCGTTAGAGTCTTGATTGATAACACAGCATAAATTAAAGTAGATCCCATCGAAAGGAAAGCTCTAACAATAGCATCAACATCCAGATAAATAAATAATTGATCGATACTCTTAATGGATGTTGATAAGATAAATTAAAAAAATAAAATTAAGAACACCTCAGGATGTATTAACACTTGTGCTGATCAACCACAGCAGTTGCAGACAAAAGGATACTCATTCTAGGGTACGACCAAAAAAAACTGATTTACGAAAGTTCGTGAACCTATCTCTAGGGTATCAGAAGATGCAATCATATAATCCCACGAGGTTGTCCACACATCGAATAGTGACTGACTGTCGTGGGGTTAATTAATAAACATGAAGGGCGTTTCAATACTAAACATGCTAAAGCTATCTCCAGGGTTTCAGTAGTTGCAGTCATATAATCCCACGAGGTTGTCCAAAAATCGAATAGTGACTGACTGTAGTGGGGTTAATTACTAAACATGAAGGGCGTTTCAATACTAAACAGCCTTTTCTGACGAACCTTCTGATTATTTTTGCAAAGTGATCAGGATACTCATCATAAGATTAATGATTAAACATTACCTGCCGTTCCATTAGATCGCGAATTACTTGAGGAAATATCATTAGTGCTGTGCATTTTTCACGTTTGACTGCCTCTATCAAAAATGAAATCCTGTCTTTTGGTGGAAGACAAAATCCCGATTGCGTTATTCTTGTTTGTCCAATCAAACCACCGACAGGAAACCCACCAATCGATGTAAACGGCACGTCATTGTATAAAATATCGTTGCTTCCGACACCTTCATACTGTACGAACCCAACTGACTCGTGCGTATGTGTGACGACTTTAGGCACACCAGTGCTTCCAGACGTTTGAAGAAGAAGTGCTATGTCATTTGGATTAATTCCCGGTAACTCAACATCCGGTATCTTGTCTAACATCAATTCGGTCAGTGTTTCACACCATCTATTGGACAGCCGTGACAAATAAGGTATCGCAGATAGGGCATTTTAGCACTTTTGACCGAACCACTGCGATCATATTCATCGATTAAGCTGTTGAAAATTGCCCAATTGTCCCCATTTGGTCCTGGATCGATGGCAGCAAAAGAACATGTACTTAACTTTTCCATTATGGCCAACACGTCATGCCCGTCCTTGTAAGCAAACTCAATGCTGATTGGTAAGGCCCCAGCCAGCATAGAACCAAATGTAAGAAACAACCATTCCGGACAGTTTCTTATGTTGATTAAGTTTTATTAGACATTTTGCAACCTGACACGATTTTTCGTACAATTGATTCCAAGTTACGGCTTCTCGTGAGTCATCCGTCGACACAAAAACAACCGCGTCGCGATCAGGGTGTTTAGACACATAATGACGCAACGCACTTGGGAATGTTCTCCTTGTTTCCGTTCTGGTTTTATTTTCCGCCTTGATATAACTCTTGGTAAGCTTCCCGTTTAACAGTGTTGTATTCATGATCAGTTGCCGAATATTCTTTGAAATATCACTTCCAATTTGATGAAGCTTACTGAAAGTGAGACTATATATACCACCAAACGTTGGCTTGATTGACGTGATACATATATGATATCATATTCATATCACGACTTATGTTGATAATCACCATGCAGTACCATACTGCACGTGCCTAAATTACACGAAATGAATTAAGATCGAAGAACTGGTATGAAAAGTTGCCACTTTGGAAGAATAAGGTTAATGTAAAAAAGTGGTGTATTTTTTTTTTATCCTAGATCTAAAACAGTAATTTTTTGGGACACTATTTAATTATTTATGTATTGTTTGACATGAAAACGTATACCTTTTTCTTTTAGTTATCGTATATCAAACAATAAAAAATGTAAATCCTTTATTATTTTATATTATTAATATCCTTAATTACCATATACCATATCAAACTGTTTGACCTTATATACTGAAAGGAAAAATAAATGCATAATAAAAAATTGCCTAATAGTATACTACACTATTACATACACATAATTCCACGTAAAATTTAAGATATATCGTAACGTGTTTCGTACAAAAATGGGCTACAATTAATCACGGAAAGGACGACTCTGTCATGCAGTAGACCTTTTAATCAAAGTATACTTTGTTACACGAAATGCATAAATGTTGAAGTTTCCCTTGAAAAAATCGTGCCATTTCAGTATTTTGTTTAATGTTAACAGATTGCAACGTTGAAAGCCTTAGTTTGCTCACCTGCTTGAGCCAAATGCGCATTCTGTCGATAATGAAACTTTAAAGGGAGAACCATTGGTGTGTTCGGTGCTGTTTAAACCTTCTTTCCGAAAGGACAGGCCTAATGTCGCCCTGTAAACATTCGATTAACAGTAGCATCTTAAACATACAATATATACCGGAAATACCCACTATGCGTTTCTTTTTCTTTGCAGTATATTTAAATAACATGCCTCTTGTGATTGCGCCTATATTCTACTGTATAAGCAATCAGGTTTAATGCAGGACAGGAAAAACAATGTAAGATGCCAAAGAGACCCAAAAGGAAATTTTACTATCATCATCTTATAATAAACAACAACTGAAAAATATAATTCAAAAAGTCCTGAACAGTATGCAATTACTCATAGAAACTGGAGAAAATGTGTTTCTTAAACAAATGTAAGACAATGAGTTACTGTAAGACAATGAGTTATTTCGAAGCAATACATATCCAGTATGATGTTAACAGCATTGGTGTTGTGATTTAAGAGAAGTATAACTGTTTTATTCTCCATAATGGAGTAAACATGTGTTGGATAATTATGAATGGTGGTTAATGTCCCCGATTTGTTATATATATATTCAAAGGAAAAATAATTGTAGTTCAATATTTCTGCGTTAGACATAGAACAAGAAGCCCTAATACTGGTGCAAATGCCGGATTGCTAACGTTACATGAACACATAAATCTAACATAAAAAAAATGGGATTCATATTGTATTGTTTTAAACATATTTATTTTACATCGATTGCGAAACAAGTTCTTACAACGTAGATTAATCACTCTCGATGGCTTCCTGGGTAGAACCAGTACTAAGCAATGTGGATTAATTATCTTGCTCAAGGATAAATAACGTCGCCGCGACGGAGGATCGAACCCACGACCTCTCGATCAGGAGTTCGGCGCTCTACCACTGGACCACGCAATTCATATTGTATAAGGTATGACAGAGTTATTATGTTTGTAACACGGATGATAAACATGTATGCCAAGTTTCATTAGCTCACTATATTAACAAACGACATAAGTTGATGTATTAAACTAATACTATGAGTATATACTATATGGATATGTATGTTTATTTATATTTGTATATGTGCATCTAAATAAATAGCGAACACTTATTGTCAGCGCCAAATATATTTAGCATTCTACAAGAAAATCATAGGTGCTTCACTGAAATTATCATAACTGTTGAATTAGTTGAGATAATTAGCTCAAATTTTAAAAACAGTTAAATGATATATAAATATAACAATAAAATACATAAAATATACTGCTCTTCTATATGTTATGTCTTTTATAAATTTCCCAATATGGTGAAAAACATTTTTGTGCATTGATATATATAGATATTAATAAAAAAAAATTCATATCTAAGACAAAGTTAAAATTATAATAATAACATTGTTTTGTTTTTATTTACAGTGACATTGTATTGTAAAATAATAAATACATGCTGTACATACTCACTATTAATATCTACTTTCGTTTTTGCAATATTCCGAATTGGAAGTAGACATACGCAACTAATGCTGTGCTAAGTTAGCAGATCTATTTTTGTTTTTGAAATATTCAGAATTGGAAGTAGACATAGGCAACTAATGCTGTGCTAAGTTAACAGATCGAATACCTTTTATGACATTTCACATTTGGTGAGAAATCATGATTTTATCAGCTGTTTATTACATTTTAAAGGCGTGATGCGTTAGCCTATTATATTATTTTTAATTTTCACCCAACTATTGCAGAGGACCGTAAGACAGTCTAGTGATACGTTGTGATTGTGGAGTGCGTGGTTTAGTAGTAGAGTGCCTGACTTCAGATCGAAAGCAAGATAATTCAGCAAGATAATTAATCGATCCTTCAGCAAGATAATTCAGCAAGATAATTAATCCGCATTGCTTAGTACTGGTTCTACCCAGGAAACCTGCGCATAATCTTCAAAAGAGGGTGTTGCAGTATCGATAGATAGTATATCTTCCGTTTTCAAGAGTTATTGAACCTTTGCTTATCAGTAAAACAGCTAAATATATATTTCGATCAAACTCTAACTTTTTGGACAATTCTTTGGTATGTTTCTTCGTTTGTTGGAAAGACGAACGTTAATGAGGGGAAAACAGATCGTTTCCGAACATTTAAAGATGAACACCCACAATTTCGACGTTGAACATTTGCTGATCAGTTATTTGATCGGTTTCTCAGAGACACGATAAATGGTAGAAAGGAGTCTTGCATAATCGAACGTGTAGTACACAACGGTGATTTCAGCTACAGTGAATAAAGGCAAATCAAAAGTAAGCATCACTAATGCGCTGCATTGTATTTGAAATAATACTAGATGTTTAAAAGTAGAACAATATGTGTTCATCTATATAGCAGTCAAACATAACAGTTTATTATATAATATTGGAAATATTCATAACTTGTATAGTTAGGATAGGGTATTGACACTGAATATACTTTATACTTCTAAGGTCTACATCATTATCCATTATGTTAAATACAATACTTTTTTCCTCCACTTACCACTAAGGTCTGGTCTCAAGTCCCTATCCACACCAATGACTCAATATGTTGAACATTTTGTTCTCCTTGATCGTCACAACCAAGATGGCCGCCTTCCATAATACAGTAACAATGTCAATAACACGTGTAACCAGTTACCGTATATTGGTATCTCTACTTCTAGGTAGAAAAGCCAGTTATAAACTATACAACGATAGTAAATACATTTGTTTATTTCATATAATGATGAAATTGTCCCGTCCACAGCGGATCTAGTTTGCCTCCTTTTCTCGTTAGTTTCCGGGTGTTGTGTAGTAATACTTCATCACCAACATTAAACACACATGTCTTCACCTTTTTAGCGTGGTGTTTCTTCTGCTTTAATTGTTTTGTCTTAATGTTCTTAGCTGCAGATTCTCGATACCGAGTTAATTCCAGAAATACATTTACCCTCTCGGTAAGATCCGTTTGCGCACAAGCAGTTGATGGCAGCTCTACATCAATAGGAAGACGGGCTTTCCTACCATACACAAGGAAAAAAGGAGTTTGTTTTGTCGTGCTATGCTCAGCTGTTCTATAGGCAAATAAAACGTATGGTATTTTTGTGTCCCAGTCATCGTGGTTTTCATTAACATAATGAACCAGCATGTTAGAAAGGGTGCGATTAAATCTTTCAGTATGTCCACCCGTTTGTGGATGGTATGCCGATGCAACCTTGTGTGCTAATTCCATTTTCTTGCAAAATAGCTCATTAAGTTGATTGCAGAATAATCGGCCTTGGTCTGTTATTAAATCTTCTGGAACTCCATGAGCGCACACAAACTGGATGAAACAGTTTAAAATTGTCTCTGCATTCTTATTTGGGATCGCGTGCGCATCCACCCACTTCGTGAGATATTCAGTAAACACAAGGATGTACTTATTACCTGAAGCAAACAAAATGACATGCTCGTATAAAGAGAAACATCATCTAAATTGCTACAATATGGAGTTAAACTCTTAATAGGCATGCACTACATTAAAGGGAGTGTGCCAGATCTATTTTTCGAATATGTGATAACATATAGATACGTTGATGAAACGTGTGTACGCAAGTAAAATTAAGAATAAGTTAAGAAGAATGTATGTCGAAAAACGTTTATTTTAAAATATATTTATAAACTAAATTGTTAAGGATGTCATCCTAAATTCGACAACTGCGTTTTTGTTCGGCTATATTGCGCAATACTAAATCAATAGCGAATAAAATGTGGAAAGTCAGCATTTGTCAAGAGAATTTTATTAATGTTTATATTAAAAATATATCGCAAACAAAAAGCCTTTTGTATTATTTAAGTTGAATGTTCTATGTTCTTCTATTTTACATAGCATGTGCTCCTTTTTGTTAGGTGTGAGAATCTGGCACACTCCCTTTAATTGAGGCGTGTAGAAAGAAGAACCGTGACACTGTCCATTGCAATCATAGAAATCAGCATAAGCGAACAATCGTTTAACAGTCGTTTTTAAACAAAACGTGAGTATAAACTTGTTCATTAAAATATGTATAAGGAGTTCGTGTGTCGGATCAGCGTGGATATATTGAGACCGAATGTTAATGGTGATCAATGATTTATACATTTTGGGGATATTGGTCCGATCATTTTTGGTAAATATATCGAATGTCACACTCACCCTTTTGGCAAACACTAGTGTATAGGAACATTGTCAGTGACTGACATACCAACTCTTTTTGATTTTAAGTGACTTTGAATTTTCATAAATGTATAACAGATGTCCCTTGAAATTGGCATATGTCCCAAATTATATATTTGATAGCGGGTTGTTTTTCACATCAAGATTGTGATGTACAAACAGTCCTATCATACTCTACAATTATTTGGTTTTGTAATCCCACTAAAAGTGACACAATATTGACTATTGTTGTTCAATAGTAGTACTTTGACTATGATTTCAGTAAGTGTGACCATGACCTATGACCTTTGAGCAGGGGTCGAAAGTGATATGTGCGACACAAATAACTCTGATAATTTAATATTTTGTGAAGTTTGGGTGATAATGTTTATAAAAAAGACAAACTCTATTATTGAAACAACGTTTCGTCTTTCAATAAATTTTGGGTAAAATCCAATTAAATGTAGCAGAGTTTTGGCTAAACATGCTCCGGACGAACAAACAGACGGACGAATCAACTACTAGTATATTACCCCAGGCGGAGGAATAAATAAAGTTTAAACGGTCAATCGTCGCCACCAAATTCATCAACGACACAACCACCGGTTCGGGTGTTTTATGGGACATTATCACCTTTTTGTGGCGAACAATGCTACTAATTATATTTTCAAATTGGTTCTTAGACAGGACGAACTCGAGCAATCCTATATTCCCCCAAAGTGGTATCCGATAAATAGACCAACAACGGTTGTTTTGTAAAATGATCTGACAATTTAAATGGTTCACTTGCATATTTTGTATAGAGTTTATGAAGAGACAATGTCAAGAGTGGTTATGCTCTCAACAAATCGGCACCTTAATGCAACAAATCGGCACCTTAATGCAACAAATCGGCCCCTTAATGAAAAAAAAACAAGTAACTGCTCCACATTTCAACGGGATTGTGCAATAAGGTGAGAGGCTCAACATAAATATTCTGCACGCTACTAATAAGTCTACCATTTTGGGTCTCTTCAAGGGGTCCGATCAGATCCATTCCTATTTTGGAGAATGCGTCCGACGACACTGGAATTGGATGAAGAGGTTTGTTCGCCTTTTTCAAAGAAGCCTTTCTCTGGCACGAATCACAACTCAACACATACGCCTGAACCTTTTCGAATAGACCTTTATAGTAGTAGCGCTGTTTTACTTTGCTGTAGCTGAAAAGATAAAATGCACTTTTTACATTAATCAGTATATTATGACCTGAAACATTGTTGCTGTATCATATTTTGATGACAAGCAAAATTGGTTGTGAGAAGCAGACGATAAGTTGACCTTTATCAAAACATACTCCATATATGTCTAGCTGACACGTAAACCCCAAGCTAAGAGGGGATGGGTCATGGAGACCGCCCTCCCGACACACACTGGCATGTTAAAACTCTTAAATCACATTGAAAATGACACATCACCAGACACCTTGAAGATAATGGACCCCATCTTCTGGAAAAAACAACCTTTCGCTACAACTTTCTATGTTTACTTTACTTTATTGAAACATGACACATTTCACATCATTACTTATGATGGCTGATTTCTGCCATGTCTTTCTGTCGTTTTGGCGCATTTAACGACAACACGTTAGAGCGAAAAATAAGGGCGTCGATACGACAAATAGGGCAGAGCGTAAGAGCGCCATTACGACACATTTGTCCGCGCCACATTCAAATTACTTGTTATGGGCGGCGTCCCTTATTTGGTGTGTTGGTGCCTTAACTTTTCCGCTATGTTGTTCTGGCGCATTTGAAGGGCGTGTCACGGTCTGAACTTGGTCACATTAGGGGACAATGTGTGTAAGCGGCCCGGATAGCTCAGTCGGGAGAGCACTCGCCTTGTAAGCGGGAGGTCCCGGGTTCGAGCTGACACGGTCTGGCTGCACATTTTTCTCACCCTGTGACAGGCGCCAAAACAAAATCACGCCTAAATAATCGCGCCGATACGACACGAGGTATTTGTCGTTCTGACGTATTGGCACCTTCCATTAAGCATGCGCATACGTGTTACCAATGACTGGTCCAACACGCCAGCACAAGGCCTTAATTGTGGTATTTGTCGTATTGGCGATCCTATTTTTTTCGTTCAGGTGCGTTTAAAGGGTGCCAACATGCCGACACGTCAGAACGACAAATACCTTATTTTGCGTATCAGTGCTTAATTGTAGTCTACCGTGTTGTCGTTTTGTCGCCCTTCAAATGCGCCAAAAGGCCAGAACGACATGGCGAAATCAACCACCATACATACTGCTGTAAACAATAACCATTTACTTATGAGTGCAATCATCCGGTATTTTATCGACTATCTAATGCCCGTACACGTGTCACTACTATATACATACATCTGCTGTAAGTCATCATTTTTACACAAAATTCGGTCTCTATATTTTTGATTACTCATAACTCTAGTATAGTGTTCAGTTGTCGGTCTATGTTTAAGCCTCTATATTTGATTACTCATAACTCTAGTCTAGTGTTCAGTTTTCAGATATGTGGCTTTACTTTTAAATCAAGCGTTTGCATTCTTGAGTTTGGATCTCCAGGACCTCAAAGAAAGTTTTTATTTATACAAAGCCCAATATCCACAAGTGGAGCACCGATGATTCGAATTATACGATTAAGATTGGAAATTGGACAATGTTTATATGATGATGATATATCGAGTGACTTCGATCACGAACCATAGTAGCCGTGGTATAACTATGGTCAGATCGAATACACAATGGTTTAACCAGAATGACGTCATCAATCTACTATAGTTCAACCCACGGCAAGGGGATTGTTGCTCTGGTTCAAACATGGCGGACAAAAATAAACTTTCACAAATTTGAAACTAACTTTGTTGTATCTTCAGCATTTATAGACATTTTACTTGAGTTATAAATGTGTTATTTGTATGTAGTCAGTTACTCGATGCATGTATGCAATTGCAACAACAATTAACTGTTTACAGCGAATTATTTGAGAAATTGAGTTGCCGGTGTCGAGGTAAAAAACGTATGGTTTAAATGCACCATGTATCGGCATAGTCTAAAACCTGGGATGGAATGGAATGAGCCTTTGATTACAATCGCATTCCATTCCATTCTAGTATAAAGTTCCCATTCCATAATTTAGTCTGTGACACATGTACTGAGTATAGGATAAAATATGGAATGAATCTGGAAGAAAATTGTGAAAACATGTGAAATATGCTTATTTTACATTGTAAGGCTATCAGGAAAGCATGGGAACACTATGTAATATATCTGACATGTTCTAACCTATTGGTATTATAACCTTTAACCACACACACACACAGACTGGCACACGCAGGCTATCACACACGCACACACACACGCGCGCGCGCGCACACACACACACCAACATTGACATAATTATGTACATGACAGATACATGTACGCAAACTAATAAAGACAGTGCACAATATGATAGCATTTTAGTGTAGTAATACTCAATTGGGTGTATGTCAATAGGTACTACTGTCTCGCCGCAGAGCGATAGCGGTAGGTATGGCTTCACATGCAATCGTTCTGAGTTCAAACCCCGCTGAGTGCACTAGTTTTTCCTCGTCCGTAGCATGGTCGGTGGAATTGCCTTTGATGAATGCATAGCATTAAATATTTTAATTCAATACAGACAAAGGGCGGAGCTTTACCATACTATAACGTCCGATAAATTAATGGAAGAGCACCATACTACACAAAAATAAATAGAGTCTGTCACAGCTTATTAGTGCCTAACAAGTTTCTATGTTTAGCGTCATTGGGCTGGTAAGTTTTTGAATGTCTGGGCCAAACAAAACAAAACATTTTTGACATTCATATGGAAACCATCGGAAACGTATTTCCACGTCGACGACAACGCAAAACAAGTTATAAAATGACCAGGGAAATGAACAACTTGATCAACTACATCAATTCCTAATTGGAATAAACAAAAATCTTACTACATGAGTATCATTATAACTTGTTTTGTTGTTTGAATATGGTGTCGGTTGAAAAACGTCCAAATAATGATGAACAATACAGCTGTTTTTTTATGATGGCCCATTTGTACGGTGTTCCGTAAGGGCCATCGTACCATCGCCATTGTACCATCGTACCATCGCCATCGTACCATCGCGCACCGACTTGTAAAGGTCGATGCTCGATGGTACGATGGCCCTAACGGAACATCGTACATTTGGCTCACATTAACTTCATTTCTATTTCTTCACTTCCGAATTTCGCATTCCGGATTCCGAATTCCGCATTTATAAGTAGGTAGTAAATAAGTAGTACGAGTAAAATACTACTACTACTACTACTTCTACTATATCTACAACTACTACTACTACTACTACTACTACTATACTACCACTACCACAACTACAATAATAGTAATGATAATGATAATGATAATGAAAATAATAATAATGATAATAATAATAGTATTAATAATAATGTATGCGTGCACGTGCATGTATGTGTTTTGTGAAATGACAGTGTTAAAGATGCAGTTACTTCTCACATTTTATATTTAATAATAGTGTAATATAAAGATGTTTGAATATTGCCAGTGACCACGAATGTTGTATTTTTTATAATATAAAATCCATAACCTTAAATTAAATTCTATATACGGAGGATCATACTTACATGAGTACTCATTCATTATTGAATTTATTAAACGAATTGGCAAAATGATATAATGCGAGGCTATTACCGAGCATAATATCATTTTTGCTAACGAGTTTAATAAATTCAATAATGAACAAGAACGAATGTTAGATTCTATTTATCATAACACACATATCGACTTTTATTGCATTTTGCCTGTCTTTTTGACACGCGAAACCGACATAAACCGTGGGAATTGGATCATAGTCATTATCGATATTTTTTGACAACGCATACTAGGCTTATCTGCATGCTTATATAACTAGTAGTATATCGAAAATATAGAATGGTGTTATTCCACTCCCACACCGTAAGTTATGTGATAAAATCGGAATATCCCTGTTGATCCTTTGTAAACGTATATACTATTATATGCCATAAATATACACAAACTCCAATTTGAGTATCTGTTGATCCTTGGCACACTATAAAGTTCAATATAAAATATAAGGGCGCAGTCGGCTTATTTTGACTGCTATTTTAGTACACATTGAAATCAGAAGACAAAATTAAATTAGGTACGGCATACGGAACTTTAATACAACTCACCCCTCCCACCCCATCCTCTTCAGTTTTTATTGCGTTTTTCGCATTTTTTCGATTTTTATTTTTTCGGACATTGACAAATAATTGTACGCACTTGCATAGGTGCGTAAGCCTAGTTACGCGCCTGCTCTCTTAAAATCTAATTGGTACGAATAAACTGTAATCTTATATCCGAAAGTTCATACGCGGATCCAGGATTTTACCTCGAGGGGGAGCATAAGTTTTCACAATACAACACATGTTTCTTTTCATTTTTTTCAGGATGGTGTATCTAGGGTGTGTCCAGAGGGAGGTCCAGAGTCGGTCCAAACTTTACAAACCTTAATATTTTATGTAATTTATAAAATCTCAGTCCGGCCCTTCACACGGCCTTCCCTCTGGATTCGCTAGTGATCCACTCTGAATTTATACTCCAACCTGGATCCGCTAGTTGTATACACCACCTACACACATACCAATAAAATATTTCCTGACTTCTGAATTCCGAATTCCGCATTCCGAATTCCGCATTCCATAATAATGTTTTTTTTTCATATTTGCACTAATACTAAATAGGAGTATTTTTGAAAATCTTAGATTTTATATTGAAGTTTATAGTATGTATATACAAATGATTAACAGATACTCTCCCCGTGCACATGTGGTTGCCGGGGTAGAATACAACCACTGCAAATCCCGCTAGAGGCATAGGGGTAGGAACCCCCTTCATGTTCATTTTGTCATTTATATCATGCTCATTCAATGTCTTCATCATGACACCGCGTATGCACACGTGGAAACGTGGCTCCATCGTAAATGGAGTGTTTACTATAGAATTTGCAGAAACTCTGCAGTTCAGCAGATTAGAAGGTTCGAGGCCCATTCTCCATATTTTATCTGGATGTAAATGGAGGATGAGCCTGGCATGTTCATCCCTGTTAGGCGCCATATAACCTTCCATGTGTTGGTGCGCCGTAAAACCCAATTCAATTAACAGATACTCGAGTAGGAGTTTGTGTATATTTATAGGGTATAAGAGTAGGAGTTTGTGTATATTTATAGGGTATAATAGTATATACGTTTATGGTGTATTTATACAAAGGATGCACGGATACTCAGCTTATAGGGAATTTAATTTAAAATATGTGGTTTATATAAAAATATAACGATCGTGGTCACTGGCAATATTCATACACTTTTATATTACATGATTATTAAATATAAAATGTGAGAGGTAATTGCATCTTTAACAGTAACACTGTGATTTCACAACACACATACATGCACATGCACGCATATATTATTATTATTATTATTATTATTATTATGGTCTAACTCTAGCAAACAATAAACAATAGCTCTTTTTCTTATCATTTTGACTGGTCATTTATGCCTATAAACTATATTATTCTTATTATCTTACTACCTACTTCTAAATGCGGAATTCGGAATGCGGAATACGGAATTAGGAATGCGGATTGGGAATGCGGAATGCGGAAGTCAAGAAATAGAAGTGAAATAAACGTGAGCCAAATGGTCCATCGTAGTTTTTTTCCTTTCGACTGTTCGTTTCTTTGTTCTTGCCTGGTAGGTAGGTTTCGAGAAAGCAACGTTGTTTTTCTCAGTATATTTGTTTTGAAGTATGACTGCATCAGCCAGAGGAGAAATGTTTATTTACAGTATATTTTTTATTTGTTATGTAGGATGACTCTTTCAACCAGAGGAGAAATGTTTGTTTTCATTAGATGTGTTATGTAGGATGACCCGCTAAAGATAGAAAAAACTCGGTATGGCCTTATTTAAAAACCTCGATGGGCTTAGCCCATCTCGGTGTTGTATGAAAGTCAGTTGGTAACCAACTCGCTGAGACTAGACTCTATATAGACTATTACATATTTGTTCATGTGCCTGTATTCAATTGGTAATCAACTCGCTGAGACTAGACTCTATACATTTATTCTAGTTTTAGTTGTTAATTTTGGATTGACATATATTTATATGATAGAGTAAACACATTCCAGATTTTACACTATGCCGCGTAAAACTATAGTTTAACTAGAGTAAGTTCGCATTACTCCTTTACTAGACATGCGCAGATCAACGACCATAGTTAAACTATAGTTAGTGATCGAAGTCCCTCATCGATGGCGCATTTGTCCCATGCATAACACAGTGAGGCATATATTCAAAATGCATTTACTTTATAGTCTAGACGAGTTACCATACGGACCCAAAGTCCACAAGGCTGTCCTGGGGCTCTAGGCTCTAGTGTTTTAGATACCTTTTAGAGGGATCATATTATCAAAATCAAGTCCGTTGTAAAATTATCACACGGGTATTTTTCTCAAAGTTAAAGGTTAACATAATACTTTTAACTAGAACCCGGAGGCTGCACCGAACACAAATATTCACAATTGCCACGGAATCATTGTCCAGAAACACGTTCGACAGTTCCAATAGGCTTTGGGATCAATGGCCGACCATGAACAAATTCAGAATCGATAGCTGGTAGGCTCGAACCAGACAATCCGATAGCTGACTTGCTCCCGGAGGCCTATCTAATGGGGTGTCTTTTGAATTATCACGTACTTTATATATTAAGAAAGATAAATGTAGAATAGACCGGAAGTCGATATGCAGGTAACCGTCATCAAAACATTTTTGTGGTGTGATTATAGACCCTACAAATAAGTTTGCTATCATAACAAGACCTTTATATGAAAATCATTATGATCGCACTTACATGCGGCTGGTTGTGTATGCTTCCCAATGCCTTGTCCAAGTCTGAATCGTCAAACACCCTCTTGCCGTGTTTTAACAAAACGCCTGACTCGTCAATGGTATAACCTACACACTGCCTTCTAAAGTTTCTTTTCTTAAATACATTGTTTAATCGGCTTGGATATTCTTTCTTCAGTATATACGTCTTTATTTAGTCCAGACCCTCCATCGTGCTTGTAGACCAAAGTGCAAATGTGAACGTGAAACTTTTTCAATCTGGCGCTCTTTTTGGTTAAAAGAACGTCGCTTCATACGCGGCGTCGGCGTCTTTGATCTTTCTTTGCGGCATCTTTTATTGTAGTTCAAACTTGACTTAGCTCAGCCAATGAAACACAGCATCAAAGCCGCCGGTGTATTTTCAAATGCGCCTTATTTTACACGCCCAAAATTATTTTGGTGTTTACAAACACTGATCAGGCGTCTTTCCATTGGTCACGTGTCCCCCATAAGTTCCTCGAGTATAAGTTTACCACTTCTGCCAGTTACACAGTTTTCTATGGCAAACCGTCTAAAAGTGATACCTATTACACAAGAGAGCTATCGCTTTAATATGGAAGCGTCCTAGTGCCAGGTGTGAAATATTTTTATCTCATAATTAGGAGTTACTAAGTCCTAATTAGGAGATACTATCTCGCCATTAGGAGTTACTATCTCATAATTAGGAGTTACTAAGTCCTAATTAGGAAATACTATCCCATAATTAGGAGTTACTAAGTCCTAATTAGGAGATACTATCTCATATTTAGGAGTTACTAAGTCCTAATTAGGAGTTACTTAGTCCTAATTAGGAGATACTATCTCATAATTATGAAATACGTTCTTATAGCCTACTACTGTACTTTGTACGGGTTTGTCCCTTTGCTGGGGATGCTCTATTGTATTATATAGGTAGCGGGGCCAGAAAGATCCACGTTCTAAAAGGCCCGGTCCGAAACCCTTGTCCTTTTACACACCTAAATATAATCGCTAATTATACAGGGATAATTAAATCTGTAATCTGTGATAATCAAGGTGCTCAAAAGGGCTACCGCTCTGGAACGGTCAACAGCAAAAGCACCACTGGGGATGGTTCTACGGTGCACCAATACTCCCGCCAACCATAACTAGTCAACGCATTCAACGACAACACAATGCCAATAAAATAATCCGGTTAGCTCAGTTAGTAGAACGCTGGACTGTTTATCGTGTGGCCACGGTACAGATCCAAGACTCCGCAATAACAAAATTAACAGTCTTTCGGGTGAGACTTAAAACCTAGGCCCCGTATATGGCGCTTTGGTGTCCTCGGTTAGTTCAATTGGTAGCATGGGTTTCTCTGGAACTGGGACATTCACGAGGCCACACAACGTAACCTAACAGGACTAACATTCTTCTAGGGGCCATCGGTCATATGGAATTCCGGCACAATTTCAACAGGGTTCAGTATCTCATAATTATGAGATAGTTTCTGCTAATTAGGACTTAGTAACTCCTAATTAGTATTTAATAACTCCTAATTAGGACTTAGTAACTCCTAATTAGTACTTAGTAACTCCTAATTATGAGATAGTAACTCCTAATTATGAGATAGTATCTCCTAATTAGGAGATAGTGTCTTCTAATTAGGACTTAGTAACTCCTAATTATGAGATACAAATATTTCAAACCTGGCACTAGGACGCTTCCATACTTTAACATAAAGAGATATCTTTATAACGTAAAATACATCTCTTTGTGTTAAATAGATATCACTATAATTTACAGAGATATCCCTTATAAATATCTTGTTATGATCGGAAAAGATACTTCCTGTGTGGCAGTCTCGATGTGCGTGTCGAAGTCCGACCACACCCCACCCACCTGTCGAAAATCATTGTGGTAAACTTTCGTTAACAGTTCCCTGTCCAACATATAGATGATCCCGCCTACCTCGGGGAAGTTGTAAGTTTGAGCCCGGGCTCGGCCTTGTGAAATTATTTTTAAAGAAGATATCCAGCAAGCCTGCGATAGTTTCTGGTTCTTTCCAGTGTGTTTCTCTTCTACAAACACGATCTCCGACGTTTAACTTAAATTTAACTAACCGTAAAAAAAATGACCCCATGACTGATCAAAATTTAACGACTGATCAGTTTTCAACGACCTTTTTGATCAAAATTTAATGTTGAAATGTTGGCGGGGTCAATTCTCAACGTTGAAAAAGGACCCATGGGGTCAATTTTCAACGGGGTCAATATTTAATGTTACACCGGCCATAAAAAAAGTTTGGTTTGCTGTTTCCCTACCTACCCACCAAAAAAGGCCCTACCCAACACTTTTTATAGCAATTCTTCAACAAATTATATTGTTTACTGTTTTTAGTATATTTTTCTTTAATTTCTTACATATATATAACTTACAATTTTGTGAATCTATGTAAACTTTAACTAAAAACCCAAAACTGGACCGTCGAACTAAGTTGTATGCATATTCAATCACTGTTATTTTAAGAACCCATGAAAATCAGATACTTTTATTTGGCACATATATATTGACTGATGATTGTTATATATGACCTAAACAGCTGGATAGAGTTTTGATGAACGGTTTTGTTGTGTAATTTTGCCATTACAGTGTTTTTCCAATACTTACTAACTTAGGGGAGATAACCCATACTGTTACAATTGGGAATTTTAAAAATGTTTTATTCTCTGTACTTGTCACACTAACCCTTTTTTTTTTCAATTGGGAACTTTTGTCTCAAAATTGGGGAAAATATATGTTTTGGCATTGGGAATATAGCCCAATCATGAATGGCTATAAAAACAGCCCAAAAATGCATTATTTGGTGGGTTTTTTTTTCTTATTAAAGTGGTTTTGTTGAACTGTGCCTTTAAAACTTGATGACTTACAGGTTTATTTTTTATTTTATAGTTAAATGCCAATTCACTATGAAAAGTGCAATTTAGAACTGAATTTAATGTTCTATATTTTAAATATTAATGATTAAACAAATGCAAATTATGTAGAAAAAATTATGGGGATTATACTGCAAGTTTTTAAATCAAGATTGCCATGTGTCCCTTTAAACTAAAGTGACATACACATGTGCTTTAGCTTGACTTCTTGAAAAAAAGCAAATGTGTGTGTAACAAGTTAACGGTCACTTTCTTAGGAAACCACCACGGTGGCATAGTGGTAGAATGTCCGCCTCGCATGCATGAGGTTGTTGGTTCAATCCTCGCCCAAGTCATACTTCATATATATATGGTACTGGTGGTTCCCTTACTTGAGTCTTGACGTTCAGCATTATAAGAGTAATGCTAAGGACAAGTCTTCCCAGCATAATGTAATTATAACACACTGGTGATATGACTGAAAGATTGTTAACAAAATACACTGGTACATATATTTTTTTACCACAAAAGAAAGGTTGTGCTTTTAGAGCATTTTAATAATATGGTATTCAGAGCTCTTAGGATAAGCTGCGTATCTGCATATCTGCGTAATGTACAGATATATATGAGCCAAAAAACGCAGAAGTTTTTGTTCTGCGCGTATTAAAAAAGGAAACAAATGTGAGAAAAACACAAAGTATTTATTTCAGTGCGTAGCGAAACATAAATACATAGCGTTTAAAATTTTGCCAATCGCCGTATTCAGAAGTCATGGTTCTAGTGTCAAACTGTTCCGTACTTGTCTAGTCTTTGAATTAAAATGTTCATGTCACTAGCCCGAATTCTAATATACTCCATGAAATCTCGTACATTTTCCTTAAGCCAGACTATATAAATTTAAAAAAATCACTAGCCCGAATGACAGGCTAATGGGTTAATTCGAAGACTGCTTGTCACAGGTGTGTATAATATGTTTATTTACTATTTGAACACATTCAAAAAAAATCTATGCTTGTCAAAATTGTCAAGCAAGCATTTTAAATTATAGAAAGGTTTGAGGTTTATGTTTACTTCAGTTTAACCGTGTTGAAATAATGTATAATTAATAGATACTGCAGTATTGTCCATGTATTTATATCCGTTCAGTTAATACGAAAACGTATCGTCAGGTAAAAGCGTAACGCCGTTCTCGGATGGAAAATGTATCAATATCGATCACAGCGTAAATAAAATTGCGAGTTATCTTTCCATGAATAAAGACGTGTTTTTGAGTCAATTGTTTGTTTGTACGCAAACATACGCAAACACAAAATTTTACAATTTAGTTAAAACCATAAACTTTAGAATAATTCTGAGTAACAAAAGCAAAAAAGCAATATGTAAACAAATGAAGGGTAATAACATATTGATCAGAAAAAAATGATTGGAGTAAAGAAAAAAATTATTATAATTATATATATATAAAATGGTAATAAAAAAAATAATATTAAAATTCTTATCTTAGAGCTCTCTGGTATTTATATTTGGGTATTTATGTATGCTACCTAAAAGTGTGTAAATAAAAAAGTCAATTGTTTGTTTGTACGCAAACATACGCAAACACAAAATTTTACAATTTAGTTGAAACCATAAACTTTAGAATAATTCTGAGTAACAAAAGCAAAAAAGCAATATGTAAACAAATGAAGGGTAATAACATATTGATCAGAAAAAAATGATTGGAGTAAAGAAAAAAATTATTATAATTATATATATATAAAATGGTAATAAAAAAAATAATATTAAAATTCTTATCTTAGAGCTCTCTGGTATTTATATTTGGGTATTTATGTATGCTACCTAAAAGTGTGTAAATAAAAAAGTCAATTGTTTGTTTGTACGCAAACATACGCAAACACAAAATTTTACAATTTAGTTGAAACCATAAACTTTAGAATAATTCTGAGTAACAAAAGCAAAAAAGCAATATGTAAACAAATGAAGGGTAATAACATATTGATCAGAAAAAAATGATTGGAGTAAATAAAAAAATTATTATAATTATATATATATAAAATGGTAATAAAAAAAATAATATTAAAATTCTTATCTTAGAGCTCTCTGGTATTTATATTTGGGTATTTATGTATGCTACCTAAAAGTGTGTAAATAAAAACTGTTTTTTCCTTAACTGTTTACTTAAAACACAAAATTATGCCTGCTAATGGCACCTTGTAATTAAACAAAATACAGTCACCTATTCTATTTGTTGCTTAAAACTAGTAGTTCATAATGTACACAGAGCCTGTGTCTTACATGTCAGAACTGATGATGTAATCAAATCTTGCCTGGAGGGGATGTGGTGCAATAAAACCTTTGTCACTTGAATGCATGCTTATCTCTGGTAAGATTATGTTATGTAATCACATCCCATCACAGGGTGATTGATGGTCCTAAATCAAGTAATTTTTCAGAAATGTCATTTGCACACCCCATGAGTTGAAATCTGAATAACAGTTAATTTAAAAAAAAAAAAAAAAACAATATCAGCAAATTAAAAAATGTTACAGACAATAATAAAAATGTAAAAAAAATAAAAAGTTGAATTCACTATATATATCCTAATTTTTTTCCTGAAATCGGGTTTAAAATGGTTTTAGTATATGATTTATATGGCTTCATGTTACTGTGCAGAATGGATTTCATGGTACATGTAAATAAAATCATGACCTAATTTAATTATGCTTTGATACTCTCCACTATAAGATCTCCACTCCCTTGTACACGTCAGATCGACCTTTCATCTAATCAATATTCATGATAAAAAACTAAATTCAACCAATGAAATCGTGTGTTTCATATGCACCTCAGATGACGTTGGAGTGAACTGAACAAACGAAAATCCACTGTCATACATGTAGATCTACAAGTATATCCGAATAGATATAACGTCTTCATGTGTTGCTGTG
This sequence comes from Cyrtodaria siliqua, assembly GCA_037043455.1. Lineage (NCBI taxonomy): Eukaryota > Metazoa > Mollusca > Bivalvia > Adapedonta > Hiatellidae > Cyrtodaria > Cyrtodaria siliqua. The sequence goes on along the minus strand of JAWPHD010001111.1, from coordinate 298,193 downwards.
GATAATCCCTATTGCGCGATGAATTCAAAGAAATGCACTAAATGGCACGTTTTATATCAAGGTACAAAGAAAAATCATGGGCGCTGCCATGTGTGTTTTGAAAATATATATTCCACCGACTCATGACCCGCGGTGTCATTTTAGTGTGGGTTCAATCCCACGAATCAGTAAACAATTTTGTACCACTTAAATTCCGTCAACAATCTTTTTTTCAGTAAATACTCAATAATGGTTGGTGTATTATGTTTGTCAACGCAATTGACATGTCACCAGTACTTAGATATCTCCGCCCCTTTGTTTATGTCGGAGTATATTGACAATAGTTTATATAACATAGTTGCACGTGCTTTATATACTTGCTGTTGTTTGTCGGAGGTATCATTCTGGTTTGATTTGTTGAAATGGATAAATGATTGACAACTGGCGACATGTTAATTATTTGGTGTTTATAAGCTAAGTTACGGACATCGTCTCTTTCAATACCGAGCATAGACTGCTCCACAAAGTTCTATACTGAACAATTTTGTAGGCTGAAATCTGAAATATATACTTGCTGTTGTTTGTCGGAGCTATCATTCTGGTTTGATTTGTTGAAATGGATAAATGATTGACAACTGGCGACATGTTAATTATTTGGTGTTTATAAGCTAAGTTACGGACATCGTCTCTTTCAATACCGAGCATAGACTGCTCCACAGCGTTCTATACTGAACAATTTTGTACGCTGAAATCTGATTGGCTAATCGTAAGGTCAATCTGACGTGACCTCCAATGGAGAGTTCTTAGATCCTTGTAATGTAGAGTATCGTAGCACGATAAAGAGTCTGATTTTAATGAGATTGTGGTAAATAAGGAGTCAGTTTGAGGCTCATTCATTACATTTTGACCAATAGCAAATACCATGACTTGTCAGTTTCACGTTTTATTCTCATTCAATGTTACAAAATGCTTTTACATTCATTTCAGTAATTGTGTCATTGCCAAGTGCATGTTTCCAAATATTTGAGCCAAATCACAAGCAGAAACTACAATCATCACTTAATTTAATGCGCTAAAATTTAACTGGGATTTACCAATGCGCTGTAATTTAACTGGGATTGTTCATGTATTTGATAAACTTGGGTTTACAAAAAACATTTTTTTTTTTTTAACAGATCCAATGATGACCACGTAATCTTTATTATACTACTGTATATTAAATTATAAGGAGATATACAACTTGAATAAAATCACAAGAAGTAATTTTTATTATTTTTATAAGCAAATTGAAATTGTTTAAATTTAATTGAATTGGAGTTTTATGGTGCACCAACTCAAAAAAGGTTATATGGCGCCAACAAGAATGAACATTCCAGACTCCCTCTCCATTTACATCTAGATAAACATCTGTGTATAAAGGCGATCAATGAAAATGCAGCAGTAGATTAAAATGGGTATTACATTTTATTGCTAAGTAATTCATTTAAAATAATAAGTGCATGTTGAAGGATATTAATTATGAATTGCAAAAACTGACTTTCTGAAAATTCCTGGTGTATATTGTTAAATTAAAGACACAAGGTAGAAAACAAAAGTCACACATTTTAATAATAATTTCATAGAAACAGTAAAACGGTTGGACATAACCCTGTATTAAAATGTGTGACTTTTGTTTTGCCCATGTGATTTTGAGACTTCAAGATTTCAATATATATTTTGTTTAATGTTCCCCTTTAAAATTGATGCTAGGCTTTAAACTGTAACTCCGAATATATGGCCCTGATGAGTTCATTTTCTTTACGAAGTATGGGATTGGAAGCATTTAAACGGGGTATATGGTTAATCCTCAACATTTTAGAGCTGCAGCTACATGTACATGTCCAGTCTTTGAATTAATTTATGTCACTAGCCCGAATTTTTATATACTCAATGAAAACCTATACGGGCTTTGGGCTAGTGGGTCAAGTCGAAGACTGACATGTAAGTAGTGGGGCGTCCTTGGTCGAGTGGGTAAATTCTTGACTTGAAATCATTTGCCCCTCACTGCTGTGAGTTCGATCCCTCATGGGCCTAGGAATCTTTATGTGAGGAAGATATCCAGCCGGCTTGCGGAACATCATTGGTTCTACTCCGGTGCCTGTAACTGGAGGGGCACATTTGGTCTTCCTCCACCAATGAAAGCTGGAAAAGTCGCCATATGACCAAAGCTGTTAAACTCCAGTTCAATTAATGTATTAAACATCACACTATTGCAGAATAAGAATAATTGTATAAATTAAATATTTCTTACATCTCTTTCAGAGAAAAAGGCATTATCGTGTGATTGCTGTCCTGTCTGGACTTGTCAAGTTATTAGAGAAGACATAGGGTAGCCTCAACGCATATTTACTTCTTAAGCATGCAGGCGGAACGGTCCGAACCGGTCCAGGAATCAAACACTTAATAAAATAACACTGCCTGAGGCTGTAAGCACTTCAGCAGAGTTAAAGTTTTTATGTAAAAAAGGAACCAAGCATAAAAGCAGTCTTAATAGCATTCAAAGTGTTCAAACATACGGTTCAAAGTTGACCAGCCAAATAAGCAAGAAAGTCAAACAAAAAAGTCTCTGTTCTGAAATGGCTGAGACAAATATTGGGAGTTATTATATAATATGTATGGTCTAAATTTTAATCGGCATGTATGTTCATATATGCATTCACATGCCAGCTACTTATAATTCAGATATTATTATGGATAACTGGAACCCTGGAAATAACGGCGACTTGAACATTCGCTTTGAAGTGCGGTGAAGGCAAAGTCAGTTGATAAAGGATGACTACTTTGCTCAAATCACCCAGTAAATTGAGGCCTGAATTGGAAGGAGATTCTTCACATAGAAACCATAATGGATTAGTTAAAACTGCAATATAACAAAGAAAAAGTGATTGAAATTCATTGTTTTAGATGTAGAGTATTAGAGTGATGAGGATCCTGAGTCCTATTGCAGCAATGAAAATGGATGCTTAATTCTGAAACGAAACCATTCTTACAATAATCGGGCTCGTGGCAATTTTACGGATTGAACTTTATGGACCATGTTATTACCAAGTTTATTAACTATGGTAACTTTGGAGGCAAATATATTGTTTTCATGAATAAGTTGATTCAAAGTATTCAAGAGGAAAAACACACCTCCGTCGGAGTGAAAGAATTCCAAAAAACAAACCGACCAATTAACTTCCATCTGTTGCATTCATGCTGTTTACTTGTGACTGACTATTTTGAACCAAATTTGTGTATAGTTATATTTCATAAATTCTATAAATAAATGGTAGGAAAATTGGTAATTCGGGCTTGCATCATGGTAAGATTTTTTTTGTCGGCATCACTCTAGCACTTCCATTAGTATCTCAACCAAACTTGGTCAGTTTTAATATAAATGAAAGCTTAGTCACGTTTTAAAACCACCTTTGTGATATCTAGGAGTGAGATTTGGCCTTTTAATATGATTTAGGAGACAAAATTACGGATATGTTTTTCTGTTTTATTTAGTTGTATTTCATAAATATTACATGTACATGTAAGTTAAAAGGACACACCGCAATCTTGGTGCTTTTTAACACTCCCCAAGTTCATGATGTGACGATGTCATTTGTTGACTTTTTCTTTGAAAAAGAAAGCTATAATTGTCATCACTTTGTCTTGATCGTCGTCTGCGTCGGTTAAAGTTGTATATGTAAGCTTGTATCTCCGAAACTACTTTACATAATGGATTAAAACTTTATACATGTATTTGATGTCGTTAGACGACATCATAGAGACAGGTTCTATAACTTATGATTTTATTTTAATGTTATGGCCCCTTTTATCAGTTTATACTTGGACAATTTGGTTAAAGTTTTGCATGTAAGCTTTTATCTCGAAAACTATTTTACATAAGTTTTTGAAACACGTACTCTGTATTCGGTATCATTAGACAACATCATAAAGCCAGGATCTAGACCTCTTGCTTTTATTTTAACAAAATTATGGCCCCTTTTATACTTACATGTACAAACAATTGGTAAAAGTTTTGTTTATTCATAATTTTGATAGAGCATCATCAATAAAACTGACCAATCAGTGACCAGAAATAAGACCTACCTAATTCATTCTGGTAGGTGATAAACTCGGTCTTTATCCTTGATGTTCAACCAAGTTTACTGTTAAAATTAAGGTATCTACAATGTGATATCTTTTAAAACCCTGCATATTTCATGCACATTCATGCAAACTGATTCAACATACATATCTTTCAAAATCAAAATCTTGAAAATTATCATCTTTTTACTTGGTCAAATATTTTTATTTTACTATAGAACCTAAGGATAAAAACCGAGTAACACAAATGTTATCACCTACTGAAAATAAGATAAAATCTCAACATCTCTGCAATGAAAAATTATGAATACGCCTGTCAACTTAGTCTTAACCTATACTGTGTTGATGAGCCGTTAAACAACATTCAATTCAATTCAATTTTAAATTAAATGTTTTCATTATATCCTAAGATCCCCTGAAAAAATTCAATGACACCACATTTTCATTTGAAGAACTCAGATACAAGTGCCATAATTCTGTTCGGCAATTATGTAGAATCATGCCTTTCAACTGAGTTTCCCAATAAATAGACAAGGCCTCGAAAGTTGAGTGTCTGCACAGAGACGGGCGGTGCTTCTTGTTCTACATGTACATGATGTATGTAACTTTTATATTTGCAAATCAAAATGGGAATAGTTAAAAGGAAATTGATTTTGCATTCTTGTAATGTACTGGTATATTATTATTATTGATTATTTTTATCGTTTAATAACATATTTAAAGCTAAGCAGTCTGAGCTAAGGTAGATTAATGAAGAAATTGAACTCCAAATTGTATTTAATGATATGAAAGCAGATTTAAAGTCCATAAGTAAAGCCTAATATATTTAACATAAATTCATATTATATTAAAGTAAAAAAAAAATATCTTAAAGGAACATAGTGCAATCATTAACTAGTTTTCGTTATTCAGAGGATTGTTGGAAATGTGGGTTTTGTGTCATTTTAGCACATGTTAGTCCGTTTATGAGTCTGTTTTTAAAATAAATAAAAATTAAGGCTTTTTGTAGCGACAGCCCAGTCTCAGCAAAAAACTTCTGTCCATCAGACATGGCGGAAAATACCCCTTAGTCGGCCCAAGTGTCAGGCCATTTTTATAATCTAAAAACATAAAATAAATAACGTTTTATTGCTTGTAATTTAAAGCCGTATTTAGGGCAGGTTCCCGGATTCCTATGTATCCTTCCTCTCTCTCTGGGGCGGCTCTAAATAACCTATACTGTGGTGATGAGCCATTAAACATCATTCAATTCAAGCCGTATTTGTTGTTAAGTGTTCTCCCTTGATTAAAATTGGTCAATTTGAATTTCCACACTTTTTTGGACGATTTAAATACGCAGTTTGAACCAATAGTATTTCAGCTTTCATACTGACATGAGAGGTCACACGAATTTGTCGTATTGAACTGAAGAAGAAAGATCACTTTCAATATTAAGTTTGAACATTTGATTACCTTTTCATATTCTTATTTTTCTATGAATTACTGCACATGTATAATCTTTTTCTGCCTTTAGTTCATTAATAACAAGTCAGTCTATATGCCATCAGAACACTTTACTGTAAAATTAAAAGAGAACGAATGTTTATTCGTAAATGCAAGCTGCTAAATAACACTGAATGCACGCCTATTTGTGGATGGTTTATTTTGTGGAACCCAGTTTGGGTTTTGATGTGCTTTGCGGCGCGATCCTAAAAAACAAAATGTACATAAAATAGCAAAGTAAATCAACCTTTTTTTAAGGATGGCCTTGTCTGTGTTCAATTGACCAAGCATTTTATGGCGTTTTATCTTGACTTTTAACCGAATGTCATGTGGACTTGAAAATGTTTTCGCGTAGACTGGCAGACCGCCCCATTATTCCTGGGTAAAAGCAGTACTATATACCTCCTGCCATTTGTAAGAAATAGTGTTATGCAATAAAATCTCCACTTTAAAGCTGTAGCATGCTCAGTAGTAAATCAAGAATATTAATTTAATATGAGGCAACTGGACTATATAAATATTTTTATTCTTTAAGAATACAACCTGCAATCTCACAAACACAGTGTCACATGCAGCTGAGTAGGACTTGTGACACCGCATATGGAAATGTGGCTCCATCGCAAATGGAGTGTCTACTATAGAATTTGCAGCAACTATGCAGTTAAGAAGGTTCTAGGCCCATTCTCCATATTTTATCTTGATGTAAATGGAGGATGAGTCTGGCATGTTCATTCCTGTTAGGCATCATAACCTTAAAGGTTTTAACGTGTTGGTGCACCTTAAAACCCAATTCAATTCAATTAATATTAGTGTTTTAAATACTGGACTAGATTAGTAGTTCTCAAAAAAATATTTTAAACCATGATTTTCATATATATTCCAAAAGTGTAGACGACACATACAACTGCATGTACATGTTTAAAAATCAAGATTGCCGTTTGTCCCTTTATGATACATGCTGTTTCAGAAAAATAATATAGTAACACATGTAGCTTATATTAACATTAATAATGGATACAAATAAAATCATGTTCAGTGGATTATTTGTTTGTAGTTCTTTTTAATTACTAGTATAAAGTGTATATATTTATTATTGTGAAAATGAGTTGTAATGGCATGTTAAGTCAGTATCAAATCATCCAACCTGTTGCACAGGATCCCCGTGATATTGACACGTCTGTTTATGGGGGCGTATAGGTTTCACTTTGTTGTGTTGTTCAATATTTTCACACTTGCATTTTATAAAAGCTTGTTTCTCAGACACTGCATTGCACAATTCAATGAACTTAAACATGTTTTCTGCAACTCAGTATGACTTAGTTGTGCCCCCACTAATTGTGTTGTATATGAATATATATATCATGTACATGTATAAGCAGATACACATGGTATTGGAATGAAACTTGCACATATATTTTGTATCAATATAACCTATTTTTGGCAACGTTATCCCACTTTTTACACTGGCAACCTGTGTGAAAATGTATTTTTGAACTGATATTGACACATCGCAGAATGGCATGAAACTTCATACAGTACAGCTCATACGGATCCCACACTTTACTCTTCCACGCCGAGTGAGGAATTTACAAATGCGTACTTAAAGTTACACAAGTTTTGATGATAAAACTACTCAGAGTGGGAGTACGTGAAAAACTCTCCACGTACTTAAGCCACGATATTTGTGCAGACAAAATCGGGGGTTTGCCGAGTCGAAACTGCACAGGTAAAAGGGTGCAACTTTTTCTAATTGCAGTCAATAACTTTAGAAAAAATCGAAGCAAAAGACAATTTTACTTTTGTTTTTGGAAAAGAGGATGTGGAAACATTTGAATGCCCCGGATTATGTATACTGGGTCACGACTAGGTCACGACAGTTATATGGAGGTTCCTATTACCGGCTCCGGGAGACTAAACATAAAATCAATTTGTAATTATTATACTGGAAATTATAGTTATATTTTTAATTAATCGTTATTTATAACAAAGTTTTTTAAACACTATTCTGCTGTTATTGTTAATACCTTGATGGGTTCTTTAGTCAGAAATGATCAGACAAAATTGTAAACAATTCTGGCTCATTATAAAACCGGTTGTTAGTGCCACCTTGTTAAAAGGTTTATATATGGCCAAGGATTATGGGTATTTTATATGTTGGTGGAAGAACCTCGACTTTTGTACGACAGAAACAAACAAAACTTGTGGTGAAATGCATTAAAAGTTTGAAACACGTATTTGTTTTCGAAATTTATTCATTGCATTTATCAGTTGTGTCAACTTTGCACAGAAAAGATACACTCGACATCTCATTGTTTGTACTTTTTCTGGCGATGTATTGTTTTTTTCAAGCGCGCTGTCGGACAAGATAAAAGTTGTCGGAAAATTCAGATTTTTCTTATTCGCAATAATAAATCACCAGTGTGCACTCAAGGTTAATAGGATTCTATTCGGAGTAACTCTGAGTGTTAGATCACTCCGAGTGATTTGACAATGGGGTACTTTCGCCATGTGGATTCGCTGAGTCCAAACACTGACTTCGCGTAGATCGCACGGCACTCAATAGCACCAAACTCGGCGTATTGAGTAAAGTGTAGGGTTCACGTGAGCTGTACTGTACATGTATTCGGTAATAAACAATACATACAAGTTGTAAAACTCTGCAACTTATTTTGAAAAAATTGTGCCCCTTTTTTACTTTAATTGTCAAATAATTGTCAAATAGTGTTAAACATATGTACAGAAGCTGATATCTGTTTAACCACTTGGCAAAATGGAATGAAACCTCACTTTTGTATAATTTGGTATCAATAGCCTACCATGCCTCTTGCACAAGTTCCTTTAGTCTGCAACTCATTTTCTCAAAGTTGTGATCCATATATAATTGCAATGTCGAAATGTGCTAAAAATGTGTATGACCCAGTAAATGAGATGACAGAATGAATTCAAACTGCTTACATCTACAGTCTTCAAATTAACCCACTAGCCCAAAGCCCGGGCTAGTAAACTGTCATTCAGTCTAGTGAAAATTCGGAAATTTATGTAGTGGGGCTAAATAAAATGTCAAGTCTTCAGTGAGTATATAAGAATTTGGGCTAATGATTTTGAAAATTTAAATCGAAGAATGCATTTATACATGTATGTGTACATAGGCATTGCGTTCAAGATACATGCTATATTGAAATTAAAACAGTAAATGGTATTCATCATGTAGTGATAGTTCTACGGGTTATTATAAATATCTTGCGAAAGATACCCTTCCTTTGCCACTTCACGGGACTTATTCTACGTAAAGAAGTGTAGTCTATCTCCGTTAAGAACCATAAAAAACATTTGAATGTAAAATGGTACGCTTGATTTGACCCTGCTCTCTGGTGCGTCTCTAAATAACATAGATAATGTTATACAAATAAATTAATTTCATTGACCCTAATGCTTAACTAAATGGCCTTCTCAATCATAAAGGTATGAACGCTCTTATGTGTGATGTTTTTTAACCATCTGATCAGGACTGTGTCTTACTTCTAGTCGTGAGCTTTATAGTGCTGTTACACTGGAACTCCATACTGTAGCAAATTACATGAAGCCCCATCCAGTCACAATATACCAAAACTAGGCTGACCAGTCCTAGAAATTCTCTCACCGCTGCGGATTCGAATCCCACTGGGAACTCGACTTATAAGTGAGGAAGTGTCGATTCTTACTGATGGCGGGGGGTGTACAGTACTGGTTGGTTTGCCTCCACCACAAAAAAATCGACCGTCATAAATAACCTTACGTGTTGAAAATGACGTAAAACACCATACAAACAAAAAACAACAACTGGAAATTCTCCCTCTATATGCAGAGCATTTGAAGCAAAGGAGCTACTATCATTTTTATAAAGAATTCAATATTATCAGGCCTTGATTGAACGCACGACATCTGGTGTGCACACCTGTTGCTGCTGTCAATCTAGAATCGACCGACTTCTAGCTTGTCTTTTAAAAAAGGATTCACATTTAAAAGGCACTGCAGTGAATGGAATCAAACCCCAAATTTGAAATATTTTTCCTAGTCCACTATTGTGCCCATCTTGTGGATTTCTTACTACCGTATAAACATTTGAATTAAATGCACCATAATTGGTGATCCATCAAGGCTGAGTGGACAGCATTTTGGATGAAGTATCAATGGACAAGTCTTTGAATTGAATTGAATGTTGTTTAACGGCTCATCAACACAGTATAGGTTATTTAGAGCCTGCCCAGAGAGAGGAGAAGGATAAATAGGAATCCGGGAACCTGCCCTACTCTTATTATCGAATAGATTCCTATAGTTCTTTTACGTGCTCGGAGGATAGACCGATACACGGGACCGCCCGGTTTGAACCCGGGGCCTCCGGTTACAAATCCGCCGCGCTACCGACTGCGCCACGCCAGCCCTCGACAAGTCTTTGAACAAACCCTTATCGTAGTTCGATGGTAGTCTCGTTTATTTGACGTCTTTTTTTTACATACGGACGTTTATAGATGCACCTAACGTTAGACGGAGGATGGCACATATCAAAAATCCTCTTGCCGTTCGAAGACGTGTATTTTATTCACTACCAAAGACGTCAAATAAATGAGACTAGTACATGTAACAAAGAAACGAATTTTCGCGCCTTGAAAAACAGTTTATGGCAAAATAATATAACTAGTGAGTTCATAAATAGGCACCGAAAGCGGTGGTAAATATATTTAAATTGTCATGCAACAATTCTTCCTCAAATATAGCTAAAAGACGCAATAATAAGTACATGTGTATTCGATAAAATACTCGAGCCGGTAAATCGAGACCAACAGGTGCGTGCTCACTCGCAGCATCTCGCTCACTTATCGTCGTGGGACGAGTGACTTCCCTTGAAAGTAGTTCCTCAAATGAGTTGTTTCCCTTAAATTGGCTTAGCTAACGGAATTAACATACGATAACGTGATGACTGGCATTCATACACATAGGATCATCTTTTAATGTTTTTGTTTCAACAGGAGGGGGCTTTTTTGTCTCCGCATTTATTGCTTTGACAACTTCTGGTAATCTCTTTACCCACTCTCTGTTGCGTTTTTGGGAATCTATTTCCTTAGCATACTGATAGCCAAACAATCTTTCAGCTAAGGTTCTGTTAAATCTTTACACTATAGCTTGGTCTCTGTGTATCTCTGTTCTGCCTCGTCTGATATTTACATTGTGTTTTGCCATCAACTGCGATACTGCACCCATGAATTCTCTGCCTTGGTCAACTTGTAATAACTTTGGATATTTTAGATGCCGACTGTATATATTTTCAAATGCTTTGGTAACTTCTTTAGTATCCTTGGAAGTCAGTGGCTCTGCTTCTTTGTATCTACTCGCAATATCAACCACAGTCAACGCATATTTATATGTCTTGCGTCCACGACCAAAGCCAAAAGTGTCATGCGGTAAAAATAACAAATCAGCTTGATGCACTCCATTCTTAGTGGAAACATCAAACCTGGGTCTAACTATTTTCTTTGGTGCGGGTAAATAAATCTGCCACACAGCTTGTTTTTTAAAAAATTCTAATGCCTGTGTCTCACTGACACCAGCCTCTTTTGACAATTTTTTAACTGCTGAGTAACCTCTCCAAAATCCTTTTGGGCTGTAATAAATCTTTTCCATTTTTTTTACTAAAGATTAAAATTTATATAACCATAAAGAAAAAAAACGGAAATCACAACTGCACGATTTGATGAACTGCTCGAAGAGCAAAATCAATATAGCACAAAGAAATGGACAGACTTGGAAAATAATAAAATATACACTATTACAGATACGGAAATAATGGATACTGGATATGGTCCATCCATGGTATTGAAATTATTAGACAACGGTGAAGTATGGGCGCCTGGTCATCTCAAAGATAAAATAGAGGGGGCAAGTGCTAAACCACCATACTATATTCGACCACTTGAATTGAAACCATGTATGAACAACAAACAAAAATAAGTGTCGTGCATATGACATAGTCAGGCATATGACATAGTCCTTCCAAAGTAATTATAGTTTCTTAATTTGTTTTATGAAATCAATTTATACGCCACAAATCCAGTTGCAGCCATGCCCACCACAATAAACGTAATCTCTCTATTCTGTTGATCCGGAGATGGTGTATAGAAATCACTCAACTTAGTCTCCGGTTCCAAAAGCAACTGTTTACCAGTTATATACTAATACTGCTTCATAGCCTGGTCCACATTATCAAATGTCTGCTCTGCATGATGCTCCTTCTGCAGTTGCTTGTTAATAAAATCTAATCTCTCTGTTCGTTTTTTATTCCATGCCGCTTGTGCTGCTTCCAATTGTTCCACTGCTTTGTCATGCCTTTGTCTTTCTTCATCTGAATGACTTCCCATTTTTGAAAAGAAATAATTTGAACCGCTAAACGCCAATGCGTTTGTTAATGCGCCACCTATCATCATTGCTACTGCGCTCGCCATTTTTTTATATAATTTTTTTAATTACTTCATAACATCCGCAGGAAATACCTTGCTTAATCAACATATCCCTCGTAGCCATTGCTAACATTATATCCACAGACAGCATCCCAACATCTCCCATATTAAAATCCACTTAAGGAGCTGGTCTTTTTAGTAGTCTTCTGCCAATCTCAGAATATCCAATAGTTAAAAGTGTTTCCACTCCAGCGTGCCACATCATATTTACAATTTGTTTTCCGTCAATACTTGTTGCCATTTTTTTTTATATGATTATTTTTTTTAATTAATTATTAAAAATCAAACTTTTGGTAGAGTGGCGGCAACAGGTTGTGTAGCAACATGCGTGATATACAAACCCAACCCAGCAATGCCTAATAAAACCACACACGGTGGAATATAATTTTTATATACATTTATTTTGATTTTTTCTGGTTCCTCATCACCTATTGTTATTTTTGTTATTTCATCTTGATTTACATGCTTTGCATCTTGCTTTGCATCCTGTGTATCCTGAAGCAAACGCTTTGCTTACCTTGCCGCTGCTCCATTTTCCTAGCTTCTATTCGCTTTGGATTTTTTGCTTTTTGTTGTTTAACAGGTTGTATAACAACCTCAACAGGTATAACTTCACTCTCTTGTTTCTCCATCATTTATATTATCTGTATTTTTATTTTTATTAAAATCAATATGTTTAACAGTTGTCAGTATTGCTGTAAATGGCGCTAAGCACATCCAATACCTGTAATACAACTCACAACAAGCACTTGCATGATTAATAAATGGGTCTTCCTCCAAATCTTCTGTCTGTTTTGGTGGATTGGTTACATTGAAATATTTTGATACTCCCATCACATACTAGTTAATAAAATAATTGCCTAAAGTCTTGGTCATACTTGCCCCAAGCCTTGCTTCATATCTGCAGTAAAGTTTGTTAATTTCATCCGGGGACCTGCTATCTATATTCGTGAGTTGTATGTCTTTACCCAAATATTGACGACTACCGCCGCCAGCCTCTATGGCTGATAATCTTTCTTTTTTTGTTTCTTGTTGCTTTGATTCATCTGTGCAACTCTGTTTCGTGAAACCTTCCGGTATGATATCTTTTAATAGTTCTTCCGCATTCATTTTTATATTAATAATTTTATTTTTTATCTTGTAATAAATATAAAATGCAAAATAACCAGTTGCGATATTCACCACGCAACTAGTAATTGTTATTATTGTTAATAGCATTGTTATTAATATTGCTATTTTTTATTAGCATTGTTAATTTGCTGCAAGCATTGATATTAACATTGCTACTTTTTTATGAGCAATGCTATTAACATTACTAATTTGCTATGAGCAATGTTAATAGCATTACTATATTCCCCGATATTTTCATTATATTTTCATGTCAGTATTGCTATTAACATTGCTATTAACATTGCTACTTTGCTGTTAGTATTACTATTAGCAACAAAGCAATGCTGTTAAAAAAAGCATTGCTGTTAGCAATGTGTAAGAAATTATTCAACCCAATAGCCAGTTGGTTGGTCAGTCCTCAAAATTAACTTGGAATATTTAGTCTTTGCTAAAGCTTTTCTTATTCTGGTTCTCTCCTCCAGCGTTGGAATAACATCATTCTCCTCAAACAATTTTCATAACTATCTCTGTCCTTGGTGTAAAACATACACAACCATTATGCTTGCTGCCTCAAATCTTTCAATACAGAATTATATCTCTGTGAAATGACCCACACTGATTGTTTGGCGTGACGACCAGAGAATGCCAACTCTGATAACATATATTTTTTCTTTGTTAATTATTTTGTAGCTGAGAAATCATCACAGATGTATAGTGTGGGCTTGCCAGCATATTGTTTGAAAAATAAACGCAATAGTTCTTGTAACATTTCTTTACCGTTGCTAACAGGATTGACAATTGTTATTTTTTTATCTCTCGGGTTTCTTACATCTCCTATCCAGGGTCTATTTTTATAAGCCTCGTTCCACTTTATAGTCGGACACAATATAATTATATTTTCAAAAACTCCAGCATACTCTTGTTCGAGTATGTCAAGAACAAATTCTGTTTTACCGCAGACTGTCTGACCACAGATAATGGCACTGTGTGGATATTTAGGATATTTAGAATCGTATTTCTTTGTATCTTCCATCATCGAAATTGATTTGCGCATCTTTTATTATATATAGATAAATATTTAAAGTTTGATCTGCTTCTGCTTTTTTATTTATTAGTATCGTTATGCCTTCACTGCCGTTTTTTATTGTTCTTCCACTGCCGTGTAATAAATTGTCATCGCATGTTCTAAGGTCAAGCCACAAAGCATATGGTTTTGTTATTTCGAATAGAAAGATTAGTAAAGCATAAGTCCTTCACCACTATGTCTGTCTCTTTGTTTCTTTTTGATGTTAAGGCAAAGTATTTGTTGATTTCATCCCATTGTTGATATGCCTTCATGCCCTGAATATACAACTGATTTGGTACGCCCTCTATTGTCATTTCAACCTTTTTAATCTTTGGGTAGTAAAAGAATTCCGTGTCTGTTCTGTCTGGGTCTTCAAACAACATTAGAATACCTTTCATGCTCAGTGATGGTACATTAATGTTGATATTCCAAATGGTATCAGATTTGTTTGCTTTTATTTTTCTATGTCGCAAGATACGATCATACATAAATAACATCTTACCATTGTTTTGCTGTCTTATTTGTCTGGCTAATTCAACATCACTAACCATATCAAATTCCAAGCAGATATTCTTTATTACATAAGGTGCATCAGCATCACTGGTTTTGATAACTTTGTTAAAATCGTTAAACGTTAATTCATATTATAACCTATCACCAAGCCCCGCTTGATAAAATGGCATACTTTCTAACATTTCAAAGTCCAGTGGAATACAAAATCTATTTCCATAAGCTGCTGCTACAGCTTCATCCTCAGCGTCTGAGGAAGCATCTCCCGCACCAACTCTATGTTTTAGCATGTTTGCATTACTAGTAACACCTTGGTAATACATGTTTAATCGTTCGGTAGGGCTTTTCCATAAACCTACATAACAATGATATATATCACAGTCATCTATTGACATGACTTCATTGCCACTTATTCTTATTGTCATTTTTTTCACAATTGCTCTACCCAGATTCTGATATATAGTAGCGTTGGGGTCTTTGCTGCTTTAAAGTTCTATTTCAAAGGCAAGACGAGCAGTACGTGGAACTATCACATCATTAATACTTAAATTGGGAAATCTCACAAGCAGTTGCTGATTTTGGTCTATTGTTGATGGATTATTAGTTAATATGAACAAGGCAAAGCCTCAAGACGGGCGAAGCTAACTAGTTTAAAATAGATCTAAACGCTGTGATGCAGGGTTAGCATAATACTTTAGTCATTTATTTGATGTCTTTGGGTGCTTTTTTTTTCATACGGACGTTTATAGATGCACCCCAGATGGAGGATGGCACATCAAAAATCGTCTTGCCGTTCATAGACGTGTATTTCATGCACTAGCATAATACTGTATTTTTTAATTCACATTGAGCTGAACGGAAAAGAAAGAACCATTATTCGGCCTGCATTTGCATATTTAGTACACTAGTGCAACATGACAAATATATTTCCCACACAGGAAGTTATGTAATAAACAAAAATACAGAGTTCAAGTCTCTGGATCTCAAATTTCAATTAAACTAAAGTGATAGCCAATACCCATTCAAACTGAATGCAATTACCTTAACAATCAAGTCTGTACCATGTGCAAATTGCCATCATGTTTATCTAGGTCCAGCTAGGCTGTCTTTGTACCAGAATTTTGACACTGTGTCGGATGTTTCATATCTGACTTTGTTATGAAGGCTGTTTTGATAGTGAAAAGATTAGTGACTATCATGTCACCCGCCTTGCAATATTAATTTATTTAAAAACTAAAAAGTAACTGCGATGTCACCCACCTCCAAATATGTTATGTAATAGTGATATTGAATCAATCATTTTCTCACCCCACCATAAAATAAATTTAAGTTAGTACCTAAAGTCCTTAAATTCACTAGATAAAGTAAAGGTTAGCCACTGTTCCACCTCCAAATATGTAATCATATTAATTAATTTAAATATATTTAGTGTCAATAATAAATGAAAGTTTCGCGACTGTCTTGTCACCCACATCCAGTAATGTAATCTGACATGCTGGTCCCCATTTCTGCAAAATGTTTTCAGTGTTTTTTTATGTGTTTTGTGAATGCAGCCTTTGCCTGTGCCATTGTGAAAAATAGCGGAATTTTTCTAGAAATTGTAAATTTTTTCTAGAAATTGTAAAATATTATAACAAAAGAGAAATAAACTTTTTTCACATTTATTTTCACACTTTAATATCCCTTGGTTTTAAGTTTTGTTTTTGGTAAATACAGACTAGTTTTAACACCAGCATATATTAAGACTAGTATCCTTACTGGTCTGTATTTACCCAATTTCTGTTTTTTTTCAGATTGTGAATTTTTTGGATATAATTGTGAAAAAAGGATACTTTTTGTAATTGAGAATGGGGCCGAATTTCGGCCCCAAATTAGGCATAAAAAACACTGGTTTTCAAAATCTAAAATTGCCCAAAGGTATCACTTGAGATGAACACAAGCTACACACATAAGAATGGTGCAATTGCTTCTACGAGTGTTGAAGAATGTGAGAATGATTAATGCAGAAGGGTAAATCTCAGTGGTATTGCCACAGATGGCAGTTACGAGTAAAGATACATTTGATCTGGGTTTGATTATTATGATTAGACACATTGGTAAATATCATCTGGAGAACATGAGCAACTATTTTCTAAATATTTTGATTAAATAATTGTCTAGCAATATAGGCTATAATTACACATGAAAAGCAAAGAAGAATCAGCATCTGCATTTGAAACGTTTGACAGAGTTATGCAGTATAAGGTTAAGGATATATCATGGGAGCAGTGCATTACATATTCATCTGACAATGCATCTGTAATGAAAGAGAAGCACAATAGTGTTCAGAGAAGAATTAAGGACTGGAAGCAAGCGAAACATTTCAAACCTCTTACCTAGAATGCTTTCAGTGGAAGCCTAGTCAGAAATTACTACGACATTACGAGCAATTCCCTGAAAGCTTGTCAGGAGGAAATAGAAATGGAGAAAAAAAGACATGTCTTAAAAACTGACCACAATTAGTCAAAGTAGCACAGAATATAGGGTATATGGTCCTAGTTAATGTTATTTTACTACGATTACAAGCCAACACTGTTAGATGTTACTGGAATGCCTCCTGACATCCCTAGTGTGTCGGGCAACTTTGTGGCCTTCAGATAAGTGTGGGCCACTTTTGAAGCCAAATCCAGAGAGAAAAATAAATATTGTTGTTCATACATTATTTTGTAAAACATTCACCTTTAAAAACTATTTACCTTTACCTTATATTATATTTTAGTAGACATCAAGTGCTTGAACTTGAAACCAATATTCAGGAATTAATTACACTATTCCTTTCTTCCAAAATGGAATACATAAATAAATCATTAAATCATCAGAAACAACACTCATGAATCACATTTGCCATCCCTTTTCAACCGCAAAATAACCGGGAATCTACCGGGGAATAGTATCACCCGAAGTTTGACGTCATCACTTTATGCGTTTGTGACCACGTGACCCCCCATGCGATCAAATTTTACTTTATTTAGATAACTACTCTCTTTTTTTACGGTAGGTATTTATATAATTTTATATTTCTGAAATTAAACGTTTCACTTATGCTTAAAATTCGAAATAAAGACCGAAAACAAAAAATAGAAAAAAATGAACGTACGAAATTGACTGGTATTCCACTTTCTCTGCCTAAAACTTTGCCCTACATTTGACGTCTGCTGTCCAGCCTACGGATTGAAAATGGCGGCGCGAAACTTGACGAAAAATAAATATCGCCTAGTATGTGGGAAAACAAGTAAGTTTTCATACTCGCGTTACTGCAAGAGGGCTTCGCCCGTATTACTACACGTGTGCGGATGCCATTAACAACATAATGCTCTCTTAGTTTTCTATAAGGGTTGAGTTTGTTTCCGTAAGTTGACATTCTTTTTATTTTTTGAATATACTTTTTAAAATTAAATAAAATAAACAATGGCTGAGGGTGGAGTTGAGTTTGACAATCCTACGTTTAATCCAGATATGGATGAATATTATGATTTTGATGATGATGATGCACCGATGGTTCCTAATGAACCTGTTCAAAGAAGTGTTCTTAATCAAAGCGACCATGTTGCTGACCTTCGGGGGGAAGTAAGAAAATCCCAACTTGAAGCACACAAGAAAAATCTTGTAAAATCCTTTTATGATGAAATAGGAAAACGATATAAGATGGCACCGGACAAAATGGATTATGACCTGTTTAAAGTATCAGATGATGGTAAAACATTATACTGAGTTGTTGGTGATAAAGAAATAAGAATAACTGTCAAGCAAGGTTCTTTTACATTTCTTGCTCTTGGTTCTTTGGTAGGTGACTATATAACAGGCTTATTGGCTTTGGGGGAACAAGGGCGGTAAGACAATTTTTGATTTGCCGGAGTATGACAGTAAAACAAAATTATCACAGGAGGCTCGACAAGCGTTGGAGAGCACAAGAAACGATTTACCAGATAGTATGGATGCTATTCCATTACAAAATGTATCACATATTATGGATAACATAGAGACATCAGTACAGTCAATGGAAAGTACTCTTTAAGACTGGGATGTGGATGAGCGTCCTGATGTTGAAACACAAACAAATATAGACAAGAGTGAAATGGATGGAATAGTAAAAGTGATGACACCTGTCAAGGAAGAACTCACCAATAACTTGGCAAAACTCACACAACGTGATAAAGACATAACAAGAGAAAAACAAAAGTTAGAACAAGCTAAGACTGATAATGATGAGTTCCAGATCAATAGAATTAGCGATCGCATCAACGACCTTGAAGTTGAGAGAGGTGCAAGGATGGATGCTATCAATGAGAACAGAGAAGCTTTTCGTAACCAAGTAAGCAAAATAAGAGAGACAATAAACAAAATGTTAAACGAGGATACAACTCTTGATGAGAAAATCAAAACCTTGTTTAGGGAGCAAGGTATTACTATTGTTAGTATCCTGACTGCATTTGGATTGATTCTTTGGGTGATAATTAATGCTATTATTCCCACATCAGGTGCTGCGCCAACTCCAACTCCGAAGCCAACTCCAAAACCGGATCCATCAATGTCAAGGACTGGATAAAAAAAACACTAAGTAATCTTGGTAAGCTCCATGCCAACCTAGCTGGTAAAGCTGCTGCAGCACTTCCAGGAGTTATTGGTGCAATAGTATAATGGATTTTATCTGCAACAAGTTAAGCTATTATTTGGTATGGTAACAATCATTGGGCTTTGCTTGTGTTTGTTTCCGGGTTGTTGTATGTGGCAGCTAAAGAGTGGTTCAGTAAATCTCGTAAATAAGTAATGCAGCAAGACCTATTACTATAGTACCAACAATTATAGATGTTTTGTTATCTTCGTGTTCAATCGCTATTTTGTATCTCTGGTAGGTTATGCTTCACAGTTTTATGTATCAATGATTTATCAAAGTCAGGATGTTCCGGCAGAAATTTCTTTGTTGTGGTGCCTTGAAAAGATTGAACAATTTTTGGTGGTACTGGTTTTACATTCACATCATTATTCAATCCTAATGCTTGCGCATCAGTTGCTATTACAATTTCATTACGTAATGTTGTATTGTTCCGATTCTCAACTCCATATCACTCGGAGACATGTACAATCCACTTCCATTGACAAAAGTTACGTTACTTCTTGCATATTTTAGGGTGGTTTCATATCTTGAAATTTGACTGGGCAAGTCAATGGGGCTGTTTATTGTGTCCTCTACATTTGCCAGAAACTGTTTTTGAGCATCAAATGCCGTTCCAGTTCCAAGTATATCTGTTCTTGTTTGTGATTGTGAGCCAAGAATTGCCCAGTAGTATGTTCTTATGCTGTCATTTAATCTTTCTACTCCTGCTCTTGTGAAACCAGATGAACTACCTAGTATAAAAGTAGACCAACTATTGTCAGCATTAAAGCCTTGTGCTATGTAGTCAATGTGGTATGTTGTATCACTTTCATAAATTGTAAAACTCATCGTTTTGTTGTCGTATACAGAATTTATCAAAGGATGATCACCAATATTTGTCCAGTAATTATAAATTGTTCCTAGACCATCATTATAGCTTTGTTTCTGTCTCCAGTCCGAATTTAAGTCAACGTTAAACTCCTTGCATATTCTCTCGTATGCGTTTCGGTTATATGTGTTACTAAACGCATTCCAATTTGAGTCTTGCGGCATTGCTACACTCATCTAAAATAATATTCTTCTAACTTGGTAATAGACATGAAATCGAAATAACGAACCAACCAGGGCATCAGCTTTCAGATGATTGTTAAAATCAATGCCACATCCAGTTGTCGCACACCAAATAGCAAAATTCAACTGATTCTGCCAAAATGACATCCCATCTGTTCCCCAGCGTTGGACCATAGCATCTGATTTGACGTATGGAAGTTTGTATTTTTCAAAGACATTTGGGTATGATGCTTTAAAGCCTTTACCGTTTGATGTAATGACTATGTTTTGATTTATGATATCTATCACTTTTTTGCTGAAAGTACTTAGATAGTATTGAACATCTGGGCTATATTTGAATTCTTTAGAACTCATTTTTATTTGTGTTTTATATATATATTAAAATAAATGTTTCATACAATTTCAAACATAGACAACTCTATTAACTTACAACAGTATATCGATAATAGAGATGGAGATAAACTCGTTGGATTAGAGAGTTTTACATACACTATCGGTTGGTATAATATTAATCATGAAGTCATAAAGAGAAAAACACCAGACGATACGAATCATATACCAGATGGACACTATAACTTTCAACAGTTGGCAGATATATTTGAAGGACTGAATATTACCCTAACCGTTGATACACAGAATGGTATAGCATCTTTAGAGACACCAACAGAGACACGATTATCAAACGGTCTTTCAAGAATGCTGGGATTCAAGGACAGGAAATGGGTAAAAGGTACTCATATTGGAAAACAATCAATTGATTTAGCTCCTTATAAACAGCTATATGTTCATCTAGAACAAGTTTATACGAGTAGTAATTATTTCAATGGTGTGCCAAGCACTATTATAGGGGTTATACCTGTGGTAAATAAGCAGTTTGGAGATATTGTATATACACGTTTTTATTCTAAATATCGCTGTCTTTCGGGTGGTGCAATTACTGAATTAAAAATAGAAGTCAGAGATGAGCATGGCAAAAAGATAAATAATCACGGCTTACCTATGAGTTGTGTTTTAGAATTTATTTAAAATTATTTATATTTTTAAAAAAAACAATGAGTATATTTGGAGCAACAAAACCTGAAAAACAGAAGACTTAGAGACTTTAACCAAGCATGTTTTAGATTTACATAGGCGAGTTGCGCCTATTGTTAACCAATTCAACCAAATAAGAGATAAAGTTGATAATCCTAAATATGGGATTATTACAATATTTGCAGAGGCTAAGGTATCACTTGCATTGAAAAGAGTACTCTCATTTGGTAATGGTGGAGCAGAACCAAATGTGGGGTATGTAATGACACGCCGTGGGCGTATTATGGGAATAGGTTTGGCGAGTGAACGACTAGTTGGTGACGTATCTGTAGTAGTCCCTGTTAATGATGTTGAAAAACCAAATTATGGTATAAAGCTTAACATCATCCCTTGCAAACACGATAACTTTGATATACCTTTGGATATTAGTGCTGGTTTTGTCATTAGCTTTGTATGCAAGACTGCCAACGCTACCGCTGTAAATATGGTGGCGTCGTTATTAATTGAATTAATTTAATTTTTTTATTATTAAAAAAATGAAGCAACCGACAGCACCAAGTTAATATCCTGAGTTGCCAGTGGACGACGGGCAGAATAATAGATTACAAAAGATTTCAGAGATTGAACACAAGTTAATTACAGAACGAGATATACGTCAGTCTCTTTATAAAAAATATAAACGTGGTATTAATATCACGGATGGAATTGACACTACTTTAATATCTGCAGGTGTTATAATGGTTGGAGTTGGTTTGGCAGTGCCTGTTATGCTCCCTTTAGAAATTGCTGCCATTGTTTGTGGGACAATAGGTGTTTGTGTCAAATTTGTTAGACGCAGGCTTAACACAAAAGCTCAAAAACATTATGAAATAAAAGCTTTGGCAGAGTCTAAGTTAAATAGTATAAAGCAGTTAATATCAAAAGCGTTGAGTGATGCACAGATATCAGAACAAGAGTTCAAGATGGTTCTGGATGAACTGGAGAGATACTATAATTTGAAACAGGACATCAAACAAAAAAAACTTGAAATTAGTGAAGTTCAAAAAAAAGAACTAGTGGAACAGGGAAGAAAGGAAGCAATGGCAACCTTACAAAAAAGTCTAAAAAGTGTGTGATTTATTTTTGTAGTACTGTGTTTGAGTATGATCCACCACCTTTGTATTCAAGGTCGGAAAATTGTTGATTTCGTGTTTATTCGGTGATTTGAGTAAAATCTTGAGGCACGGTTGGGTGCTGTGATGACAAAAACTTTGGAAAACTCCCCAATAATAATAATAAATTAAAATTGTAATTTTTTTATATATATTTAAAAAATGTTTGATGATAAAAGTCAAGACGTAATCTTAGAAATAGGTACTTATGTTTACATTGGTGTTGTAGTTGAAGCTATTGTTAGATCGTGTCTTACTAAAAATGCTCCTGTCAAACGCAGATTTTGTACTCCCGAAGTTGCTAAAACAGTGCTAGATGAGATAGAAACTTATTACTAAAAGATATCGAAGATATTATTGATAAAAAATTAGCTTTATAATTTTTTTTATGTATATTACTAAAAATCCTTAAAAATCATATTTTGCTGATTTCGTGTTTATTCGTTGATTTGGGTGTAAATTTAATAACAAATCAACTTTTATTAAAAAATCTCAGAATATAACTCTAACCCAGCTTATTTCAGCACCTTGTGGTAGGTTATATATGTATTTTGGGGTGTTCTGCTGTAATTTGAGGCAAAACAAAGTGAAGCCGAAAAATTACAGCAGAACCCCCAAAATACATATAAGCCGAAACACGCGAAAACGACCCTTCAGACACATTTTTGACATTTTATGTTTTGTGATGTTTATGAAACACGGTGATTTTCTCTTTAAAAAGCTCTTTATTTTATGTTGATATCTTAATTAAAAATAATTTTATCTCAATTTGAAAATTAAAAGATTGTACTCACCATTTATTTTGACGTTGACGTCGGCGTCTTGCACGACGTCGTTTATTAATTAACAACAAAAATCTTAAACAATTACCATTTTCTATAGCATCAACTATTTAAATTAAGAAAACTTATTCCCTATGATATAATAATTAGGAAAAACACGAAAGTGACGAGAAATTTGACTAGTAATTAATTGATTACCGCCCGACGTCATAAATTGTTACTTTATGACGTGTCGTCTAAACGTCGGAAGGGACGTTTTCGTGTGTTGCGGCTCATATATATCGCTGCGTTCGGCTTTTTTTTCTGTTCACCATGTTTACCACACTATTTGCCATATGTTATATAATATGAATTTGTAAAACATTTGGGTGTTCGCCTCGCGAAGCTTAACGCATCGCAATATGATATATACGATTTGTTTTCCAGGGCATCGCTTCGTGTGAAGTTTACAATGAGGACGCGCCTTGCTAGGCTATATAATGTCATGTTAAATGTATACTACTGGACACTTTTACCACTACGAAATTGTCCAGTAATTATTATCAGATGAAATGAATGAGAGACATTTATCCGTTTAGATCTCTAGATTAATAAACATGAAATAATGCACTTTTTTTATAATCACTCGCAGATAAGGAGTACTATTATGAAAAGTATGACTGAAAACAACTCTGTTCGCCTGCTAGATAGTAGGGTTGTCAAAAGATGAAGTTTGATATTGTGACCTGGTTGTTTTGTTAGTCTATGTACAATCTACTCTATTCTGTAACATGCAGTTCCCTTTGAAAATGTCAACAATTTTCGGAATTGAAGAACGAGGGACGATACCGCGGTTAACTATATCAAGTTAGATGCCGGGACTTTGCGAACCGGTATTTGAATCAATACACCGAGGTAGTTCGACCTCCGGGCCAAGGAATTTGGGATTCATATGGCGGATGTAGTTACAGCTGTTCTTTGGTATCAGCACGAGGATAGAGGACGCCAGAGAAGTGGGGATGACACAGCTCTGAATGATGTAAATGTAAAACTTTAATGCTGTGGACAGCCATCTGGATATTAGAACCACTAAGACTGCGTTTGACGAATTTATTACACGTGGAAGTCTTGATTTGATTGACATGTCTCCATGACATAACCGGAACATGTACTTGCCATGTTATACACTTTCTCTTAATTCAGCAATTATAATGTTGATTTACATTATACAATTATTAAATTAAAATGTTAAGTTGACTGAGTACCAATATCTTACTTAAAATTGACGGGAAGATGATATGAAGATATGATAAAATGAATTATACATGTATAATAATCACACAAAATAACTAATTGACATGTTTTATTTGCAGGAAATATGACATTCATTTAAAATATGACTTGATTATTCCACCTGTAATCTGTTACTTTCCAATCATGTAATTATCTCCCCCGTGATAATACAGTTATTGACCAAGACTGTACAACCTTGAGAAATGCATTGTTTTAAGAAGCAAATATCGACTGTGGTTTACTTACCATAATATTATTTAGATTTTTGAGCATCAACGTTTTCATTTGTGCGATATGTTTGTATATTATGTATATGTATTATTAAAATCAAGTTCTGCGGATGGCGGTATTAAATAGCATCCAATTGTGCTTCTTACGCGTCTAAACTGAGTGAAAGGCAAGTATAAGATTCATTAATGGAATTCCTTCTTTCTTTTAAAGTACGCATACATTCACAATTTTTTTGTTTATAAAAAACACAGCTGTAAATATTTTTTTTATTATCAACTATTACTGTATATTGTAAAAAGCATTTAATTGTGTTGATCACAGTATATTATTGTAAAGGTAAACACTTTATAAATGCAGCTATTTGATCACAAAATGGTTTACATCCTACCTATTTGAATGAAAATAAAAAGCTGATCTGAATAGTACGTTTTCAAATTGAAATGTTGTTAGATGTGTACATTGTTTGACCTTATGCTTAGTATTTATTAATTATCTAGCGCTACATACGAGTGACACAGTAAGTCATACTGGTATGTCTGCTGACGATACAACGATATATGATGCAAAAATCATTCGTTAATTACTATTGAAAACAAGCTGCACTGCATATATTGCAAAAGTGGTCTTAGAATTCACTTCAAAGAATACAACACTAACCTATGTCTTTAAACTACAATAACATTGACATTCAATTGACATCTGGATGTAAAGTATTAGGCGTAAACCTGAATGGAAACCGTACGTAGGGTGAACATATAGCACGCATTCAAAAGACGTTGGCTTTATATCTATGGCTTTTATCTAGAATAACATAATTTTACCACTTAACTACAGAAATATTTACTATGAGGCTTATATCCAGCCACATTTCTAAAGATATTATTTGGGAAATACGACGAAAGGAAACATTAACGGTCTTATAAAAATAAAAAGAAGAGCCGGTCATATTATAGTAGGCAACGGTAGTATACATGTTTAAATGATGCAATGAACGCTATAAATGCCACGACAATTGACCAAAGAATAGTTCGTATAAAACTCAAATTATGTTAAAGAGTTTCTAAGCGGTTTGTTTCTTCTTATATATTGGATATATTTGAGTAAAAAACATAAGGTCACAATTTACGCTCTCTTTGTAGTATTAACTTTTCTGTTTGGAAGCCGAATAATGAGCCTTTTAAAGGAAGTATGTCCTACTCTGGGTTAGTAATTTGGAATGAAATCCCAGAGCCTATACGATATAGCACGTCAGTGAAATATTTTTTCTAACACTTGTATTCAATGGATAAACAATATAATATAAATGAAACTGTTTTTGTTACCATTGTTTTCAAAGCATAATATGGATTATTTTTGGGGAACACTTTTTCTTCTTATTACCTTTTAATTCTCGTTATGATGCCTTAAACGTGTATATATGTTTTGTTTAATATGTTGTTTTGTAACAAGTCTCTTCAACAAATCCATATAGCTCAATGAATAAAACGCCTGACGATAAACCAGCTAATAGTGATGTGTTCAGGTATGATTCGTCATACTCTAGTTAGAGAAGGAATTAAGTCCTGCATTAAACTGGATCGCTGCAATGCCCGAAGTCGTTATTTCCTGGTCAGCATGAAATTACAAAGAAAGACACGCCTGCAAAGAGGCGTGCGATTTAGGTATAGGGTCTGAAACATTAAGATACTATTATTAAGCACTGATTTCCTGAATTCTGTTTTAGTATGTCGGCAACTAGCCCCTAATATATGGAATTTCATCATGAATGTCTATATATGTATGCACACTAAACCAAATTGCTAAGTACCTAAATAGGAACATGTCAATAATATTCTCATTGTTTTGAGTATTTTAAGCTTGATAAGAGATAGGGTTAAACTGCAAAATAACGAGTGTAAATCGTCTGCTCTGATTGCATGAACATATTTTAAAACTTTTAAGTCAATGTGTTTTCTTAGAAATAAGTTATAACACTAATACAACATCATGTTTTACTAGCATTACCACTACAAATGCGTTTGCAAAGGAAATTTTCGAAATATTGAATGTTAACGCTGAATTACAGTTACTTGAATTTCAAACAATATTCAATTTATATTTCATTTTTTTATAGACGGACAATCTGCGATAAATGGATCAATTTTTTATGTTTTTTTTCTATTATTTCATACCAATTTTAAGAATTTTATATCTTTAAGCGATCTTTGACTCATGTTATGTGTTTTATCATCACATTTCATGTTTTCATATAAAGGGAGGGTAACTCTCAAAAGATGTAACAATTTGAACAACAAATAAATGTTTTACAATCTATGGGTCAAAACAAAATACTTATCACATATCTATTCTAAAATATATTTAAAATAAGAAAATTAGTTAAGATACAAAAGTGAGTAATTAGGAATTTTGTTCAGTGTATATCTGTTTCGTTTTCGCGATAAGGCCGTTCTGGAATGTCAGTTTTGATAAGTATGCAGCTTTTCACTGATCACGACAGATAAACGGTTAGAGATACTTGCCTTTATGGGTCTCTGTTGAAAGAAAATTTACTGAGAGACTGCGTAGTGAACAGGGGTCGTGAATGATTTATAAGTGAACAAATTACTGCAAAAATGATCCTATAGGAGCAATGAATATTACAATGATACAATATAATAACATAACAGGCTCGATTTGATTAATTCTGTTTAATATGAGAAGTAATGTATTATACAATACATTTCAGACAACCTACAACAACTTGAGCAGAATTCTACTAAAGCCACAACATTTTATTACAACTTTTTATTTTATGACACAATTTGCTAGATATGGAATGAAATGACTAAAGAGTCAATAACTTCACATACATCTTGTTTTATTATTTCCTTTTCCGTTTTTCAATAATCGATATATAACAAAGGTTGGTTGGAATTAAACGGCCACAATTTTATTAATCTGTTTATTTAGGCGGAATCCGAACAGCCAACAGTTACATACCCATGCGGCACTTTTGGCCTCGTCATATCAGCCTTATATCTTTTGCGGCATTTTAGCCTCGGCATATCAGCCTTCAGTCTTTTGCGGCACTTTGGCATCGGCATATCAGCCTTAAAATCTTTTGCGGCACGTTGGCCTCGGCATATCAGCCTTAACATATTTTGTGGCACGTTGGCCTCGGCATATCAGCGTTAAAATCTTTTGCGGTACGTTGGCCTCGGCATAACAGCCGAAACTCTTTTTCGGCACTTTGGCCTCGGGATGTTAGCCAGTGACAGTCCTTATATATCCAGCATCAATATGCATGGGTGGGTAATTGTTGGTGCAAGACTGGGCTGGTCTTATCTTCATAAAGTTATCTAGAGAATGCACCGGACAAATACTTATCTGAGACTCAGCTTTAATGTACAGAAAAATTGGCTTGCCACTCTGAATGTTTTTTGATTTACGCAAGCGATTGACACAAGAGGACAAACCTTCAACAATGCTGACATCATCATAATTCAAAGCATTATAAGTTTGTCTCTCATCCGTGTACACTAACTCACCTATACAGAATAAACCGAAATAAGCCAAACTATACACAGCTCTAAATAAAATATCCTCATACTGACTATAACAAACAAGAGGTAGAGCTTCACTAATTTTTATCAAAATTTCATGTGTGATTGGCGTTTTAACATCTTTTCTGCCCTGTATCCTTATACATCCCTCAAGCATCTTCTTAATGACGAATGATGAGGAGCTATCTGGGATATTTCTTACTTTATGCATATAACCAATAGCAGAAATATAAGTTCTCACAGAAGCAGGTGAGTAACCCTTCTCGAAACAATATGATATAAACCACGCGATATGAGAAACAGGAACTGGCCATGTATTACTCAATTGATACAAACACCGAAACTCATTGAAATTCTTCACAGCTTTTGAGTAAACTACTTTAGTGTTTTCAGAAATACTAGCAGCCAATAGTTTCACTGATCCTGCTCGAATACATTCCAGAGATGGGTTGGAACCCCTTCTGGATTTTCTCCGCGCATGGGGCCAACTGACGGAACTTTTCTACCTGCAAACGAGATAAAGCATCTCTTAACACATTTGTCCTTCCACTTATGTGCCTTGCCTTCAACACAATATTATAATGCAAACACTGTAATGCTAATGCTCTGAAAAGGACCATTACCCTATCAGATTTTGACGGCATTGGGTTTAATATGTAAACTACCGATTGATTATCACAGTGAAAAAGTATTTTCTTATTTCTCAAAATATCGCCCCCAAATGACTATGCTCACCAAAATGGGAAATGTAAATATCATCAGTCAACCCTATGGTATGCCAAGTGTCCACATTAAGTCCATTTACCATTGAAATAGGCACCGAAGCCTAAACCTACACCCGCTGCACTATCGGTGTATATTTCAACATCTTCATTGCTAACCCAAAAACGATCATGAAAAACAGAGACACCGACGAATTTTTCAAAAAATGCAAATCCTGTTTCAAGCTATGAGTTATTCTCAAATGATGGTATGGCTTTGTCAGACCCCTTGTTGCATTTATTAACCTTCTCAGACATGGTCTACCAGGTAAAATGGCTCAAGCTGCAAAATTCAGAACACCTATTAATTGCTGCATAACTCTTAATGTGATTTTATTCTTTGTTAAAACTTCAGCAATCCTCAATTTGATTTCATTTATTGTATCCATCGGCATCCGCACTACCATTTCAATTGAGTCCAATTCAAGACCCAAGAAAACTATAACTGTTTTTTGCCATTCTGTTTTTTCACCTGCAGTTGGAATTCCCAATTGTTTACAACAATCGAAGAATACCTGCATAATGTTAAGGCAGTCACTGGCAGACCGTTTCCCAGCAAAAAGGAAATCATCTACATAATGTTCCAAATTCCCACATGTGTTTTTTGTCTAACCAAAAATTCAATAAAAGTTGAAAACTTTTCAAAAGTGGCACAACTTATGGAACACCCCATAGCCATACATTTGTCAAAATAATAAAAACCGTCAAACTTAAAACCAAGTTGATCAAAATCGGACAGCGACACCGGAAATAGACGAAATGCCGATTTAATATCAGCTTTTCCCATCAGACAACCAACACCAGCATCCTGTACCATATGGACAGCCTCGTCAAAGCGTGTATACTGGACTGAGCACAAATCAGGGTCTATTGAATCATTCACAGAACTACCATCGGGATAAGACAGGTGATGTATCAATCGAAATTCACCCGGATTTTTCTTTGGTACCAACCCCAATGGTGAAATTCTCAAATTGTGAATTGGTCTATCAACAAATGGACCACAAATTCTACCATGTTTTAATTCATTTTGAATTTTCTCGTTGGCAACAAGGTGGTGTTCTATCACAGACTTTAAGTTATTTGCTTCCATTGGTAACCTTAAACCTACATAATGCAGAGAAAGCCAAATTCAAACCCATATGCCAGTTCCATGGCAACCTCTTTGTTTGGGTATATTGCTAATTCTTTCTTAATTTCAATGACATTAATGGGAGATATACCTAAACAGTATAAATAGAACGCTTTTTCTTCATTCAAATTAGTGACCATCCCTTCCTGCATAGGAACCTCTTCCTCCTCTATTATTTTGATTCCCTCGAAAGTAATGAAATGACTGGTTTGAATTACTTCTATTGAAACTATTTGTTGGAGGCTTACCCTTCAGACACCTAAACATGCCGTGCTGGAATCTACCACATAGCTCACATGAATGTCTATACCGACATCTGGCAAATTTACAAAAGCCTTTATTGAAATCCCGACAGGGACGAGTTATGTCCCTGTGAAAAAACTGAGATACGGGCATGGGTGGGGTTTGTGTGTACGCACCACTATTTGGTGTCATCATCACACGAACATACAGCTCGGAATTTAATTTTCCCCAATTCTGCAATACATTTGACTGGCGCATACGAAACTGATCATCGTACTGTAACCACGCCTGTGGGGTTTTAATGGCCGTTTCACGTATCAGTGCCATAGATTGTATAAGCTCAAATATCTTGTCAGGAAATTTGGCCAAATAAATACTCATAAAAATCAGAAAAGCATCGGTCCATTGGTCCAGATTGTTAATTTTATCTTTAATTTGCTTTGGTCTCGTTTCCAAATACACATCTACCGGATTGACGTGTAAAATACCCCCCAAACATATATCGTGGAGGTCAGCATTGCCCTTTAATAAAAGGATCAAATTAATATGCTCATTGGCCCATATCTTTCGTTTTAATTGAATAGGGACATGGGCCGAAACATCGTCTTACTGCATTTAATGATATTGCTATCTGCCCCCTGGCTGTATTCTTTTAATATGTTGTCAATATTGAAATAATTCTCAACCGCTAGCGACCCCGATACGTCACCTCGTTTTGTTTGCTTATCTAACGACTCCTCGCCAAATAAAGTCACTCGCTCGTCCTCGCCATCGTCTGTTTGGGGGTTTTCGCCTTCCTCGTCTCTTTGCTGGTTTCCTTCGCTTTGCTGTTTCCCTCTTTTAACAGCTCCAGACGACCTCGTAGTTGTTCCCGTTTTTCGTTTCTTTACGGTCATCTGCGTTTCAGCCCCTCTTTTTCTTTTCACACGTCTTGCGTCCTTTCGTGGGGCACCTCTTCCCGACATGATGCTCAAAAATTGGCTGGATATACGAGGATGTTTGTTAAATTACATGCTGAGAAGTAAATTTCGTGACTTTTTATGAAAAACCGGAAACGGAAGAGGAAAAATTATCTTGCGCAATGCAATGGTTTATTAAATCTTTTGGTCCTTCAGGCGAACCAAAAAAGCGTACTCAAAACGAACCGCAACTTGATTGCAAAAATAAATTTGAGCTATTGGGAAAAATAATAGCTCGCCTTATTGACATAACTATGTTTTTCATTTTGTAATAACACTACTTATGTACCGTACGGCTCCAATACTTCTGTACCAATACAATTTTTAACAGAGTTTTCCATGGATATATTGGGTTCTTTGACTTTTGATTTAAAATTGAGATTTGGACGATTCTAACATCTTGTCATTTAAAATTATGGTTGATTTGAGAACAATAAAGCGATTTTAAAAGAAAACACTCCGCCGATTGTCATTGCATTTTCTGTACATGATAAGGCATTGAAAACGTGTCTAACAAGGAAATAAAATTTTGATAAAATAATCTATGTAAGAAAGCTACTCAATTTCGAACCTTGACAGCGCATCTGTTGGCTACACTAACGCTTACCGGATGGTCCGCTGGCTCTACAGACAGATGTAACATGAGTGCCTGTAGCGTACGTGGTATTTGAAAGCGTTTACTGGAATACAATACTGCATCATCCATACTTTATTTAAAGTTGCAGCAACCCATACAATTTGATATCGACGTTGCGTTATAAACATTCTCACCTCTCTCTCACCGCTGCGGGTTCGAATCCCACTGGGAGCACGACTTGTAAGTGAGGAAGTGTCGATTCCTACGGATGACGCGATATGTACAGTACTGGTTCTACCCAGGAAAAGTGGATGGTCTGCCTCCACCACAAAACAAATATCGACCGCCATAACCTTACATGTGTTGCAAATGACGTCCTACAAACAAACAAATTCAACGGGAAAGGGAAATCATTGCTTTAACACATATAATATGTAAATGTTACAATTTGGTTCAACAAATTGTACCTAGTGACTGTGTTTGTGACAATTTGTTTCAATAATTGTTTCTGCACGTTTAGTAGGTATGACACCATTTTATCTTTTTACTAACCCCCACCGGGAGATATTGGATATTGTAAAAGAAATAATAAATTTGAAACTGTGTACCATAATGTATAAAACATGCTTGTGAGTATAACATCTGACTTCGTAGCATACACGGAATATGCATCTAATAATATGCTCATAGACCTCCATAACATCATATTGAATACATAGACCTTTTGAGCACTATTTTGACAATAAATGCCTCCATTATGGTTGAAAACAATTCAATAATTCAATGGTGAATACTACCGCTGTTTATAGGGTGTATTTTTACTCCACATAAGTATCTAAATTAACCCAAAAGTTAGCTCAAAAAATGGCCTAACTCAAAACTTTATTATTTGGTCACAACTGATGGCATCAACACCATTTTATTTGCACATCCATTACAGCCGAAATAATTTCAGAAAATCATTTCCAGCAGTATTTCGACACATATCTCCTAAAGTTTGTGTCAGTCTTAATAGTAATAGTATGTGTGTGCGTGTGTTTAGTCAAATGTATTCTTTTTAATTAAATTCGTTTGTTTTATAAACAATGCAAAACAAAATAGTCCTTTCTGTTCTACTTTGTTGTTGTATTTATAAGAAATGGAACACAGACGTAATATTAGTTGTAATATCTGTGGTGTAGTTGCGCTCGATTCCTAGTGAAGCATAAAAAACTGTATGGGAAATATTTGATTAAAGTGTAATAAACAGACAAAGGCAGAAACAAACGATGTAGTTTAAGATGAAGTTAATACTGTACTCCAGGGAGATATAAATTCATATCGATAGTCCTCCTGACTAATATTTATAGCTTAATTTTTCGAGTATATGCGATTTATACTGCTACTCGAGGGCAGTATAAATCGCATACGAGACAAATATGCTATAAATGTTTTGTACCAGAGTCATTTATCCAACTACGCATGTGCAAGAAGTTTTAGGGAGTTGCAGTTTTCAGTAAGCATAACAGCTCGATCCAATCAAGAAATAGCATTATCACGCGGCATGAGCATGCACTATGTTTTGATTATTGCAGCCAATCGCCTTTGTATATTATTGGGAACATGCAATGTCAAGGAGTGCCGTTTTGGTAATAGTTTAGTCGTTTTGATTGACAGGTTGTGTGTAAATTACAACTGCGAGAGCGTAAAATTGAGTAGACATTGGTATAACTGCCGAATCTGTCATTTATAGCACGGCTGAAATATACCGCCATTTATAGCACGGTTAAGGCTCAGACCATCAGGCTTATGAAAATTATATCATAAGCAAGAACAAAGGAAAACCATTAGAGCTATGGTACAAAATAGGTATAGATATAGAGAGAAATTATTGACCACAATCTCTAGGCCAACTCCGCCGGAGGCGTCTATCTATATTAAAAAGTCAAACTATCAATGTATGCACATCCACCACTCCAAGAGGATTCAACATTTGGGCTTAACATTTGGCAGAAATACACAATAACACAATGCACCCGAACAGACATTTACCATATAAATATAGTATATCAAGTGCAGGATCCAATCAAAGATTATAACAATCCATCATGAGTATCCATGTGAGATAGAGAAATCATGAGTCACGTAAGAGTCACATGTCATGTAAGATAGAGTTATCTCACATGAGGAAAACATCTATCTTACATTACTAGAGATGGTAGAATTAACTGTCATATACTTTATACAGGCAATGACAATAAACGGTGCCAGATCATTGTGATACAGTTAATATATCTGTTCAAAAAGGTTCTGTTTTATTATCATGATACAACAAACCAGAAATTTATTGCACACCTTACTATAAATAGTAACAAATTAATGAAGGAAAACATCCTGTACCCTCTTACCCTAGGCCAATATCACTGCATTTCCATGTACTAGTTCTACTAAGGTAATATAGGGTGGTATGCCTCTACCACAAACAATTGACCGTCATATCTGACCTAGAATGTACTAAAAACTACGTAGAACTCCAGCAATGTTTCTTTTAACAAAACCATGTGTTTGTGTGTATGGTGTTTTACGTCATTTTCAACACATGACGAATGATGGTCAATTTTTTAGTGTTGGAGGCAGACCACCCACTGTTCCTGTGTAGAACCAATTCTGTACACCTCCCACCATCCGTAATAACAAACCAACCATAGTAAAAGTAGATAATAATAAGATGTAATCAAAACTACCCATGCACCGTAGCAGTGGTTTAAAGTGGGATTCAACCTTAATCATAGGATTAATTATAAATCATTACGTGGTCCGAGTATTAACTTGCATACCCCATCCAACCCCTTCTCCAAGAAGCGAAAACGGGGTTGGCTGGGGTATGAAATACAACCGTATCGCATTTGTTCATTAAAAAATGTTTTTAAACATATTTTATTGTCGAAATATCCGTTATAAAAGCTGCTTATATAAGCTTTTCCATCGCTTAATGAAATTAAGGCGGGACCACGTAATGTTAACACAATAACCATAGTGTATAAAGTATTATACATCTTGTTTGTTATTGATTACTGATAGCACGAGTTGCTCCCCTTATACCATAGTGGCATGCTGTACAGTGTATACATCTAGTTTGTTATTGATTACTGGTAGTACGAGTTTCTCCCCTTATACCACAGTGGCATGCTGTACAGTGTATGCATCTAGTTTGTTATTGATTACTAAAAGAGAGAATACATTTAACCGTTACAAAAGTTAAACAATGGAATATGCATAGTAATGTTATTATGCATGATACACTTGTGTTAAAATTAAATCGACAATAAACTGACAGAGAAATTATTTCGTAAATGACCAAGGTATCAGATTTAAAATCGTGCAAAAGTTTTGATAATAAATGTGACACAGTACATATCGTAATTTTGAAATGCATTGATCATTGGATAGAGGCACTTGTAAACAAGTTAATCCCGAAAAAGATTTTAGTTTTGATCGAAAAACGATAGATAAAGAATATAGCAAAATACTCAATGATCCGTGTAAGCTATATGCATTACATTCGACACTGAGTATATCCGCAGCTGTAATATTATACAGTTCTGCACGACTTTCTTACATGCACTGACTCCTGCGTGGTGCGTGATATCATGTCTATGTCATCTTTGGCACAAATAAAAAATAGTTTTGGATGTAAATGTATAACATGTGTCATAATTCAGCGATATACGCATCTTAACAGTCGTATGTATATACATTTATTTCGATTTACAACTTCAATTATAACCAGATGGGGATTTCTTTATTGTTATTGTTACGACACTAGGGTAAGGGTTATCAAAAAGAGCATGAAATAGGAAATTTGGAAATCGACGAACACGTTTTCCTTTTACACAAATTCAATCACGGAATCACGGGTGTTTTAAGACCGCGTGAATAAAAAGCCTTTACTTTTAATCGCCACATACACATTATCATATGACCTGAACACCTGTTTATAGTTTTGTAGTGTAATTTTGCCGTTTTTTGACGGGATAGTTCTTTTAAAGGTTCTTACTACTTTCTCCATATATGTGAGAATGCATGTTGTAGTCGGGCTGTTTTGTCTTTAGAGGTCAGTTAGTTAGGTTAACAAGAATCAAGGGACGAAAGTACGTCGTAACTTCTGGATACAATGGCACAGATATAGTCGAGTTGTGTCCCTTGACTGCATTATACAATAATGTAGTGTGATATATCCGGTAGGTTGTACAAGGTTTTGCTAAATATAGATTTCACAAAATATATTTATAACATTACATATTTAATTAAATACAGTGTAGCTGTCAAATCACCACCTAGATAACTTTATACAGTGACACATTTTGTATAGTTATGATAGCAGTACTGCCATAACTTATGTTGCTTTCATATCTATAAATGTAAAATGCACGCAATGAATACTTGAATAACCTGATGTACACCTCCAGCGTCCTTTGCAATGTGCCTTGTCTTTTAACAATCAGCGAGTTTATATTATCAGAACTCAAACTGGGACGTTAGTACGTCAGAACTTCTGTATACACTAGCACAGATATAGTTGAGTTATACTTCCATTGACTGCATTGTGTAAACCGCATTATACGTAAACCATTATAGAGTCTCTATTTTAACTGGTAATAACTCATGAATATGACTGAGTCACATGTGAAGTAGTTTCAAATCGACGAACACCCCCAATAGTCGGTATATAAGGCGAACACCCCAATAGTCGGTATATAAGGCGAACACCCCAATAGGCGGTATATAATGCGAACACCCCAATAGTCGGCGCAGGGTCATACTGTGATGGGTGTGGCCCCAAACTGGGCTACCTAAACTACAACTGCCCAGTTGTTCGTTGACCAAACACCTAGCGGATGTTATCCAGACCTTACATCTCACCGCCGCAGCGAAAACTACTCAGAGCGAAAGCGACAACCACGTTGGTGGAGGGTATATAAACCTCAGAATACACACACACACACACACACACATACACACACACATAACGAGATTTGAACCACAGCCGTTGCGTTTCTAAGTTTTGATGGCCGTACGTTTAACCACTAGACCACGGCTATTTATTGGTATGTAAAGCATTATTAACACTAAATAGGCATTACGTAATAACTAGCGCGCACACAAACTCACCAAGCGCTAAATAACAAGTCTAGATATGGTTATTTTGAGGCGGAATATTAGTTTCATATGGACAAAATATAGTTTTACACCAGGCAATGTTAATTTACACGTTCGACAAGACGTACTTTATAGTTATGGAGTCATCTTGAGTTGAGTTCAAATATGTTAAGTTATTTTACCTCATTATAAATGATTGTTTGTATACCCTTTATTCAAGAAGCGTTATAGCTCAGTGGATGGAGCACCTGACTTGAAATCAGAAGGTCGTGTGTTCGAGTCCCGAAAGAGGCTATTTATTTCTTCTGTAAATCATAATTTTACCTGTGTACAGGTACGATGTGCACTGGTCCATGTTTATACAATAAATGATGTGCCTTATATGTGCTCGCTTAAATACCCGATTTCGACATGAGCTGTTGAACATGAAGTTACAAATAACGACACGCCCACAAAGAAGAAATCGATTGATATAGAGACTGTAGGTTTAAGTAATGCATTTTTTACATTAAATATAGATTCAACAAAAAAACGTAGTTTGTTTAAAAGTCCAGTTATACAATATACATGTATGTATTTATTTACACGAAATATATCTGACTAATCATCATTCAGATACCATAAACCTGTGACATGTGTTGAGTATTGTAATAGTTATACTGTCCTATTGTGTTGCTATCATAACAATGCAAGACATGCGTACAATTAATAATTGAAGGGAATATGATAGCAACATTAGGCGTCGCTTCATCCGAATACTAACTGACTAGTGTTCAAGTTGGAAGACAAGTGCATGTTATTTAGAGCTGCTCCAAGAGAGAGCCAGAAGATATAGAGGACTCTACGAGTATTTGCCTTAATAATGCTGGTTATCGTTATACTAAAACGGCTTGCGGTGTGTAGCAGCAACACTGAAATGCCATTCTCAATAATAACTTCAGCTCAGCACATATGCATATATTGGAGATATTCACTGCGGATTTGCCAGTTGCAAGATAATACTGCAAATTACCATGAATCTCAAAAGTAGATATGCAAGTCGAACAGGAGATGTATCATTCAATGCCACAGTCAACCACACACGCACACAAAACAAACAGCAACTACAAAGATGAATAAAAGGAAAGATATGACATCATAAACATAAATAGTTGAGAACAGGGCTATCACCTTGGAACTGTCAATTGCAAAAAAGTCCCAGGGGGGGGGGGGGGGGGGGGGGGGGTTAAACTAGGTTCTAGGGTGCACCAAACTTCACCCTTAGCTATTGCCATCCCAATAAACGGGACAATGTAAATACAGACATACCTCCAGGTTATAGTCTCCAATAAACGGGACAATGTAAATACAGATATACCTCCAGGTTATAGTCTCCAATAAAAGGGACAATGTAAATACAGATATACCTCCCGGTTATAGTCTCCAATAAACGGGACAATGTAAATACAGACCTACCTCCAGGTTATAGTCTCCAATAAACGGGACAATGTAAATACAGACCTACCTCCAGGTTATAGTCTCCAATAAACGGGACAATGTAAATACAGATATACCCCCAGGTTATATTCTCCAATAAACGGGACAATGTAAATACAGATATACCTCCAGGTTATAGTCTCCAATAAACGGGATAATGTAAATACAGATATACCTCCAGGTTATAGTCTCCAATAAACGGGACAATGTAAATACAGATATACCTCCAGGTTATAGTCTCCAATAAAAGGGACAATGTAAATACAGATATACCTCCCGGTTATAGTCTCCAATAAACGGGACAATGTAAATACAGACCTACCTCCAGGTTATAGTCTCCAATAAACGGGACAATGTAAATACAGATATACCCCCAGGTTATATTCTCCAATAAACGGGACAATGTAAATACAGATATACCTCCAGGTTATAGTCTCCAATAAACGGGATAATGTAAATACAGATATACCTCCAGGTTATAGTCTCCAATAAACAAGGAAGCATTAATAGAGAATATAATAAATAATGATAAAAGGATCCCTTGGAAACAACAAACACACACACGAGATACAAGTAGCAGACTCGGTTTTATTGAGTCTGAATATAAGTATAATACATCAATGATCATATATATATAATGCAAAACAAAATCCTAGAAAGTCACAAAGAAAGTACAAGAGAACAAACAATTTCTTTTTAACTGTTTATATATACATGCTTTTATATTTACATGCTATATTTTATTGAGTGAAACTCTTTATTTTATTTACATTTAATTTCTTCATATCCTAGCAATATAGACTTTATAAGTATATACTAACATATAGTTTCATGTTGATTTTAAATATATAGCCATTTGTTAATTTCTACCGTCTTGCATTTTGTTCAGTTTTTATGCTGATAAATGCACTACTTCCTGTCTGTATCAACATTACCCATAAGCGGATGGTCAATAATGACCACATACTGTGATAGTTGTCCATTATATTGCAACACTAGCATGCTTCAATGTCGGCTGCATTTGGTATTTAAGTTTCATATTTCAGTTATATGGTTATTATAGCATTACTGCCATTCGTTTGTTGCAATCATAATTATACCAAATATGAATACAAGGCAATATGATAACATAATTAGGAGCAGCTTCGTACGAATAAAGATTTACTCGTGTTTAAGTTTAATAGTTCAGTTGTATGGTTATTATACCATTATTGTCATCATTTGTACTATCACAAACATAAAGGGTTGACAATAGGGCTACCGCCTTTGAACGGTCATTGGCGAAAAAGACCGCTGGGTGTTTAACCAGGTTCTAGCGTGCACCAAACTTCACTCTTACGCTATTGTCATCCAAATAAAACGGGACAGTGTATATAAAGATATCCCCGACAGGCTATATTCTCTAACAAACAAGACAGCATTACTAGGCTATATAACACATAAATGGTCCTGTATACATAATAAAAAACAAAAGCCTAGAAAGCCACAAAGCAAGTACAAGGGAACGGCGCATTTTGTTTGAATGCGAACATAATGATTTAAAAATAACTTTTGTATACTTACCTGCTTTCTTTCATTGATGGAAACTATTTTATTTATATGTAGTTTCTTTATATCCATCATCATAGACTTGTGCGATGACTGGACTACCTCTTGGGTCTCTATGATTGTACCTATTGAAACCCCAACTAGGGGAGGTGGGTGCATGAGCTTTCGTCCTTCGGGTTTTCGTGTCGTACCCTGGATTGGTTTTCTCTTTACCTGCAACTAAAATGTTGTTCAGTATGATTCTGGATACATCCTGAGATGTTTATTATTTTGTATGTGTTTCTTTAGTTAGTTTCTCTGGATATGGACTTTATTGTTAGAGAATTCCTTTTCATGGGATGTTGTTTTGTTTACACTGTCTTGTCTATTTGGGCGCTGAAGACAGGATAATAGCGAGGATTGTGCGCATATAAAATCGATTCAAGCTAACCATTAGGCCTTATTGCCTACTGACCGTTCCAAGTCGGTAACCCTGTCTTTACTAATCTTTCTGTTGTTTTTTGTCTCTTTCGTTGTGTTATCAAAGCCTTGTTTGCAGTACAGTGCGGACCTACGATGCCATTGCGTTCGGACGCTGTGGTTTCTATAGGACCCTATATCTCATTTGTACAGGTAAATGCTAACATATAGTTTTATGTTGATTTTAAATATATAACCATTTGTTAATTTCTTCCGTCTTGCGACTTGGTTAAAATTCTGTATTATTGATTTTATGAATATTGAGTTCTGCTCAACCAGGTGCTAGGGGGCATGAACGGTAGCAAGCATATTTCACTACCGTTCAAGAACCAAACCGAGACTGAAATATTTCGTATTTATCGTGTTCGGCCGTTTCCAAAGGTCCACTCTCATACTATTTTTTTCAGTTTTTACGCAGATTAATACACTACTTCTTGTCTGTATCAACATAACCAATAAGCGGTGGTGAGTAATGGTTACATACTGTGATAATTTACCATTGAATTGTAACACTAGCATGCTTCAATGTCGGATGAATTTGGGGTTTAAACGTACTATTTCAGTTATGTAGCATTACTGCCATACGTTTGTTGCTATCATAATTATACACAACATTAATGCGCTGAATACTTACAGGCAATTTGATAACATAATTGGGAGGTGTTTCATATTGATACAGATTGACTCGTGGTTAAATTAAAAATGACCTATTCGAAAATGTAAGGATATGCATATGAATTATAAATGTTATTGTCGTCACGTAAAGAAGTTTTTAATAATGACGTAACAAATACACTTTATAATTTAAAAAAAATATATTTGTTTAGGCTAATCGCATGCAATTAGTTTTAATATTAAGATATTCGTTTTGTTAAGACCTTTCATCTTATATATAATCCGTATAGTGGAGTCTATCCGAACACGTTAAAGAACCATACAAGTAATTATAAAAATCTAACATTAAAAGTAGCATTCAAGGACGGCAGTCAACCATATACACACAGAGAAACAAACAACAACTTTAATGATGAATAAAAGGCAAACTTAGACTTCACAAACACGAAAGGGTTGACACTAGGTCTACCGCCTTGGAACGGTCAGTGGCCAAAAAAGGGGGCGCTGGGGTTTACACCAGGTTCTAGGGTACACCAACCTATAATCTTACCCTATTGTCACTCCAATAAACGGACATGTAAATAAGGATATCCCCGTTAGGTTAAATTCTCTAACAAACAAGGCAGCATTAATATGCCATATAAGTAAAGTAAAGTATGAAAGTTGATTTAAATCATCAAGTATATATAATATAAAAAGCAAAAGCCTAAAAAGCCACAACGTAAATACTCAGTGGCTTTACAGACACCAGAGCAACAAGAGAACAAACCGTTAAGGGTACGACAAGATAAGATTAAATACAAACATCAAACGCTACCGTCCTTTCGGGCTTTAGGTAGACGTCATCTTAGGGTCCACAATCTGTCCGGTCATCGCACAATCAAAGAGGAAAGCATAGTGGCGAACTGTAAATGGGTCTACCACTAAGCAGTGCGTTGCAAAATGATATGGTCGTAACCTCTTTTGATAAACTTGTTAACACGCTTAATAAAGATTATTTGAAAATGATTATGACGAAAAATCTTACGAATTTGTAAATCACATCACCGTAGAAGTCAAGTTGTGATAGTCCTTGTCGCAGAAGAGTTCATATATTACTTTTATATTTTAAAAGTAGATCAGGGATACGATAATGAAATGTTGCAAAGGTTTTTCACAGTTTATGAAAGTTTTTTATACGCAGGCTTCATAACCGCTGCTCCCAACTAAATTCCATTATGTTTATTTCGCTCTTTTGGGCATTTTATTTTATTAGATACTGGGACCATACGCCGTACGACATGGGGAAGGAGTATACTCCATGTCCACCGCCATATGCATGCCATCTTCGGGATGGTTAAAATTGTGTACTATTGATTTTATGAATATTGAGTTCTGCTCAACCCGGGGCTAGAGGGCGTGAGCGGTAGCTAGAATATTTCACTACCGCTTATGAACAGCATCAATCAAATCGAGACTGCAATATTTAGTATGTTTCGTGCTCGGCAGTTTCCAAAAGTCCATTATCATACTCTTTTTTATGGTAACGGTAGCCCTGCTGAAGTAGCTTTTTAGTTATACAAACATTAATATTAAGAATAATAAATTCGCTCTAGAGAAACGAATAAGTTGAGAAACATATACCCTATAAGAAGTAGATCGTGGAACACCCCCATTTAAATGGGATAATTAACAATATCAAAATTAAATCCTCTCTTGTCATAGATTTTCTTATTATTTCGCCATTTTCAATAGAGAGATGAAAAGAATCGGCTCTAAATAACATAGTATAATGTGCTGATGAACTGTTAAATAACATTCAGTGTAATACGGTTATATGTAATATGGTTCTCTGGTTATGAGATGCACACTAAATAGGACAAAACATAATCAGAAACCTAGAACAACTTGTCCATGGGACACGATGGCCCCCTTTAGTGCTGTAATTCAATAGCGGAGGATATAACTAAGTAATACTGGCAGCAAAGTTCAAATTGTGATACAAGCATGAAATTTGGAAGCATAATTCCTTAGTGTGTCCTATTCATGTCAAGAACCTGAGCGACCTCAATTTCCCATTGTTATGCTCCCCGAAGGAAGTTCACACATTGATAGCGGGCAGTGGGAGGAAGTGCAGAGTATAAGTACCATAACTCTATCGTCATTCAAACTATAGTTATTGCCCTTTGCACTTTTATACTAATAAGTATTGTGCGGAGCATAACCCAAAAACTACTAATGGAACTGAAATGTGTTTCACATTATGACAGAGGCCATTAAAAGGTCCATGTCTCTGTCCGTCCGTCCGTACGCCTGGATAATTTTTTTAGTTGGTTTTGTTTTGTTAGAATGGTGTTTTACGCCAATTTTAGCTCATTTTAGCCCATACATGACGGTGTGTTTTTTGTGGTAGAAGCAGGCCACCCCATTTGTCCTGGGTAGAACCAGAAC
This sequence comes from Cyrtodaria siliqua, assembly GCA_037043455.1. Classification (NCBI taxonomy): domain Eukaryota; kingdom Metazoa; phylum Mollusca; class Bivalvia; order Adapedonta; family Hiatellidae; genus Cyrtodaria; species Cyrtodaria siliqua. The sequence continues at coordinate 254,383 of JAWPHD010001111.1, read as the reverse complement.
TGTACACCTGTTAACGGCTCATCATCACGTTATAGGTTATTCGGAGATGCACAAGAGAGAGTGGAATGACTAAAATACAAATTAATCTGGGAGCTTGCCCTCCCGCCCATCTGAAAAAATAATCCAAAAGTTGTATCGCATTAATACAGCATGGTTTTCGCATCGAAACTATCTGTCATTGGTTATATTCGTTTGCTAAACAATAGCCAGTATGTTCGCAGGAGACCAAAATGTGTTCCAAAAGTGATTTGGTAATAACGACTTACAGGGTAAAGAGTAAAACACATTTTAGCTTATTTTGATTTTAAGAAGTGGTGTTAAATTGTCTTTCTTATACTTGAACTTTTATTTAAACAATATTTTATGAAAGTAAGTTTATGTAAGTGCAAAGATTTAAATACCAAACATATGAAAACTATCTCGGTCAAGAATCACCTGTCGTCTCATTTACTAACCCAAAAAGTTTTCTCAAATTTTCAAACTATTTGCCTAACACGCAGGTGGGAAAAAGATTTAGGGGATATTCCCATACATTTCAGACGTTTCGCATTTCGTAAGGCACCCATATTATGTTGCCGTTGATATCTGTCATGCAACTCGTTACTTTTATGTTAATATTTAATATCACCATACTTGCAATCAGATATATGCAGCGACTGCAATTATTATCCCCAAATATGTTCCGAATGCTAGAGGTTATTGCTGTCATCATTATATCTTACAAGCAAAGATTTTTGTTTTGATAATGTCGTAATTTAAACTGCAACAAAACACCATAACTTATATCAAGATGTTATAAGAAAGTTAATGGATAGAGCATCAAACATATTTAATTCTTAAATTGTTTTTATAATTTTACAAAGCATGTGTCCATATGTTAATATATATTGTTTTGTAAATATTCTATTACGACGTTACTGTGCTCTCCCTGATTCATCGAATGCTCATCTATTTCACGAAAGGCTCAAGGACAGTCAGGCATTTCTACGTATTCTATCGTAACATTATCTGCTAAACAACCCCAAAAAACAAATTATACACGCTAGAAATGCGCACGACATTGGTTAAGGTCGCGTTGACACTTACATCTAGGTAATTTGAACTAGCTTTAACAAACAGAAGCCCATATTTTAGATTATAATGCATCAATTATATATTTAAGCTAAGTTAAAAAAATACGAAAAATTGAAAAACCCAAATTGTGCTACCTGTGCAGGCATATTTAAAGTCAAAACAATACTGGACTAATAAACTGAATTTCTAATTGTAATGCTTGTTAATAAAATCGTCTTCTCTGAAACTGTAGGAGCCAGAGGTTTAATATTTTGCATTTGCTATAAGCTTATGGTCCTCTACCAAGTTTGTTCAAATGGTGACCCAGGGTTGACATTTGGCTCCTCCCAGGGGGTCACAGTTTTACATAGGCTTGTATAGGGAAAAACTGAAAAAAATCTTCTTCTCTGGAACCACATTGCACGAAGCTCTGATATATAACATGTAGCATCAGCTTATAGTCCTCTACTTAGTTTGTTCAAATGGTGACCCTGGGGCCAAATTTGTCTCCGCCCCGGGGGTCACAGTTTTACATAGACTTATATAGGAAAAAAAAACTTCTCGGAAACTACAAGAGCCAGGGGTTTGATATTTTGAATTTACTATAAGCTTATGATCTTTACCAAGTTTGTTCAAATGGTGACCCTCGGGTAACAGCTGGCTCCGCCCCAAGGGTCAAATGTTTTGCATAGACATGTATAGGGAAAAATTAAAAATCTCCTTTTCTGAAACTGCAGGAGCCAGAGGTTTAATATTTTGCATTTGCTATAAGCTTATGGTCCTCTACCAAGTCTGTTCAAATGGTGACCCAGGTTTCACATTTGGCCCGGCCCCGGCGGTCACAGTTTTTTCGTAGACTTATATAGGAAACAAAATTAAAAAATCTTCTCGGAAACAAGATTTGAATATTTTGCATTTACTATAAGCTTATGGTCCTTTACCAAGTTTGTTCAAATGGTGACCCTCGGGTCACATTTGGCCCCGCCCCAAGGGTCACATGTTTTACATAGACATGTATAGGAAAAAAGATTAAAATCTTCTATAACCTTATGACCCTCTACCAAATTTGTTCAAATGGTGACCCAAGGGTTACATTTGGCCCCGACCCGGGGTCACAGTTTTACATATGCTTGTATAGGGAAAAACTGAAAAAAATCTTCTTCTCTGGAACCACTTGGCACGAAGCTCTCATGTATTACATGTAGCATCAGCTTATGATCTTGTACTTAGTTTGTTTGAATGGTGAACCTGGGGTCTAATTTGTCCCCGCCCCGGCGGGGTCACAGTTTTACATAGACTTATATAGGAAAAAAAAATCTTCTCAGAAACTACAAGAGCCAGAGGTTTGATATTTTACATTTACTATAAGCTTATGGTCCTTTACCAAGCTTGTTCAAATGGTGACCCTCGGGTCACATTTCGCACCGCCCCATGGGTCACATGTTTTACATAGACATGTATAGGGAAAAACTTAAAATTTTCTTCTCTGAAACTGCAGGAGCCAGAAGTTTAATATTTTTCATTTGCTATAATCTTATGTTCCTCTACCAAGTTTGTTCAAATGGTGACCCAGGGGTCACATTTGGCCCCGCCCCGGCTTGTATAGGGAAAAGCTGAAAATATATTTTTCTCTGGAACCACATGGCACGGAGCTCTCATGCATTACATGTAGCATCAGCTTAAGGTCCTTTACTTAGTTTGTTTAAATGGTGACCATGGGGTCAAATTTGTCCCCGCCCCGGGGGTCACAGTTTTATTTAGACTTATATAGGGGAAAAAAATAGAAATTCTTCTCGGAAACTACAAGAGCCAAAGGTTTGATATTTTGTATTTACTATAAGCTGATCGTCTTTTGCCAAGTTTGTTCAAATGGTGACCCTCGGGTCACATTTGGCCCCGCCCCAAGGGTCACATTTTATACATAGACATGTATAGGGAAAAACTTAAAAACTCTTCTCCGAAACTGCAAGAGCCAAAGGTTTAATATTTTGCATTTGCTATAAGCTCATGGTCTTCTACCAATTTTGTTCAAATGATGACCCTGGTGTCACATTTGGCCAAGTCCCGGGGGTCACGGTTTTAAATAGGCTTGTATAGGGAATAACTGAAAAATCTTCTTCTCTGCAACTGCAAGAGCCAGAGGTTTAATATTTTGCATTTGCTATAAGCTTATGGTCCTCTACCAAGTTTGTTCAAATGGTGACCATGGTGTCAAACTTGGCTTCGCCCCGGGGTCACAGTTTTATATAGACATACATATAGGAAAAAAACAATCTTTTCTGAAACTGCAGAGCCAGAGGTTTAATATTTTGCATTTACTATAAGATTATGGTCCTCTCCGTGGGTCACAGTTTTACAAAGACTTATATAGTAGACACATTAAAGTCTTCTTCTCTGAAACTACAAGAGACAGAGGTTTAATACTTTGCATTTACCAAACTCTTATGTTTCTTTACCAAGTTTGTTCAAATGGTGACCCTGGGTTCACATTTGGCCCCGCCCCAGGGGTCACGTTTTACATAGACTTGCATAGGGAAAAACTTAAAAAATCTTCTTCTCTGAAACCACAAAGCACACAGCTATCATATATTACATGTAGCCTTTGGGTCACATTTGGCTCTGCCCAAGGTGTTACTCTCTAGCACCTTCATCTTGTATTTGATCTTTACCAAACGTTGTCAGTGTCTTAAACTGTCTATATCAATGTGGTTATATACAATAGAGCCCACATTTCTTAAGCAATCTTAACCAAACTTGCACAGATTGTATATGACCATAAGATTTCGAAGAAGTTCGATACTGTGCCAGTACTCAGGTGATCGTTTTAGGGCCATCTTGGCCCTCTTGTTTACGTTTCCAATACTGTATAAAATGTCTATGCCTATATCCTGGCGATACGCTGTTTATACTTTTCCCCTATTATGGCGCTGATCGGTGATATCTTGTGAAGTAACAACATACGTAGGCATAAACATCGAACAGAAAAGGTATCTATCAGCTGACGGTCAAGCAAAAACACGCCGCAAAAGATTTTTAGCAATTACAATGTTAATAAGAAGCAATGCATGAAACTTCTCAAACACAAACGGATTGACGACAGGGCTACCGCCTTGGAACGGTCAGTGGCAAAATTGCGTCTAGGAGGTTTAAATCAGGTTCCAGTGTGCACCAAACCTCTTACCCTATTGTCATCTCAATGAAACGGAACTGTAAGGGGTTTATGTTTAAAACTGATAAAGATGGTTAATAGGTCACCGTAACAACACGTTGCGGTTATTCTGAAAGGCAAACTGATCAATGCCACGGTATGACAATGTTTAAAGTGTTTAAGGTGTTGATAAACCTTTGATGACACTAAAATTGACATTTCAATGTCACATTAACAGTTAGTCAAACTTATATGAAAAGTTTCAAAAAAGTTCTATCATAACAAACGAAAACGAATGTTACTGTAACCTACCTGTTAACCCCCGCATACATTTTTAAATGTATGTGAGTGGAATATAGGGGGAATTTAGTGACTACATTCCAAACTACTGCAAGACACTGTCTTTCGATAACAGATTAGTTTTGTCCTCGAGGCAGTAGTTTTCGGCAGGCTTAAATCAGACAGGGAGACTACACCCATCTTGCTCTTGCAGTAGGACTGCACCCAGCCCTATATCGGATACATCCGTACTGGGGATAACCTCCTAGTGAAATCGGACAAATGTAATATCTTCCACCCCCCCCCACCCCCCCACCCCCCCCCCCCCCCCCCCACACACACACACAATTTATGTTATTGGGTTGAACGTTCTTTGTCAAAGTTGATATAAAATTCGAACTGACAAAAGGACCACAGTCATCCACACTACTACGCATAGAAAGAAACAACGACTAAAAAGATGAACTAAGGCAAGACATGACATCCCAAACATAAATAGGCTGACAATAGCGCTACCGCCTTAGATTGTCTGGGTCATGTTGTCGGAAAGGATGCACAATTGGAATCCAAACCGACAAGGTTATGGCCATTCAGGAAGCACAAAGACCCGAGGGGTTTAATCGAAAACACCTTTGTCAAACTTGACAGATGGGGATGTTTCCCGAGCTACTTGTTATGGTGCCTATGTTTTAGGCTTTAGTTCTTTTTAGAGTTTATCTACATGATCATTTATAAATACTTATAAGGGTGGTCGTTAGGAAGCAACCAACACAATGGAATAGACTCGATTTTATTGAGTCTGTTCATCAAAGGTAATTAAAAGGCAACACCTATCACGACACCTAGCACCGGCTTAAGCGGTATTCTACTCCCAAGCTACATTATTGTACTAGTTGATCCCAAAGGACCAGTTAAGTAACACTACTGATTCGTGGCACGGGGACAAATTTTACTGCCGCCACATTGCACTTAACGAACTCTAGTATGAATGTTAATAAATACTGATTGGAAGCAACAAACACAGCCAAGAGACGCACACTCGGTTTTATTGAATCTATTCATGAGAGGTAATGTAAGAATAAGCACCTCTTACGACCCCTAACACCTGTTTAAACGGTATTTTTCTTTAAAGCCACATATATTGGACTCGAGATTCCAAAGGACCAGTAAAAATAACACTACTGATTTTGCAATACTTATGTGTTACGCTAATATTGCATATTTAATATCAGAGTGTTAATTTCTGTGTAACTTTACTGTTAATTAAATAAGAAACATCATCGACATCTATATTACGTTGTCATCTATAGACAGTAGTGAGTACATTCGATACAGTGCACACACCTCTTGTACGTTAATACAACATTATTTTTTCATTTTCATCTGTGTATTCGCTTGTTTTTCTTTGATCACTGTATATATTTAACATATTTTAAAAGTTGCATTAAACTAATGTAAATGCAGTCTCTGACATTGATACTTTCCTGAGATAGTCGCACTGTAACCAGTTTATGCCTATAACATGAAGACATCACCACCTGTTACAAAACAACCGAACTCCGGTAAAGGTAACACAATATGTACGCCCATACAAACTGAACGCAAACATCGTGTGACGTGCATGTGCGTAGGCGATAAATTTAACGATGGCATGGACTACTATTATTAAAAGAAAACAAATAAGTAGGTGAAAAAGTAAGGAATTGCAAATAGTATAAACTAAGACGCTATAAGTGTTGTTAACCGTACACCTATCCTCAGTTTTGGCATAAACAAATATTTGTATACAACTTGTTTATTAATTATATAATAATATCCTTATGCTGCGCTAAAAATACTCATTAATAGGAAATATACGTATAACAACTAGATGATCATTGCAATGTTAATAGGTAATAAACGTATAACATCTAGATGATCATTGAAATGTTAATAGGTAGTATACATATAACAACTAGATGATTATTGCAATGTTAATAGGTAATAAACGTATAACAACTAGATGATCATTGAAATGTTAATAGGTAGTATACATATAACAACTAGATGATCATTGAAATGGTAATAGGTAATATACGTATAACAACTAAATGATCATTGCAATGTTAATATACAATATACGTATAACAACTAAATGATCATTGCAATGTTAATAGGCAGTATACGTATAACAACTAGATGATCATTGGAATGTTAATAGGCAATATGCGTATAACAACTAGATGATATTGCAATGTTAATAGGCAATATACGAATAACAACTAGACGATCATTGCAATGTTAATAGGCAGTATACGAATAACAACTAGATGATCATTGGAATGTTAATAGGTAATACACGTATAACAACTAGATGATCATTGCAATGTTAATAGGCAATATACGTATAACAACTAGATGGTCATTGCAATGTTATTAGGCAATATACATAGAACAAATAGATGATCATCGCAATGTTAATAGGCAATATACGTATAACAAATAGATGATCATCGCAATGTTAATAGGCAATATACATATAACAAATAGATGATCATTGCAATGTTTATAGGTAGTATACGTATAACAACTAGATGATCATTGGAATGTTATTTAGAGCTGCCTTCAGAGAAAGGTAGAGGATACACAGGAGTCTACAGTTAATGTGTTTAGAACATAAATTATATACATGAAATACGGGTTATTTTGAACGTATTTAAAACTAGGATCTTTAACACGTGTTCAAAGGAGACACAAGTTGTTATTATATTGCCTTCAATACTTCGAGTTATAGTACGGCGTTTCTAATACTACCGAAACGTATAAGGTCTGCTAAAGTTCTAGTGTTTAATGTATAATCACTTGCTAAAGGGCGTTTGCGCATACACAGAAGCCGCACTATAGAACAACCGTAAATCAGCATATAAATAAGACGCAATGCGTGAAAGTAGTTAAAAAGAAAGCTAGTACCTCTTTGATCAGATCTGAATGTATGTTGTTTCTGTGTTTTAGGTTGCAGAAATATTGAACTGATTGGTAAAGGCCTCCTTTCCTTGAATAATCGGTGGCAGGAGGAAGAGCGACGTTCTTTAGGACTCACACCACTATTATCTCCCTTGAATACTCATGCCCTACAGATGAAGGAGGAAAATAAAAAAAAACAAGTTCGCTTTTCTACATTTTACAGGATACATTGATTTATCTTTACCAGGTTCTAAATCTACAGAATTTTAGGAAGAGATCACAGAAAAATGCATGTTGATATAAGATTTCTTGCTAATTCTGCCTCATTTTACACATCATGGGTCTAATCTCCACGGGGTTGTATTTTTGTCTAAATTGTGATAGGTGTCACGCAAATATGAAATTAAAAAAAGTTCAATCTGGTAAATATTTGTTAAAAGTTAATAACATGCAGATATTGGATCAATGAAGCATTTAAGCAAAAATACATGTTGCAAAATATTTTTTATCTCTATGCCACGAACAAAAACATTACAATGGGACCCTATGGAAAATTAATTGTGGCTTGAGACGTTAAGAAAGAGCTGCAGAATGGGTATCTTTTATTCGTTATTCTTAAGGCATTGCGCTTTAGAGCTGCAGAATGGCATTTTCATCCGTCATCTCTAAGGTATTGCGCTTTAGAGCTGCAGAACGGGTATCTTTCATCCTTTAATGCTAAGGCATTGCGCTTTAGAGCTGCAGAACAGCTATCTTTCATCATTCATCTCTAATGCCTTGCAATTTAGAGCTTCAGAATGGGAATTTCCATCATTCAACTCTAAGCCCTTGTGCTTCACGTCTAAGCATTGTTTGTGTATCTGTGAACGTTTCAGACATGTTAGGACACAGTTAACACGGTTATTCAGAAATCCCGTCTGTGTATGTATAGTTACTTCAAGTAATTTTCATATTGCAGGAATTAGCTGAAATTTTACTTGATACCATGTTTAACTAAAAATTAAATATATTTTCAAAACCAATACAGGTATAATCATAATTTTAGCTTTATTTTACAGCTATTGGCTTGTAAAACAAACACACATATCAATGAAGACATACTACTTTGAAAAAATGTCAAAATTAAAGCGAGAGACTGATACTTTTCCTAGAAAATCAAATTTTGACGGGTAACCCTTAGTTTGAGTTTATTATTTTCAGCATTTTTCTCAATAATCATTTCTTAAAGATCATTTTTATGCTATATTCAGATGTAGAGATGCCTTTTCATGTAGTTTTGAAAGTTTCTGACATAGCTGAGCAAAAATGACCAGGCAAATGCAAAATCCTTATCACTACTGTAGATTTTCAAAAAATTAAAGGTACTCGACCTGAATTTCGACCAATACCCTGGGTCACTAACACTTGAATAATTTGAAAAGCAATAAACCTTGAGTCAAAGTTTTAGCACTTTTTAGCATGTAATTGATTTGTATACATTTTCAATTATTATTGAGGTGATCATTAGAAAAATAAATCACCTTAACATAAAATTAAAATGAGGCAATGACTAGTTTAAACTATCGGGCAAATGCACGTATAACGGTATGTATATATACCCACATTTCCCTTTCACTGCCCATTACTAACGGATTTGTTTATGGCATACAACTCTTGAAAAACACTGTACATTTCCCTAAACTGTGTTACTTCTAATGCGGCACCGCTGTAGTCACACAATACTGTAAAGGGGATCCCTTGGTCGCCACAGACACAAACAAGGGAGTACAGTAGCACATCGTTACTGAGCGTGTTCATGAGAGGTAAGACATTGTTTAACATATATCATGCCCTCTAGCAGGCATTCTATTTTAAATACATACGGACCGGGCTTCCTTATCAAAGACAAACTTTTTGCTCTCTTCAAAAAAATGTTTGCTAGAGAAAAAAGCTAAATATTTGTTTAGTAACAATATTAAAGCCTTTGTTTGCTAACGGCAGTTTAGACGATTACCCTATGTGGACTTGCCAAGAAGTTTGTGAAGCACTCATTTCCTTATGAGATAATGTTCTCGTCAGGTATGAAACTACCGTTTATAGACAAATTATTGGTATCTCTATGGGTACGAACTGTGCACCTCTTGTCGCAGATTTGTACTTGTATTGCTATGAAAGAGGTTTCATGTTGAGTCTTTCATCCGATACTCAGGCAGATGTAATTGAAGCCTTTAATGACACCTCACTATATCCGGATGACTTATTCAACATTGATAATTTGGAACTCGCCGAACTCGCTAAGTACAAAAAATAGTGCAGTCTCGGTTAGACTGAGATTGTTCATGAACGGTAGTGAAACGAGCTTGCTACCGTTCATGCCCTCTAGCCCCGGGTTGAACAGAACTCAATATTTAAAATGTCTATAGCACAAACATTTTAGCCATCCCGAAGACGGTGTGCACATGACGGTGAACATGGAACCTTCACTGGGATATTTTCACACCATTACATGGCGAGAGGCGTATGGTTCCCGTTTTTAACAAAACGATTTGCCCTAAACGAGAAAACAATGGGCGAAATAAACAAAACAGAATTTAGTTGGTAGCTGCAGTTATGAAGCCTGCGTATCACAAGTAACAGTCAAAATACTAATTTGAAAAGCAGGCAACATATCCTAAGGGTGATTAAACAATACTCAGAACCTTTAAAGGCTGGAGTAGTGGAAAATACTGATCACACAATTCTCCTTCACTTGAAAGAATGCACTTAAGTAGTAAATAAAACATCATCGTACCAAAATTACACTATACAGTTGACGTCCTTTGAGTTGTTGTTATTGCCTTTGTTGTTGCTGTTTTTCTTTTTTTTTCTTATTGTTGTTTGTGCTCTAGTTAGGTAAAGTACGCTAAATTAGTATCCTGCTTTATTGTAGGAGTTTTGTTTTACTGCATTTGATAATTTGATAATTTTATTGAATTAACTATAAACGTATGCATACAATTCGATTTGGAAATGTAGCATTCATTGAACTCATTTAACTAAAGATACGTATACAAAGCAACAAAAAACAATAACAAAAAAGTAGAAGCAAAGCATGCGACACTACAAACATAAAACGTCGAAAATTGCAGTACCGCCTTGGAACAGTCTGTGGCGAAAAGGCCACTGTAGTCGAGTTGAGGATTTTAATATTCAATTTAATTAAAACACATTTTAGGGCGAACCAAACCACACTCTTACTGCATTGTTCTCCCAATAAAACAGGACGGGGTAAATAATGAAAAATCACCGCCAGGCTATATTCCCTAGCAAACACCAGACAACATTAATTATCAAATATATTAAATGCCATATAAGTATAACACATGTTTTTTTGAATATGAAAACGCCTATAAGCTAACGGAACAATAGAATGACAAATTAAGGGTTCAACAGCGACGAGACATAGTAAAACAGTTAACATTTTTAAAAAGCTCATTCCACGTAAACTTCTCAGAGTAGTTTGGAATGTAACTTACTCTAACAGTGGAAATCCGAGTATCCGTAATTTTAGTATGCTTTGTTTATTATTCCTGATAATTTTTGTTAACAAACCAACAGTTTTTAAACTAGAATAACCAGGCAATACCTTTATGGAATTTTCTATTAAATGCAATAAATAAAGTCGGCATCGAAATTAGTAAATAATCGGTGATCCGCAACTGACACTGACGTTAATGAAAATAAAGTATAAAAGTCGAACAGGAAATGCAGCTTTCATAGCAGAACACAGTAAACCAAAAAACACGCAAAACGACAAAAATGAAAGTTAATAAGGAATACTGGCGTATGACGTCACAAACACAACAAAGGTTGACAATAGGGTTACCGCCTTGGAACGGTCAGTGACAAAACAGGCAGCTGGGGGTTTAAACCAGGTTCTAGGGCCCACCAAACCTCACACTTACCCTACTGTCGTCTCAATAAAACGGGACAGTGTAAATAACCAAAGCCCGCCATGAACTATAATCTAACCAAGAGTATGATAATGGACCTTTGGAAACGGCCGAACACGACACATACCAGCATTAATAGGAAATGTAAGTAAACACAAATATGCTCGTGTATAAATACAAAACAAACAATAGTCTAGAAAGCCACAAAGAAGGTACTCAATGACTTGGCAGAAGCCAGAACTACAGGAGAATAAACCATTGAGGGCACGACAAGACAAGATTGAAGACAAACATAAAATTTCACAGGGTCCAGAGCCTGTCCGGTCATGGCACAGTTAAAGAGGAAAGCGTAGTGGCAAACTGTAAATGGGTCCACCACCAAACTTGCAGTGCGTTGCAAAATGATAGGGTCATAACTTCTTTTGATAAACCTTTTAACAAGTTTAACAAAGATAGTATGGATAGAAAGTCAGGTTGTGATAGTCCTTGTCGCAGAAGAGTTCTTAATTTACTTTTATATTTAGAAAGAAGATCAGGGTTACGATATTAAATATTGCAAAGGTTTTACGAAGTTTATGGGAACGGTAGCCCTGATGGATTAGCCGTTTAGTTATACAAAGATTACGAATACGAAAGTCCTCAACTCGAGTACGTGCTCTAGAAAACCGAATAAGTTGAGACACATAGGCCCCAGAAGTAGTTGCTCGGGGAATATTCCAATCTAAATGGGGATAATTAACAATATCAAAATTAAAATCATCTCTCTTGTCAGAGATTTAAATCAAGAAAAGAAGCGTTAGAATCAGAAATATTAGCTTTTTTATCAGTTGGAGTTATTTAGGATATATATTATTAACCATAGTAGAAAAAAAGGTTATCAATGTTCAATATATCATCCAGATACCGAGACTTTAATATTCGGTATCTGGAATATTAAAATACTTGTTTTATTTCCCCCCCCATCGTTAATAGAAGATTTTGGGTGCCTTACAACTTTGCACAGACGAGATGTACTCTGCAATCGCTTGACGAGAATCAACGAAATTTGGTCAGAATAGTTGCAAAAAAATAATGTGATGCATGCACATACGTTTGTCTTCTATTCAGTATGGTCGCATCGATCATTATGGCCACAATTAATAAAAACATATGATACTTGAAGACATTTCAAACATCTCAACCAAAAAGCAATCGTCCACTGAAATAAAATGGTCATAGATGTGCCTTTGTTAGACCTTCTGTATGCTTTCTCTTTGGCTACAACTGCTGTGATTTTTAGATACTTTTCTGGATATGTCACAGGACTAGAAAAATGTGCAGCCAGACCGGGGCTCGAACCCGGGACCTTCGGACTACCGTTCCGATGCTCTACCGACTGAGCTAACCGGCCGGACAATGCAACATCAATCTACCTGTTAGATATCCATAAACCGTGACCACTCCCCCTATAGACTGAAATTAGTCCTCGAATTTCCATGGGTACAGAGAAGCATTTCGAATGTTTCTCGGAGTTTACTCAGTCAAGGTTTCCCATTGGGCGCCAAATGTCACAGTTGTTAGAATAATGGGCAGCCAGACCGGGGCTCGAACCCGGGACCTTCGGACTATCGTTCCGATGCTCGACCGACTGAGCTAACCGCCCGGACAATGCAACATCAATCTACCTGTTAGATATCCATAAAACGTGACACACTCTCCCTACAGACTGAAATTCTTCCTCGAATTTCTATGGGTACAGGAGTTTACTCAGTCACGGTCCCCCGTTGGGCGCCAAATGTCACAGGACTAGAAAAATGTGCAGCCAGAGTCCGGGACCCTCGGACTACCGTTCCGATGCTCTAACGACTGAGCTAACCGGCCGGACAATGCAACATCAAACTACCTGCTAGATATCCATAAACCGTGACAGATATTTTCTGAGGGGTTTCTAATTATGTATTTTAATATATTTTTTGCTAATTGCATTAGATGGAAACCCCTTTTCAGAATGTATTATTGTTACAGATTTCCTTTTGATAGGGATTTGCTTTCATTTTCATTTACATTTTTATGTCCTTTTGGCTGCTGAAGACAGGGAAATACTCGTAAAAACCGATTTTAGTATATTACCTACTGACCGTTCCAAGTCGGTAAATATGTCTTCTCTACTCGTTTTGCTGTTTAGGTTCCAGTTCATTGACTGTTTCATTTGCTCATTTGATTTAGTTTGTGGTGAATTGCGTCATTGCTTTGTCGTTTTCACTATATATTTTCCGATCTTTGGAGGTCGCTGAGCCCGATATTTATATACAGATATCGGTCGTAGATTCTCAAATACTTTTGCTTTCTTATTTTCATTTCAAATATATGGTTTCACTATTCCAGCCTTTAAAATTTCTGAGTATTGTTTAATCACTTTTAGGATATGTTGTCTGCTTTTTAATTTAGTGTTTTGACTGTTACTTGTGATAGGCAGGCTTACGGTGGCCTACTTTGCCACTGACCGTTCCAAGGCGGTAGCCCTATTGTCAACCCCTTCGTGTTTGTGATGTCGTTTGCATTTATTAGTACTCTTGCCTTCTTGTTTGTCCGTTTGCTGCGTGTTTGTTTCTGGGTTTTGTGGTTGACTGTCCTCCTTGAATGCTACCTTCCCTGTCCGATCTTTTTTATATTTCTTCATAACCTCTGATCCCAGCTAAGTTACATTGTGTTTATTTCGCCCATTGTTTTCTCGTTTAGGGCAGAACATTTTGTTAGAAGGTGGGACCATATGCAGCTGGCCATGGAATGGGATGGCTCAAAATTGTGTACTGTTGATATTTTAAATATAAAGTTCTGCTCAACCGTGGGCTAGATGGCGTGAGCGTTAGTAAGCATTTTTTACCACCTTCATGAACAGTCTCAATCGAACCGAAACTGAAATATTTCTTGTATTTATCTTGTTCGGCGATTTCCAAATTTCTCATTTCATACTCTTTTTTTCATAGGAACCTTTTCTATTTTTAATAACGTTACGGAATTAAATAAACTTAGTTACAAGGTATCTTGCAGAATACTTTCTTTCAAATTTATAGTTTTCTTTACCGCTCAATATCAAATACGAACTAATTTGTAAATTAGTATTACATTTATCATATATGCTTTTCTTTTCTATTATAATCATGTGTTTTTCAAAACTGGTATTAATTTACAAGTTATAATAACCGCAAAATACGATATCATTGGATTTCACACATCGCATAATTACATTACTGATGATAATACCATAATATGTCAAACCATGTCACCGTTTAATAAAACATCGGCATTTTTGTCAAATTTGAGAACCGTTTTCAAATAAAGGCATGTTAAACCAGAACAAGAGAGCATCTTGTGATTTTATCCCCTGAAAGAAATGTGTGTTGTAAAGATTCTGCAATTTTTGTTTTGTCATTCTCCTTTAATACAATCTAAAGCGTACCAGGTGAAGACGATTATTTTATAATTTGAATGGCTTTCGGGTCACTTTATTAGAGAAGTCTGCAATAGGAGCTATTCATTTATAATTGGAATGACAACCTTGTTTGCGTACATTTTTTTTGGGAAATGAGATAGTGTCTGAATTGTTTAAGTTTGTGTGAATGAGAATTTCACGCAGGCTGCATAATAAACTCCCAACTAAATTGCATTTTGTTTATTTCGTCAACTGTTTTCTCGTATAGGGAAAGCATTTTGTCAGAAACTGGGAACATTCCCGATGACCATTGAATGATATATAAATACCACATTAAAAGATTCATCATCATATGCGTATGATCTTCGGCGTGGCTAAAATGTTCGAACTATTGACATTTTAAATATTGAGTTCTTCTCAACCTGACGATAGAGGGCGCTAGAGGGCGTGTACAGTAGCAACCATGTTTACATTCAATTGCCTTATTGTAAACTTCTTCAATTATACACATATTTATAATATATATGGTATACCTCTCGGATGACTTTATATATATATCTTTTTAAAAAAATGTGTCATTAACTGTATATATAATGATATAAATACATTTTAATCGCTGGTGAATCCGTCCATATGTATTCGTTCCTTGCCAAATTGTACGATAACAGCCTTGACCGGGATTCACATTTAAACGTTTAAAAAAATGAAGCTAGCTATAGCTAGCTATATGTACCTTATTTTGAAGTAAACTACCGTCAAACTGACTAGTTGGTGATGATAATAGAAATAATAATAATAATAGTAAGTAGTAGTAGTAGCAGTAGTAGTGTAGTAGTAGAAGTGTTTAACAATAAAAGAGGTATACAAGTCAAACAGAAAATGCAACATTTACAGACCACAGTTAATATATACCATAAACGCGCATTACATTATAAATTAAAGTTATATGTACAAAAGCTGCACTGGCAAAATATAAAATGAAGTAGGTCTTAGCCACGATAACCATGACACATGATGTAGTGAATACGGTTATGTTAAATGTCAATGTGTGCGGTAAATAAGAACGAACACGTGTTTGGCCTGCATACATTTAGGAATGCGGATAATGTTTGTCCTACCTTCCTAGGTACCGTACGTATATCATAGAACAGTAATACAGTCGGTGCATTATATTGTAATGTCATGTTTGAGGTCAAGCGGATAAATGCGGTTTGTTGAAAAAGAATATAGGCTCGCATCATAGGATATCATATTTCAGTAAGTCAAACGGTATAACAAAACATATAGTATATCATACCAACATTAATGTATGTATTAACATATAACTGGAGAACTAATCAATGGCAAATTTAAAATAATTTTTTGATTCTAAATCAAAAGTTTACCTATTATTTACTGACAGCATACAGTAAAATCAGATTCTTAAAATAATACCTTCATGTTATCAGTATTTGCTTCATGTAATATTTAATAGGACGGACGAACTTGTCGGCCGTTCCTCCCTCACACCGATGGTAATAAGTAAAAAAACACAAACACAATGCATGCTTATGAGATAATAAAATTAGATATAAAGTTCGAACAGTGTGGCATTCAAGGGATATAGTCAACACAACAGAAACAAACAACAACTACACAGACGAATAAGAGACAAGATATGACATCACAAGCATAAAATGATTGACAATAGGGTTACCGCCTTGGAATGGTCAGTGGCAAAAAAGACCGCTGGAGGTTTAAACAAGGCTCTAGGGAGCACCAACGGAGTAAGCCCGGTATGGATCCATATCCGGGTCGTAGGGTGCATACATAGTTCTTATAGATTTTTCACGTTTCCAGTTTGAATGAAGTTTTCTTAGATGTTGGTGCCTATTTATTTATCCACCAGAACTTAAAATTGAAAGTCACTGCTTGCAAATAGTGTGATTTCTTTTGATATTTTTTAGAACTATTTCTTCCCAGTGCATGTGAGCAGAGGTCCATGGCGTGTATATGATCATATACCACTATTGCATTTCCAATAGGCCTCCATTAAAGCCTTTTGGCCAACAACCCCTATTCCTATATTAGAACGGATGATAAAATCTTACTTGTTTTAAAGAACTATCTTAGAGACATTAAAAAATGACCAGCAAATTGGGAGTATTGTAATGCTTTCAGCCTCTAATATTGCACTGAAGGTGGGCACCCCCAGAATGGCAGTGAAGAAATTTTACTTTTTGCAAATACACTCTCAGTACAATTGTACCCATAAAAATGCAAATTTCAGTCAAAATATCCTTAATGAACATGTTTTATGTTGGAAATATATTTTTTGGATGTTTTATGGGGATTTGTTATGATTTGAATAATTTAATCCAATCAGAATCTACATTACAATCTGACTATATGCCCTAATAGACCCTATATTTATTTCAACCAATCAGAAGCCCAAAATCAATAGTGATATGTGATCATATGGGAATTTACATAGTGACAAATGTGTAATGTGATTTCGTGTGAAACAAATCCTACGATGTGCTTGTCTTCTGTGGGTGTTTTAGGACAATAAAGTGTGTTCTTTACAAACAAGTAGTTCGAGAAAGTGTACGAGCGTTTTAGAAGTGATGACAAACAGTTGACATGGACTATTTTACTATGTATTTAAGAGCAAAAATACACCGGTCTACAACCCAACCACCATTCTTACCGTAGTGTCATCCCAATAAAATTTGTTTAACGTGCTTTTTAGGTTGGTATGTACGTTTCGTATATGTAATTATCTGACGACGCTAGACAGTTATGTGCGCTTTTAACACCATACAGGTTACTTTCATAGACATATAAAATCAATTGTTCTTGCTTTTTTCTTTGATGAAACATTATGCTCATTTAAGAAAGTTATGTATATTATATATATGTATTATGGGGGTTCTGGACCACAACTAAATTACCCCAAATAATCTAAAACCGCCACACAAAATTTTTCAGTTTACTGAAAATTAAGTCAATTAAACTGGTTATTTAGCATGTCCCAGGCGCTAAATAACCCAAGATTTTAAGATTGAATTGTGAAAATGTTTTAAATTTGGATGTTTAAATTTTATTACAAAATAGAGGTTAAACATTAAAACTTAGGTTGAATACAAAGGTGGTGGATCATACTCAAACACACTACTAAAACAATAAATCACACACTTTTTAGACTTTTGTGTAAGGTTACCATTGCTTCCTTTCTTCCCTGCTTTACTAGTTCTTTTTTTTTAACTTCGCTTATTTCAGTCTTTTTTTGTTTTGTGTCCTGTTTTAAACTATAATATTTATCTAACTCATCCAAAATCAACTTAAACTCTTGCTCAGATATTTGTGCATCACTCAACGCTTTTGATATTAACTGCTTTATACTATTCAATTTAGCCTCTGCCAAAGTTTTTATTTCATGATGTTTTTGAGCTTTTGCATTAAGCTTGCGTCTGATAAAATTAATACAAACACCTGTAGCTCCACATACTATTGCTGCTATTTCCAAAGGTAACAAAACTGGAACAACAAATCCAGCCATAATAACACCTGCAGATATTAAGGTAGTGTCAATTCCATCTGTAATATTAATACCACGTTTATATTTTTTATAAAGAGACTGACGTATATCTCGCTCTGTAATTAACTTTTTTTTTAATTTCTGAAATATTTTGTAATCTATAATTTTGTCCGTCTTCCACTGGCAACTCAGGATGTATACTTGGTGCTGTCGGTTGCTTCATTTTTTTATTAATAAATAAAAAATTAAATTAATTCAATTAATAATGATGCCACCGTATTTACAGCGGTAGCGTTAGCAACCTTGCATACAAAGTTAACAACAGAACCAGCACCAATCTCTAAAGGTTTATCAAAGTTATCATGATTGCGTGGGATGATGTGAAGCGTTATGCCATAATTTGGTTGTTCAACACCATTGACAGAAACTATTACAGTTACGTCACCAACTAATCGTACACTTGCTAAACCTATTCCCATAATACGACCACGGCGTGTCATTACATGCCCCACATTTATTTCTGCTCCACCGTTACCAAATGAGAGTATTCTATTCAACACAAGTGGGCCCTTAGCCTCCGCAAATATTGTTATAATCCCATATTTAAGATTATCAACTCTATCTTTTAAATGATTAAACTGGTCAACAAAAGGCAAAACTCGCCTATGTAAATCTGAAACAATATCTATCAAAGCCTCCAAGTCTCCTGTTTTTTTTAGGGCTTGGTGGTCCAAATATACTCATTGTTTTTTTTTATAAAAATATTTTTTTAAATAATTTCTAAAACACAACTCATAGGCAAACCGTGATTATTTATCTTATTGCCATACTCATCTCTGACTTCTATTTCAATTCAGTAATTGCATCATTTGTAAGACAGTGATATTCAGGATAAAAACTTGTATATACTATATCTCCAAACTGCTTATTTACTACAGGTACAACACCTATAATAGTGCTTGGTGCACCATTGAAATAATTACTACTCGTATTAACTTGTTTCAGATGAACATATAGCTGTTTATAAGGAGCTAAATCAATTGGGTAATCTCCGAAACGAATACCTTTTAACCATTTTCTGTCCTCGAATCCCAGCATTTTTGAAAGACCGCTTGACATTCGTGTCTCTATTGGCGTATCTAAAAAGGCTTCAGCACTTTGGACAATAATGTTCAGGGTAATTTTTTCATTTAGAATTTTAAAAACTCTTATCAAGTCTTTAAAGTTATAGAGTCCATCTGGTAAATGTTCTGTTTTAGCTGGGTTTCTTGTCTTTACGATTTCACCATTAATATTATACCAACCGATAGTGTATGTAAAACGTTTTAATCCAACGCGCTTAGTTCCATCTCTATTATCGATATACTGTTGTGAGTTAATAGAGTTGTCTATGTTTGAAATTGTATGAAACATTTTTTTTAATATATATATATAAAAACACAAATAACAAGAGGCCCAAGAGGGCCTGTGGACGCTCTACTGGCTAACACGGCTCTTATAACATCAATGAAGTGAGTGACTGCCATTTACGGTTTTTTGAAAGTTTCGGTCAAAAAACAGCTTTTTAACTAAATCAAGGGCCATAACTAAAGAATCTGGTAAAGTTTGGTAAAGATCAGATGAAAAATGAAAGCTCTACCGTATTAACGAGGCAAAATATAGCATGTTTAACTAAATCAAGAACTCCTCTGTTACTGGTCCGAGTGGTCCAACATAGAGCTAAAAAAAAAAAAATTAAAAAAAATATTTATTTTTTTTTATTTTTTTTTAAAATTTAAAAAAAAAAAAATTTAAAAAAAAAAAATAAAAAAAAAAATGAATCAAAAATAAATCAATAATAAAAAAAAAAATTAAAAAAAAAAAAGAAATTCAAAACAAAAAATAAATAAATAAAAATTAAAAAAAAATATAATAAAAAAATAATAAAAAAGATTCCTATACATGCCTATGTAAAACATGTGACCCTTGGAGCGGGGTCAAATGTGACCCGAGGTCACCATTTGGACAAACTTGGTAAAGGACCATAAGCTTATAGCAAATGGAAAATATTAAACCTCTGGCTCTTGCAGTTCAAGGGAAGAAGATTTTTTTCAGTTTTTCCCCATACAAGCATTTATGTAAAACTGTGACCCCGGGGCGGGGTCAGATGTGACCCCAGGGTCTCCATTTGAACAAACTTAGTAGAGGACCATAAGCTGATGCTACATGTAATACATGAGAGCTCTGTGCCATGTGGTTCCAGCGAAGAAGATTTTTTTCAGTTTTTCCCTATACAAGCCCATGTAAAACTGTGACCCCCAGGGTCTGGCCAAATGTGACCCCTGGGTCACCATTTGAACAAACTTGGTAGAGGACCATAAGCTTATAGCAAATGCAAAGTATTAAACCTCTGGCTCTTGCAGTTTCAGAGAAGAAGATTTTTTAAGTTTTTCCCTATACATGTCTATGTGAAACATGTGACCCTTGGGACGGGGCCAAATGTGACCTGAGGGTCACCATTTGAACAAACTTGATAAAGGACCATAAGCTTAGAGTAAATGCAAAATATCAAACCTCTGGCTGTTGTGGTTTCAGAGATGAAGATTTTTAAAAGTTTTTTCCTATATGTCTATATGAAAAACATGCAAAACCTCAATATACAAACTTTGGACCCCCGGGACACGGCCATGTTTGACCCCGGGGACTTTATTTGAACAACCTTGATAGTCTAGGCGTTGGCGATCATTTTAAAAGAAACACTGTTTGAATCTGTTCAGCGGTTCTGGAGAAGAAGATTTTTTAAGATTTCGATCATATATGGTAATGGCAGCCATCTTGGATGTAGCGCTGACCTAATTTTAACAAATCTAAAAAGCATTCATCGAAGGATCATCTATGTGAAGTTTGGTCAAAATTAGCCTAGCGGTTTCTGAGGAGAAGTTTTTCCCTATACATGTCTATCTGAAACATGTGACCCTTGGGGCGGGGCCAAATGTGACCTGAGGGTCACCATTTGAACAAAATTGGTAAAGGACCATCAGCTTATAGTAAATGCAAAATATCAAACCTCTGCCTGTTGTAGTTTCCGAGAAGAAGATTTTTTAAAAAAAAATCCTATATAAGTCTATGTAAAAATGTGACCCCCGGGGCGGGGACAAATTTGACCCCAGGGTCACCATTTGAACAAACTTAGTAGAGGACCATAAGCTGATGCTACATGTAATACATGAGAGCTCTGTGCCTTATGGTTTCAGATAAGAAGATTTTTTAAAGTTTTTTCCTATATGTCTATATGTTAAACATGCAAAACCTCAATATACAAACTTTGGACCCCCGGGGCACGGCCATTTTTGATCTGAGGGACTTTATTTGAACAAACTTGATAGTCTAGGCGTTGGCGAACATTTTAAAAGAAAAACTGTTGAAATCTGTCCAGCGGTTCTGGAGAAGAAGATTTTTTAAGGTTTCAAACATATATGGTAATGGCAGCCATTTTGGATGTAGTGCTGACCTAATTTTAACAAATCTAAAAAGCATTCATCTAAGGATCATCCATGTGAAGTTTGGTCAATATTAGGCAAGCGCTTTCTGAGGAGATTTCGTTTGAAGAAAAGTTAACAGACGACGGACAACGGACGACGGACGACGCAAGATGGACAACACACCATCCCATAAGCTCTGCTGGCCCTTGGCCAGTAGGAGCTATAAATGATTTCTAAAGAATTCAAATATAACCCGGATGCTCAATATTCAAATACTTTTAGCAAGAAAGTGATAGATATAATAAATCAAAACATAGTCATTACATCAGACGGTAAATGCTTTAAAGCATCATTTTCCAATGTCTTTGAAAAATACAAACTTTCATACGTCAAATCAGATGCTATAGTCCAGCGCTGGGGAACAGATTAGATGTTTTTTTTGGCAAAATCAGTTGAATTTTGCTATTTGGTGTGAGACAACTGGATGTGGTATTGATTTTAACATTCATCTAAAAGCTGATGCCTTGGTTGGTTCATTATTTCGATTTCATGTCTATTACAAAGTCAGAAGAATATTATTTGAGATGAGTGTAGCAATGCCGCAAGACTCAAATTGGAATGCGTTTAATAACACATATAACCGAAACGCATACGAGAGAATATGCAAGGAGTTTAATGTTGACTTAAATTCGGACTGGAGACAGAAACAAAGCTATAATAATGGTCTAGGAACAATTTATAATTACTGGACACATATTGGTTATCATCCTTTGATAAATACTGTATACGACAACAAAACGATGAGTTTTACAGTCTATGAGAGTGATAAAACATAACACATTGATTACATTGCACAAGGATCTGAAGCAGACAATAGTTGGTCTACTTTTATATTAGATTGTTCATCTAGATTTACAAGGGCAGGAGTAGAAAGAATCAATGACAGCATAAGAACATACTGCTGGGCAATTCTTGGCTCACAATCACAAACAAGAACAGATATACTTGGAACTGGGACAGCATTTGATGCACAAAAACAATTTTTAGCAAATGTAGAGGACGCAATAAATAGCCCCATCGACTTGCCCAGTCAAATTTCAAGATATGAAAACACCCTAAAATATGCAAGAAGTAAAGTAAATTTTGTTTATGGAAGTGGATTGTACATGTCTCCGAGCGACATGGAATTAAGAATCGGAATAATACAAGACTACAATAATGAAATTGTAATAGCAACCGATGCACAAGCATTAGGATTGAATAATGATGTAAATGTAAAACCAGTGCCACCAAAAATTATTCAACATTTTCAAGGCACCACAACAAAGAAATTTTTACCAGAACATTCTGACTTTGATAAATCAATACATAAAACTGTGGAACATAACCCACCAGAAATACAAAAAATAGCGATTGAACACGAAGATAACAAAACAACTATAATTGTTGATACTATAGTAATAGGTCTTGCTGCATTACTTATTTACGAGATTTACTAAACCACTCTTTGGCTGCCACATACAACAACCCGGAAACAAACACAAGCAAAGCCCATAGATTGTTACCAAGCCAATTAATAATTTTACCTGTTGCAGATAAAAGCCATGATACTATTGCACCAATAACTCCTGGAAGTGCTGCAGCAGCTTTACCAGCTAGGTTGGCAAGAAGTTTACCAAGATTAAATAGTTGTTTTTTTATCCAATCTTTTACACTTGATGGATCAGGTTTTGGAGTTGGAGTTGGAGTTGGAGCAGCACTTGATGTCGAAATAATGGCATCAACTAATA
This sequence comes from Cyrtodaria siliqua, assembly GCA_037043455.1. Classification (NCBI taxonomy): domain Eukaryota; kingdom Metazoa; phylum Mollusca; class Bivalvia; order Adapedonta; family Hiatellidae; genus Cyrtodaria; species Cyrtodaria siliqua. The sequence goes on along the minus strand of JAWPHD010001111.1, from coordinate 230,866 downwards.
CCCCAATAATCATACCAAAGGCAGTCAAAATACTAACAATAGTAATACCTTGCTCCCTAAACAAGGTTTTGATTCTCTCACCCAATGTTGTGTCTTCTTTTAACACCTTATTTATAGTTTCTTTTATCCTGTTTATTTGACTGCGTAATGCTTCTTTGTTTTCACTTTCCGCTTCAAGTCGTGCACTTCTTTCATCTTCTAAGTTTTTTATTCTGTCACGTATGCGCTCTTGTTGAAACACATGTTCTGTTCTATTTTTTGTTTTTCTTTTGCTATATCTTTATCAAGCTCAGTGAGCCTTGAGAGATTATTAGTAAGTTCTCCACGAAAGCTTTGCAATCTCTTATCTAAACCTTGTATTTCTCGCATTGTTGGACCTTCTGTTTGTGTTTGAACAGCAGTTTTAGAATGAGTTTCATCTATTATATTACTCAAATTACTCTCTGCGGAACCTATGGCATCTGCTGTATTTTGTACATCTTCAGTTGTTGAAAAAGTTTGCATTGGTATATCTTCTCCTGCTTTTGTGAGGGTATGTCCTATTTTTGCCAAGGCTGCTAATTCTGCTCTGCCCTGAGCAATTCTTTCACTTGGAACTAATAAATCATAATTTTTTTTAATATTTCTAATAGAGTTAATGCCATGTTTTCTAATTAAAGTGTCCAGCTTATAAAACTTGATTGGTTCGTTTGGATTATTTTTCTTATAATAGGTAAGTGGAACATCATCCGTCCCAATTGCATATAACATTGTTCTATCGATTTCGTCCTCAGCCACTCTAAAATCATTTTTATAATCAATTCCGCTGATCTCAGCATCAACGTCAGTAAAAAATTGATCTACTAACAACTTTTTTTGTGTTATTTGTTCTTCTGTTTTATCTTCTACTTGAAGCTGATCAATATAGTTATTTTCATTTACAATTTGTCTCTGGAATTCTGAGCCAGGTTGTATAAATTCGTCTTCAAATAATTCATTCCAGGCATCTTCATCCATATCTTCAACATCTGGATCAAACGTAGGATTTTTAAATCCACCCTCAGCCATTTTAAATATATTTAAAAAATAAAAACAATGTCGGCTTACGGAAACAAACTCAGCCCTCATAGAAAACTAAGAGAACCTCATGGTGCCAAGGGCATCCGCACAAGTGTAGTAATAACTAATAATCCATCAACAATAGACCAAAACCAGCAACTGCTTGTGAGATTTCCAAATATAAGTACTAATGATGTGATAGTTCCTCGTACTGCTCGTCTTGCCTTTGAAATAAATTTTAAAAGCAGAACAGACGCCAACGCTACTCTATTCCAGAATCTGGGTAGAACAATTGTGAAAAAAATGACAATAAGAATAAGTGGCAATGAAGTCATGTCAATAGATGACAGTGATATATATCATTTTATGGAAAAGCCCTACCGAACGATTAAACACAGCTTACCAAGGTATTGGTAAAGCAAACATGTTAAAACATAGAATTGGTGCGGGAGATGCTTCCTCGGACACCAAAGATGAAGCTATAGCAGCAGCTTATGGAAATAGATTTTGTATTCCACTGGACTTTGAAATGTTAGAAAGTCATATGCCATTTTATCAAGCGGGGCTTGGCGATAGGTTAGAATATGAATTAACGTTTAACGATTATAACAAAGTTATCAAAAGCACTGATGCTGATGCATCTTATGTAATAAAAAATATCTGCTTGGAATTTGATACGGTTAGTGATGTTGAATTAGCCAGACAAATAAGACAGCAAATCAATGGTAAGATAGTATTTATGTATGATCGTATCTTGCGACATAGAAAAATAACAGCAAACAAAACTGAAACCCTTTGGAACATCAACATTAATACACCAGCACAGAGCAGGAAAGGCATTTTAATGCTGTTTGAAGACCCAGAAAGAACAATCGCAGAAACCTATTACAATCCAAAGATTGAAAAGGTTGAAATGACAATAGAGGGAGTACCAAATCAGTTGTATAGTCAGGGCATGAAGGCATATCAACATTGGGATGAAATCAACAAATATTTTGCCTTACCCTCAAAAAGAAACAAAGAGACAGAAATAGTAGCGAGGGAATTAAACTTTAACAATGTTTCTCTTGAGACCTATCTAACAAAAGCATATGCTTTGTGGCTTGACCTTAGAACATGTGATGACAATTTATTATACGGCAGTGGAAGAAGAATAGAAAACGGCAGTGAAGGCATAACGATATTAATAAATAAAAAAGCAGATGCAGATCAAACTTTAAATATTTATATATATATAATACAAGATGCGCAAATCAATTTCAAAGATGGAAGATTCAAAGAAGTACGATACTAGTTTACAACAAAAATATCCTAAATATTCACACAGTGCCATTATCTGTGGTCAGACAGGCTCTGGTAAAACAGAGTTTGTTCTTGACATACTTGAACAAGAGTATGTTGGAGTTTTTGAACATATAATTATATTGTGTCCAACTATAGAGTGGAACGAGGCTTATAAAAAAAAGATCCTGGATAGGTGATGTAAGACATCCAAAAGATAAAAAAATAATAATTGTCAATCCCGTTAGCAAAGGTAAAGAAATGCTACAAGAACTGTTGCGTTTATTGTTCAAACAATATGCTGGCCAGCCCACATTATACATTATTGACGATTGCTCAGCCACAAAAGAATTAACAAAGAAAAAAGATATGTTATCAGAGTTGGCATTCTCTGGCCGCCACGCCAAACAATCAGTATGGGTTATTTCACAGAGATATAATTCTGTATTGAAAGATTTGCGGGAGCAAGCAAAATGGTTGTGTATGTTTTACACCAAGGACAGAGATAGTTATGAAAATTGTTTGAGAGAAAATGATGTTATTCCGACGCTGGAGGAGAGAACCAGAATAAGAAAAGCTTTAGCAAAAACTAAATATTCAAAGTTAATTTTGAGGACTGACCAACCAACTGGTTATTGGGTTGAATAATTTCTACCAGCAATTCTTTTTTTCTAACAGCATTGCTTTGTTGCTAATAGTAATACTAACAGCAAAGTAGCAATGTTAATAGCAATACTGACATGAAAATATAATGAAAATATCAAAAAATATAGTAATGCTTATAGCATTGCTCATAGCAAAGTAGCAATGTTAATAGCAATGCTTGCAGCAAATTAACAATGCTAATAAAAAAATAGCAATATTAATAACAATGCTATTAACAATACTAACAATTACTACTTGCATGAATATCGCAGCTGGTTGTTTTATGTTTTATGTTTATTTCAAGATAAAAAATAAAATTATTAATATAAAAATGAATGCGGAAGAACTATTACAAGACATATCGGAAGGTTTCACAGAACGTGATGAATCAAAGCAAAAAGAAACAAAAAAAGAAAGATTATCAGCCATAGTGGCTGGCGGCGGTAGTCGTCAATATTTGGGTAAATACATACAACTCACGAATATAGATAGCATGCCCCCAGATGAAATTAACAATCTTTACTGCAGATATGAAGCAAGGCTTGGGGCAAGTATGACCAAGACTTTAGGCAATTCTTTTATTAACTTGTATGTGATGGGAGTATCAAAATATTTTAATGTAACCAATCCACCAAAGCTGATAGAAGATTTGGAGGAAGACCCATTTATTAATCATGCTTTGACAAGTGCTTGTTGTGAGTTGTATTACAGGTATGGAATGTGCTTAGCACCATTTACAGCAATACTGACAACTGTTAGACATATTGATTTTAATAAAAATAAAAATATAGATAATATAAATGGAGAACCATTAGAGTGAAGTTATACCTGTTGTTACACAACCTATTGAACAACAAAAAGTAAAAAATCCAAAAAGAATAGAAGCTGGAAAAAAAGGAGCAGCGGCAAGAAAGGCAAAGCGTTTGCTTCAAGATGCAAAGAAAGATGCTGTAAATCAAATAACAAAAATAACTATAGGTGAAGAGAAACCAGAAATCAAAATAAACGTATACAAAAATTATATTCCACCGTGTCTGGTTTTATTAGGCATTGCTGGGTTGGGTTTGTATATTTATAATAAAAAATCTGCTACGCAACCTGTGCAACCTGCTGATGTTCGTGTTGCACCAAAAGACCCGTTTGATTGTTTTTAATAATTTATTTAAAAAAATAATATAAAAAATAATATAAAAAAATGGCAGCAAGTATTGACGGAAAACAAATTGTAAATATGATGTATCATGCAGGAGTGGAAACACTTCTAACTGTTGGATATTCTGAGATTGGCAGAAAACTACTAAAAAGACCAGCACCTAAAGTGGATTTTAATATGACAGATTTTGGGAGGCTGTCTGTGGATATAATGTTAGCAATGGCTACGAGGGATATGTTGATTAAGCAAGGTATTATTCCTGCGAATATTATGAAAAAAATATATATAAAAAAATGGCAAGTGCAGTAGCAATGATGATAGGTGGCGCATTAACAAATGCATTAGCGTTTAGCGGTTCAAATTATTTCTTTTCAAAAATGGGAAGTCATTCAGATGAGGAAAGACAAAGGCATGACAAAGCAGTGGAACAATTAAACGCAGCACAAGCGGAGTAGAATAAAAAAAGAACAGAGAGATTAGATTTTATTAATTAGCAACTGCAAAAAGAGCATCATGCAGAGCAGACTTTTGATGATGTGGACCAAGCTATGAAACAGTATTATTATACAACTGGCAAACATTTGCTTTTGGAACCGGAGCCCAAGTTGAGTGATTTTTATGTGATTTTTATACAACATCTCCGGATCAACAGAATAGAGAAATTACGTTTATTGTGGTGGGCATGGCTGCAACTGGATTTGTGGCGTATAAATTGAGTTCATACAAAAAATAGTTTAAAACTATAATTACTTTGGATTTCTTTGGAATAACTAAATATGTTTACTTTGAAATAACCTTTGAAAAGACTAAGTCATATGCATGATACCTATTTTTGTTGTTGTTTTTACATGGTTTCAATCCAAGTGGTCGCATATAATATGGTGGTTTAGCACTCTTCTCTGATTTATCTTTGAGATGACCAGGCGCCCATACTTCACCATTGTCTAATAATGTCAATACCATGGATGGACCATATTCAGTTTCTACTATTTTCGTATCTGTAATAGTGTATATTTTATTTAGTTCCAAGTCTGTCCATTTCTTTGTGCTATGTTGATATTGCTCTTCGAGCAGTTCATCAAATCGTGCAGTTGTGATTTCCATTTTTTCTTTATAGTTATATCAAGTTTAATCTTTAGTAGAAAAAAATGGAAAATATTTATTACAGCCCAAAAGGATTTTGGAGAGGTTACACAGCAGTTAAAAAATTAGCAAAAGAGGCTGGTGTTAGTGAAAAAAAGGCATTAGAATTTTTAAAAAAACAAGCTGTGTGGCAGAATTATTTACCCGCACCAAAGAAAATAATTAGACCCAGGTTTGATGTTTCTACTAAGAATGGAGTGCATCAAGCTGATTTGTTATTTCTGCCGCATGATACTTTTGGGATTGGTCGTGGACGCAAGACATATAAATATGCGTTGACTGTTGTTGATATTGCAAGTAGATATAAAGAAGCAGAGCCACTGACTTCCAAGGATAGTAAAGAAGTTGCTAAAGCATTTGAGAAAATATACAGTCGACATTTGAAATATCCAAAGTTATTACAAGTGGATCCAGGCAGAGAATTTATGGGTGCAGTATCGCAGTTGATGGCAAAACACAAAGTAAATATCAGACGAGGCAGAACAGAAATACAAAGAGACCAAGCTTTAGTGGAAAGATTTAACAGAATATTAGCTGAAAGATTGTTTGGCTATCAGTATGCTAAGGAAATAGATTCGCAAAAAACGTAATAGACAATGGGTAAAGAGATTACCAGAAGTTGTTAAAGCCATACATGCGGAGACAAAAAAGCCCCCTCCTGTTGAAACAAAAACACTAAAAGGTGATCCTATCTGTATGAATGCAAGTGTAAGATATTTATATCAACCCGGGGAACAAGAAGGTGGAAGACGCAGAGCAACTGATCCAATGTGGAGTGTAGATATTCACAAGATTAAAAGTTATATGGTGACGCAAGGTATAAGAGTTTATTATTTGAAATTACCAGCGCCACAGAGAGGATTTGTCAAAGAAGAATTACTTATTGTTCCTGCTGATACCCAAATTCATAAGTTTTTATAGAAACCATGTGCATCAGTTTTAATACCGTCTGGTGCTATGTATCTTTTAGAGAAACATGGTGACAGTGTTACTTTGTTTACTTTTATACCATATATCTTATGCTTTATTGAGCGTATCATTTTCATATCATGGGTGTATTTTTTCTTGTTAAACAATGAATCCTTGTAGTTTTCAAAGTTTATATGTTTTTTGACTACATATTCTTTTACACCCTTTGCTTGTTTAATGAGTTGTTCATCCGCTCTAAAATAAGAATATAGCTTGGGTCTTAATCCAACATACTCAGCTATAGCAACACCAGCACATTCGTCTTTCATTTTACCCAATACTTTTTTGTTTGTATCATCATGCATTGGGTGATTTTGAGGATAATCACTTAGATCATATTCATCTTTCATTTCAGACATATCTTTATATGCGTCTTCTGTTTTTATATCTACAAGCAAGCTGTCAGTATCTGTGTATAATAAAGTACAGTTATCTCCATACCTTTTTTTCAAAGTATTATAATACCAATCATACATCATATATTTTGATAAATCTAATACTGACATTCCAACATAAATTGGCTTGGTTAATTTTAATTTTGTTTTGTTTACATGTATTGCCGATAATTCATCTGAAAATTTTACACGTCTGTTAAAGTTTGGTTTGGCTATTATTTTTCTTATTTTTTCATTATTAGAGCCGTCAGTTCTGACTAGTTTTATATCAGTCCGCTTGCGTAGATTTTCCATTGTTTTACCAAACACAGAGTTGTTCATAAGTTTGTAAAAATCTGTTTCAAATTTTGATTTAGCATTTTTTCTAAGTTCTGTGTTTAGGTTTATGTATGATGCCATCCATGGTTTTTCATTACACTCTAATACTCTGTGTACTTTTTTTAGTTTCATACCCAAAGATAAATACAGTTCCAGGTTTTTGTAATGTAACACATATTTTTCTTTGTCCATAAGATTTGGGACTAGTTGTTCTGTATTTATCATGCTATTATTTTCTAACAGATCTGTCTGGTTTTTAGACAACCATTCTTTTTTCACTGCTAATCTTTCCGGTGCAAGCGGATAGTCATTATGAGATTCATGAAGTTCTTTAGGATATTCCAAATCAACTTCTAGAAAATATCCTTTATCTTCTCTTAACTCTTGTAATGTTTTTAAGTCAACCCATTTAAAGCCAGAATATGGAAGTGCCTGACTCATTGCCCACCCATAAAGATTATTCGCATCATAATACATTAAAAAGTTGTTTTTTTCGTCAGGGTTATAATCAGCTACATGTGAATTGTTTGCTTTGGCATATCGTTTTGATACCATACTAATTCCACCACGCATACCTTTTTCTATAAATAAGTGCATGTCAATGTCTGTCAAAAGTTCTAATTCTATTTTTGAATGTTTGAGTAAAGCATCCCAAGATAATCCAGGTGCTGTATAGTAATGCAAGGGATCGAGTTTATATGCATTCATGCATGTTTTTCTGAAAGTTTGAAATACATCTGCTAACAGAGTTACATCAGTTTTTAGATATAAATCATGATAGTCTCCAAGAGTTTTACAGTTAAACTCTTTCCATATTTTTTGAGCATATTCGTAATTTTCGAGACTTATACTTTCATCTTTGAGACTACTGTAAAACTTTTCTATAGGTGGTAATTGCGTTTCCTTAAATCTTTCCACACTGTCCATATAATCATACGGGTAAACACCTTTTCGTAAAAGTAAATTTGTTTGTTCCCCAAACTGATTTTTGGTAATTTTGAAATCAGATTCGTCTGTTGCTTTAACTAATTCGTCTAGAGGCTTCATCATAAACTGACAGCTATCCAATAATCTAAGTTGTCCGGCACTAAATGAAATATATTTTCAGCGTTGTTTGGGATGCATGTAATATTACCTGTCATTTTATGTATTTTTTGCATGATGAGATGACTATCATATCCTTTGAGGTTATGAAATATAACGGGGATGATTGTTTTATTTGGTTTTATTTTCAGTTTTAGGTTGCAGTTTTTATGTGCTGCACCTCTGTATTCTCCTGTAAAATGACAGTGGTCTCTTACTGTACAGTTTTTGCCACATTTCCTACCTATTTCATTCTCGCATATCCAGCAGTGTGTTGCTTTTTCATAATCTTCCTCATTTTGTTGTGTCATGATTAATGATTTTGGGTGAGCAAATATATTATTAATGTTGCTCTTCTCACATTCTAAGTGATTTAAAAACTTTTCAACAACATCTTCACCTCTGTAAATAACAGGTTCTTCAGCTTTTCCATCATATCTATCAACTGTGTATCCAAACCCGCAAGCTTTGTGTACATTTTGAATTTCAGATTTCTTTCCAAATTTGATTGATTGCGGTTTGATTATACTTTCAAAATCAGCATATATTGCATAAGGCACAGACATCTGATGTTGATGATTTTTAAATTTTACAGTATTTTTACCATTTTCTGGCATTTCAATTTTGCAAGATTTTTTGTTAAAACCATAACAATCTTCTTTGTGGTTTGTTAGTAAGTCTTCATTTGAAAATCCATAAAGGCAACGATCACAGAAATAAGTTTTGCATTTATGTTTGTTTTGGTCGTAAAGCAGTTTATTTAAGTTTTTAATCCAGCAGTAGTGATTGTTTGTAACATTTTCATCAGATATCAAAAGTAGATTAATCCTGTTAATGTCTTTGGGTTGTTCTGATATTTTATATGGAAAAATATTTACTTTTTTAATTTTTCTGATATGGTGTATCCGTAAACATTAATAGCAACATTGTTTAGTTTTTTAGCTCTACTGATCAGAGATCAGCAGAGCTTATGCCGTGGTGCGGCGTCCGTCGTCCGTCTGTCCGTCTGTCCGTCCGTCTGTCTGTCCGTCTGTCTGTAAACTTTTTTTTGTAGCGACTTCTTCTCTGAAACTGCTGAATGGATTTTCATGAAACTTTACAGAAATGTTGCCCATGAAGTCTAGTTGATCCTAGCAAAAATTCATGTTGATGTGAAATCCAAGATGGCCGCCAGATCTAAAAATATTTTTTTAAAAAACAAGATTTTAGCAACTTCTTCATGAAAACTATAAGTGATATTGATATGGGACTTTTTCTAAAATGATCAGCATGACATGATGTTGGGCCTTGTTGAAAATCGTTTTGATTCGACGTTAAACATGGCTGCCAGCGGTCATTTTTGTTTACATAGAGTTATATAATGAAAACTTGTAGCAACTACTCCTCTGAAACTACTTGACGGATTTTCATGAAACTTCACAGGAATGTTGCTCTTGATGTATAATTGATCCTAGCAAAATTTCAGGTCGGCCGGAAATTCAAGATGGCCGCCACGGCTAAAAATAATATTTTCAAAATACAAGTTTGTAGCGACTACTTCTTGAAAACTATAAGTGATATTGATATGAGACTTTTTCTAAAATGATCAGCATGACATGATGTTGGTCCTTGTCAAAAATTGTTTTGATTCAACGTTAAACATGGCTGCCAGCAGCCATCTTTGTTTACATAGAGTTATATAGTAAAAACTTGTAGCGACTAATCGTTTAAAACTACTTGGCAGATTTTCATGAAACTTGCTCTTAATGTTTATTTGATCCTAGCAAAATTTCAGATCGGCCAGAAATTCAAGATGGCCGCCACAGCTAAAATTAGATTTTTTAAAAAAGAAGTTTGTAGCGACTACGTCTTGAAAACTATAAGTGATATTGATATGGGACTTTTTGTAAAATGATCAGCATGACATGATGGTTATCAGAGTCAAACATTATTTTGATTCAACGTTAAACATGGCTGTCAGCGGCCATCTTTGTTTACATAGAGTTATATAATGAAAACTTGTAGCGACTATTCCTGTGAAACTACTTGACGGATTTTCATGAAACTTCACGGGAATGTTGCTCTTGATGTCTAATTGATCCTAGCAAAATTTCAGGTCGGCCGGAAATTCAAGATGGCCGCCACGGCTAAAAATAATTTTTCAAAAAACAAGTCTGTAGCGACTACTTCCTGAAATCAAAATCAATCAGTAGAGCTTCAAGGTCATTGACCTCTTGTCTACTTTTGAAATTTGTGAAATTGGAGTGGGAAAGTCAATTTTATCTTTTTTTAGAAAATCTATGCTTGGGTATTTTGACAACCTGTCGGTGTGATCTGCGGCAGGATCTAGTGCAGAATTTATAGCATGAAACAAACATTGATTATCGTTATTTTTTACGTTTATTATTGCTTTTTTGTTAGCTAATTCTTCAGGCAGTGGAATATATGAAGAACCTTTTAATGGTTCATACTTTGCAATATTCAAATAAAGCTTAACACAGTGATCAACTTCTAATCCAGATGCTGTGTTTGTAAATCTTTCTAGACTTTCTTGTATAAATGCAGATGAATTGTCATAAAACTCGCTTATTTTTTCAGAGCTCAAAATGGCATTTTGTTCACTATGTAATTTTGCTGTGGTGTATTTTTTGGTAGCACCATCATCTTTAAATAAATCTATAGTAACACCTAATTGAAACTTTAATCCTTTAGTTTCTATCAGCTCTTTAATAATTTGTTTTGTAATAATAGATTTTTTATCACGGAATACTTTTTGAGGTTCTTTGTATTTATTTACAGATATTTCGTATGCTCTAAAATATCCGCATATTGAATTGTCAACTAGTTTTAATTTGTCTTCTTCTTTTTCATCTTTTTGATTTTCTTGCAGCTCTTGAATTACTTTAGCCATTTGTTTTTTGTATTTATCATCTTGACTTCTTTTTTAGCCTGCCTTTTCTTAAGATTTTTAAGCTTTCGTCTTTTCTTAAAACTTTCAAAAGATTTACTAGTTGGTTCTATATTTTTATCTTCAAAAGGTTGGCTGGTAGTTGCCCTTGTTTTCAAGACTTTATTTTTTCTTCCTCAAGTAATTCCAATTTTTTCTTAACTAATGCAATTTCTTCTTTCCTAAGTGATGCAATTTCTTCCTCAATTTTGGTTGGTTGACCTCCTAATGATTTCAGTGCCATATTTAGTGATTCCTTATCTATTATACCTGTATTATACAGGGATAATAAATTATTTATAGTATCTTTCGTTTCAGACATTTTTTTGGGGGTAATTTAGTTGTGGTCCAGAACCCCCATAATACATATATATATATTTGAATATTGTTATGAACTGCTGAATAAATCAGAAACAGTGATCATTATGTGTTAATCTAAAGATAGATCAGGGATGCCATAAAAAAGTTTTTTGAAGTCAGTGGTAACGGTAGGCCTGATGGAGTAGTCCTTTAGCTATATAAAGGCAACGGTTGTCCAATTCCTTAACTCGACTATAAGCTGTAAAAAAACAAAACAAATTAGTAGCGAAGACACTCTATAAGAATGCTAATACATACACTGGTAATTCGTCTAACCATACATGACAATACATAAACTGGGTCTTCGTCTTACCATACACGTTCATACATACACTTGGTCTTCGTCTGACCAGACTCGCTAATACATACACTTGGTCTTCGTTTTACCACACATGCTAAGACATACCCTGGGTCTTCGCCTTACCACACACGCTAATACATACACTGGGTTTTCCTCAAACCACACACGCTAATACATACACTGGTTCATCCTCATACCACACACGCTAATACATATACAGGGTCTTCGTTTTACCATACACGCTAATACATGCACAGGGTCTTCGTCTTACCATACATGCCAATACATACACAGGGTCTTCGTCTTACCACACATGCTGATACATAGACTGGATCTTCGTCATATCACACACGCTAATACATATACTGGGTCCTCGTCTTACCACACCCGCTAATACATACACTGGGTATTCGTCATCAGACTCACGCTAATACATACACTGGGTCTTTGCCTTACCACACACGCTAATACATACACTGGGTATTCGTCATAAGACAAACGCTAATACATACACTGGGTCTTTGTCATACCACACACGCTAATACATACACTGGGTCTTCGTCTTACCAGAATTGCTAATACATACTCTAGGTCTTCTTCATACCAGACACGCTAAGGCATAAACTTGGTCATCGGTTTACCACATACGCAAATACATACACTGGCTATTCGTCATAATACACACGCTATTACATCTTACCACACACGCTAATACACTGTGTCTTTGCCTTACCACACATGCAAATACATACACTGGGTCTTCGTCATACCACAAAGGCTAATACATATAATGTGTGTTCGTCTTACCACACATGATAATACATACTCTATGTCTTCGTCATACCACACACGCTAATGCATCAACAGGATCTTCTTCTAACCAATCACGCTAATACATACACGGTTCGTTTTAATCAAAGTTACCTTCATCTGTTTGGGGCTATAATTGGAACTCCACCAAAACAGCTATTTCATTGGTCTCAATTTTAAGAGATATATATATATATAGAGAGAGAGAGAGAGAGCGAGATGGGGAAAAACATTTATACAGTGCTACAGTTTATAAAACCCCAAGCGCTTTCGGCTTACGCTTTCATCAGGAGTACACAAACACGAAAATAACAAGTACGAAACAAACAAAACACTAAAATACACGGCAGTTTAAATAAAACTTTTTAAAGAACAACTTATCGTTTGGCAGTGTTGCAGTAACTGTTTTACTTTGAATAGACACTCTGAAACCAAATGTGATACTAATAAAAGAACATATCTTGTTCGATGAGGGTAGAACTGTACCCTGACATTAAATTATGAAGAGAGATTAAAAATGTGAAAAAGAGAACACAAACCCTACCTCTAAACATTAAACCTAAAATCGATACTGCAGGATAAAGTATAAAGCAACTCCAAAGCTAGTAAAAGCAATGACTAAGGCTAAACAAATTAAATTAATTAAATGGAGATATTTTGATCAAGGGAAGTAACACAAGTACTAATAAAAGAACATTGCTGGTTGGATGAAAGTAAAATTGCACGCTGACATTTATGATTAGTTATAAAGAGAGAGTATGTGAGTGAATAACCCTACCTCTATACATAAGACAAAGAATCGATACTGCAGGATATAGCAAAAACAACTCCAAAGTTAATTGAATAAAGCTAAAATAATATATAAATGGAGAAAATTGGATCAAGGGAAGGAATAAAAACCGGAGTATGTGTGTTTACATTTATATATTCTGTAAGATGTATCT
>JAWPHD010001111.1:10000-212500 GCA_037043455.1 Cyrtodaria siliqua | reverse complement strand
TTCCAACTCAAACATTCTACGCATATTCAAGTATGGCATAATAGTAGAGCGTTCGCATCGCATGCGGTCGTACGTTGAAACTCCGACCGTGTTATACTAAAGACTTCATAAAAAGGGTACTTATAGCCCAAGTCAATATTTATTCTCTTCTAACTTCATGACAATAGCGCGACTTCTCACTTTACAACTTCATTTCTTCTTGATTTCAAAAGTTATGACATCTAATTTATGAAGTCAAAGTTTTAAGTCTGGGTGGCTCAACCCCACACCCACACAATCCAACCCTCCATCCCTCCATTCACTGGGTCCATTCAACATGAACCTTCGCGAAGCGCTAGTATGTACATTTTTTCAAAAAATAGCAACTAACACACCAGATTATCGGGTTGCTGAAATCAACAAGACAATTCTAATATTAGACTTCCTGTGTTGTCTATATTTTTTAAAACGTTATAAGTAACTTGGCATATGCTGCAAACACCAAATTATGCTGCTGCTAGGATTTTCACTGTATAATTAACAGTTAATAAGATGGAAAAATAAATTAACATAACATAAAATATAAAATATTCAAATACATTTTTCGGTGAATATAAAAAACTAGAAATATCACTGAAGGTGATGAATACCTCCGCTTTTATGCTATAGCCGATGAGGATGGACAAAATCAAGAATAATACATGTCTGAAATACCCGTAAATTTTTAATACGAAAAAAAAAATTCTAAGTAAATCAAAGGTCGTAATTTCGAAAAAGAAATTGCAGAATAGAACAAGAGACCAAAAAGGGCCAGTATCGCTCTACTGGCTATACATTTGTAATAAATTAGGCAATCAATAATGGGTGATGTAGAGGGTCATAAGGTCATCAGGTGTTATGTGTAGATGAAGTTTGGGAACAACCCATTTAAAAGTGTTTGAGACATGCAAGTATTAAAAAAGTGTTACGAGACGCGAAGGGATAAAAATGTGTTACGTGACGGGACATTACGGACAACGTGATTTCTATATAGCCCCCACTTCCCTTTGTGAAAGCGGGTGTATAGAAAGAAGAGAGGAGTAAATAAAATAAAGTTTTAGGAAAGATAAAACCAAGAATGGATGAATGATGCTGTGTTTGTAGGGTCTTGCCTTGAGTGGGTGTGTATATGACCTATTAATCAATTATTAGCAGAATGCAGCATACATATGATAATTATTATCAGAATGAATGCAGCATGCATATGATAATTATTAGCAGAATGCAGCATGCTGATGATAATTATTAGCATATCATATGGAAATATTGATACCCAATAGGTAAAAGAAGTAAAGCTAATTACTAGTTAATGAAATGTACGCAAACACAGGATTATGATTGTTTTTTTGGTGCCTTCACTGTTTTTTCAAAACATATCCGCTAAGTTTGGCTAAAGGAAATTAGTTGCATTCTACTCCGGCAACCGCACGAGAAAGTAAATATTGTATCGGTGAGTAGACCAACAAATTCTATCGGCGGTGGAGGTAAAAAAAAAGTTGACAACAAACTACCCCACAACCCCTCCCTATGTACTTTTTTCTGGAACAGCCTTATATAAACATATTCTTGGTCAATGAAACTTGACTTATCTGACAGCCTATAGTTCTGGGCAACAATGTCGTACATGAGAGGGTATCATTGAAGTCATGTATTGATTGAAATGAAAAAAACATGCATGTACATATATGTACAACATACGTTTATTACAATGTAAACCTGTACAACTTCATTTTATGCATTATATCGGAGAATATCTGATGAATAATGAAAATAAATGTAAATTTTACAGATACTCCAAAAAATATCAATCGTAGTTTGTTTTTTTAGAGTGTCTTATAGGAGAGGATGTCGCCCAAGTAAAGTCCAGATAAGACAAGTTTCACTGTAACATCAATAAAATTTAAACTTTAAACATGAACTCTTGAATGCATTTATTTTACCCATCCATCTGTAGAATGTCAGATCCCTGGAACTATATATATATAATACTTCGTACATTTTAAATCTTTTAAACTTCACCAACTGAACAATTTAATGTATACAAACACACATGTAATACAAATCCGCAAAAATTTCAATGCAAATATATGCAAGGCATGATATAGTGTTGGGAATCAGACTGGACATTATTATTGATAATCAGAAAAGCAAAACCATTGATTATTGATTGTACAATCGTTTTTTTTTTTTTGGTTTATATTGTATATAACAGTAACCTTTTCTTTAATATGTACCCTTTGGCTTTTAATCATTCTCTGTAGCATGCTAGACTGCCATATTCTATAGTAGACTAAGCAGTGTAACATAGTTGAAAGATGACCAGTTGAGAGGGATTGCATGGTAAGTTTGTAACCATGTAAGCCATGATGAGTTTGGTACAGTTATTAAGTCTGCCGGAAAGAATTAAACCGAGTGAGACAACAATCGATTGTGAAAACTTACTATCGATTATTGCCGATTTCAGGTTAGTTCGATTAGTTTTGAATTGTTAGAGACAATCGGCACATCACTAGCATGATATAATTTGCAGTTATAATAGTTTTTTGATTTAAAATTTAAATAAAATTCGTCCTCTCTCAATTTATATTATAAGAAGAGCTATCCAGTGCAACACCATCATATATATTACAGATAAAAAAATAATAAATAAATCCCAGACAATGTGAAAGATGAAAATGAAAGGGATAGTATAAAACAATTTCTCTACAAAGTCAAGCTAAATACCATAGAATTATTTTAAGGAAGCAAGTTTTACTACAATTACATAAAAAATAGGTGTTCCATTTTGGGACAAAAGAAAAGAATAACATAAAATTTGAGCACAAGTTTGTCTATATTAGTAAAAAAAAGAAAAGCATACCATTCGTTTGCCTCTTTTTACTTTTCTCCATTGTTCTTCCTCTTTAGCAGTTTTTTTCTGCGCTGAAACAGAAGTAACCATTTTGAATCTAATAGCCTTTAATATTCTCACACAGTCGTACTCTAACGATTTTATTACCTTTGAAGATATTTAGACATTTATGTGAATTTTGTGGGTGTTTGTCAATTCAATGTTCATATATTTTATATAGAGAATCTTACATGAATGCCAGTTTAATATTAAAATTTGTTAAACTAGTCGCATAAAATAATATAATGGAACACTGCTCCGAGCATCATATTCATTTTATTTAACAAGTTTAATAAATTCAATATTAAATTAAAATAGTCACGAATGTAAGATTCTATTTTAATATCACATAACTTAAAAGCTTCATACGCAACATTTAATACTGTAGCTCAATATATATAAGGTTCACGTATTAAGACGTCATATGTTTGTATGATGACATCGCATTCTGGATGATAACTACAAACAAGAGGCACAGGGGCCTCAAGACGATTACCCGAGCATAGGAGATTTTCTGGGGAACAAAAGAATGCCCTGAACACAATGACATACATGCTGCATACATTCGCTAGTAGTTCTGGTTACATTTACTTAAGCTTTTCAAGATTTAGAATGTTTAATGAAGATTCACATCTATAATTTTTAAATCTATACACAGTCTTTGAATGTATTTGAAATGTTATTATTTTATTTAGAGAGAGTGAAACAAGGCAAATAAGTATTGCAAGCCATACATGTCCTTTACTGTTTTTTTCTTTCTTTTTTTAAAGTTTTTCCATATAATCTATGAAAAAATGTGCCCCGACACCCACCCCCGCCCCCACCCCTCCCGCACACCAACATCACCACCCGACGAGGCCACTTTCTTTTTCTAAGTTTTTCCCTATCATCTATGAAAAGGTGTGCAATCCTCCCCCAACATCATCACCCAACGAGACCGAATTTGACCACAGAGTCACCATTTGAACAAAACTGGTAAAGAACTATAAGCTTATATGAAATGAAAAATATTAAATCTCTGGCTCTTGTAGTTTTAGAGAAGATTTTTAAGCTTCCCTAAATAAGTCTTTGTAAAACGTGGCCTCTGGGGCAGGGCCAAATTTGAGCACAGGATCACCATTTGAACCTTTGGCTTATGTACTTTCAGAGAAAAGGTATTTAAGGTTTTCCCTATATAAGTCTTTGTAAAACATGTGACCACTACGTCGGGGCCAAATTTGACCCCAGGTTCACAATTTGAATTTGACCCCAGGTTCACAATTTAAACAATGTTGTTACAGGACCTTAATAAGATGCTATATGAAAATATCAGAGCTGTATGTCTTGTAGTTTCGGCAAAGAATTTTGAAGATTTTTTAATGAAACAGACAAGCTCAGGTGGGATTTATGACCCCATGTGCACCATTTGAACAAACTTGAGAGAGGTCCATATAAGGATGCTTCACATAAAATTTGGTTGAATTCTGCAAGTGGTTTCTGGGGAGAAGTCTTTGAAGAAAAAGTTAACACCGACCAGATCCAATTAAATCACCTATTGCTCAGGTGAGACAATTCTGACGCACTCCCGAGTTTGACGGAAAAGTCTGAATAATGATTCCACCTTCATTTGAATATTTTAATACACATTTCGTAATATGATAAAAACATCAGGCCTTCATTACGTTATGAGATAAATACATTCAGTACATGTACATTCAGCCTTTTTCTTGAGATCACTATGCTGGTCTGCCAAGGAGGTAAGGGACTTTGGACCCAAATGACTTTCTTCATTTTCCTCCTCATCTACAGTCCCTTCTGCTGTCACCTCAGAATCTGCTATCAAATGAAGAATTACCATTTAATAATAGTAAACAAGAGCATCAAAAATTGCAGGGCAATCCATAGTCCCCCACCGGCCCAGAAAACATTTTCCAGACATTTTCTATGATAGAGGTCAAAGATCAAGGTCAAGGTCACAATGACCTTATTTCAGTACGCGACACACCGCTATCCGAAGATGTATTCACATATCAAGTTTGGTGTCTCTAAGTGTTATAGTATTGAAAATATGGTCTAGACAAGCAATTTCTATGACAGAGGTCAAAGATCAAGGTCACAGTGACTTTATTTTGGTATGCGACTCACCGCTTTCCCAAGATGTATTCACATACCAAGTTTGGTATCTTTTAAGTGTTATAGTATTGAAAATACGGTCCGGACAAGAATTTTCTATGACAGAGGTCACAGGTCAAGGTCATAGTGACCTTACTTTGTTACGCGACACACCGCTATCCAAAGATGTATCCACATGCCAAGTTTGGTATCTCTAAGTGTTATAGTATTGAAAATACGGTCCGGACAAGCATTTTGTATGCATTTTCTGCTTAAACCAGGTGAACTTGTTAGTTACCCTTTATATGTTTCACAATATCTTAAAATTGTTAAATATTGATATAAGTTGTTATATACTGATATATTATATTGAAGGTAACGCCTGGTACACGACATATAGACATGAAAGCACTTCTTTTTTACTTTTGACCTCTAAGTGTGACCTTGAGCTTGGAGCCACTGACCTGGATTTTGCGAGCATCACGTCATGTTGTGGTGAGCACTTGTGTCAAGTTATTTGGAAATCCGTCCATGAATGTCAGTTATTTACCGGACACGAAATACAGACACGAAGGCACTTCTGTTTTACCTTCGACCTCTAAGTGTAACCAAAGCTTGGAGCCACGGACCTGGATTTTGCGCGCGACACGTCGTCTTGTTGTTTACCAGACACGATAATATGGACGGATGGACTGACAGTGCGACTACTATAGGCCACACTTCGGGAGCATAAAACAATTAACAAGACAATTCTGACACACTCCAAGCTTAACGGAAAAGACCGAATGATGCTTCTGCCTTTATTTGCATTTTTATTACAATTGTGTACTATGATCATGCCTTCATTACACCCAAGTTATGAGATAAATACATTCAGTACATGTACCTTCAGCCTTTTTCTTGATATCATTATGTTGGTCCGCCAAGGAGATAAGGAACTTTGGACCCAAATTACATTCTTCATTTTCCTCCTCCTCTACAGTCCCTTCTGATGTCACCATAGAATCATTTGAGGCCGTCTCCTGTTCCTTTGGGGACCCTTCACATCTAAATTTCTTCTCAATCTGTTTGATCTGAAATATAATGTATACTTTAGGGCCCATACATACACATTGATCTGAAAACCAACGTAATTTGTGTTAAAGCCAACTATTCATTACATACTCATGAACTTGCCAAAGTGGCCTATAGCAGAGCTGCCTATACTCAATATGCATGATTATGCACAGAAAATATTGGATTTCATAACCTTGACTCGACCTTGACTCCTGACCTGAAATGAACCTGTTTGGTGCCTGACATAACACATACTTACATAACATTTCACCTCATTATCTAAGTTATTATAGTGTTTTAAGAATATAAAATACAATAACAGAGAAGTTCATGAACATGACAAAGACAGACATTGTACAGACCAGTGACCTTGAAAATGAAACACAGAATATGGTACAAGACACGATATTGCAATAAACCTTCATATCAAAATTGGTCAAACATGAAGTTATATATATCAAGTTGTCAAAATATATGTCTATCAAAATATCAAGTTATCACGTTTGCAAGCTTAAAATTCATTTGTATTTTCAATAAAATAAAAGACTATGTAATGGTTATGCAAGTGATGTGTTTAAAATGTGCTCATTATAGATATTGTCTGAGATTTTATCAGAAAAAACTTTCAGTATTCTGAAACTGTTTACAAAACATATTGCATAACAAGCATTTCAGTTTTTTTATTGATATTTCTTCTGTGTATCTGAATTTAATCTGAATTGTTTTATATGTAAATGACTGCGTTAAAATTAAAATTTTAATATCCAAATAATGAAAGAAAAAAGAAAAAAAATTCCCCTCCCACTGTCCTCCATGTAAGGGGAGCCCAGAAATCAATGGAGATGCAGGGCGGGTGCATCATTGATATAGGGGAGTGGGGGTGGGGGAAACATATTGATAAATTGATAAAGAAAACAACACAGAGATATGCAAAAATAAAAAACATTCGGGTGGGGTGATGATGGGGTGGTGGGGGCGAAACATAATGATCAATTGATAAAACAATACAACACAGAGATATGGTTAGGGAATATGGTGTGTGTGGGTGGGGCGCATCATTCATATAGGTGTAGCTTTGATAAAACAAAACAACAGACATATGTAAAAAAAATAAAACATAAAAACATTCGGGTGGTGGAGATGATGTGGGGGTGGTGGGGGCGAAACATATTGATCAATTGATAAAACAAAACAAAACAACACAGAGATATGTAAATAAAAAAAATACATTCAGGTGGTGGTGATGATGGGGTGTGGGGATGGTTAGGGGATGGGGTGTGTGCGGGTGGTGCGGATCACATCATTGATATAGGTGTAGATTTGATAAAACAAAACAAAAGACATATGTAAATTAAACAACAACAAAAAACATTTGGGTGTTGATGTGTGGGTGAGGGTGGGGTTGGGGGTGGGGGTGGGGTTGGGGGGGGGGTGTGGTCGTTTATAAAACGAAACCACATAGAGATAACAAAAAACAACAAAATTCGGGTGGTGGTGGTGATGATGGGCTATGGGGATGGTTGGGGTATGGGAGATGGGTGCAACATAGCTATTGGTGTAGAATAGATAAGAAAGCCTATGCCCCAATATGGGTAAGCATGAATACGATGCATAATGCTACAAGAAATCCCATACTAAAATTATAGATATATACAACTTCATACACGCAAACCTTGATCTGCCTTTATTGTACATTTTATGGGCCATCACAATTTCGGTTCCATGGGAGCCCAGAATTTGTAGAAGACAACCTAACTTAAGCAACCCTTTACAACAGAAACCAATTCCAAAATTTAGCTGAGCTAGGACAAGAAATGTAAGAGATGTAGACCTGTAAACACAGCTTACGGGAACATTTTGATGTGAAATGAGACACATTTTAAGGGCTTGGGTCAGAATTTGGGTTTTTTGTGAGCCCAGGGGTTACAGGAACAAAAATTACTTTAGCAGCCCTTTAGATAATGCTATAAGGAAATTTAGTTGTGCTAGGATAAGAAATGTGAGAGACAGCTTACACGCAAAATTTGATGTGAAATGGGACACATTTTAAAGACTATCAGAAGTTTGGGTTCGATGGGAGCCCATGGGTTATAGGAACCAAATTAATTATGCAGCCTTTAAGATAATTCTATAAGGAAGCCCATGGCCAAATTTGGATGCTAGAATAAGAAATAAAAAAACATACACTTGTAAACACAGCTTACACGCAAACCTTGATGTGAGACGCAGACGCCAACGCCGGGATGATTACATAAGCTCTCTTATTCTTTGAATAGTTGAACTAAAACGTAAGTAACATAATACATAACGTGTCGGTCATGGGGGAAAATCAATATCTATTGATAAACTTGCTGAGACATCGAGATATCATAATTAGAAATACGTTCCAATATGATAGGGGAGGGTAACATTAAAAAAATATGCTGCACTCCCGTGACATTACAATAGCGTACGACAGAGCAAAATATTAAATAGCATATATGGAATTTAACATGGGTGATTGACATGAGGTTTAATATGTTATACTAACTCCATTCGAATGCAGTATAATGCCTAATGGAGTATAATATAATGTCACCAGTTGACGTATGAGAACAGAACTGTCACATGGTTAACTGGAAGGTTGATTGAATGCTTACGAAACATACTATTCAAATCAAGTATGGGAGATTTATGTCGGCATGTGCACCGCCTCCCCAACCACTAAAAGCATAGAATCACAGAACCCCACCCCACCCCACAATGCCATTTTCATTATTGCATTGGATTCCCCCCCCCCCCCCCCCCCCCCCCTCTCACACACACACACACACACACTATGTCATTCTATCCAATTTCAAATAATGTATCAAAGTGATTATTGCATTGAATATCCTTGCCCAAACCTATAAATACACTGTTTGTATCGGTGTATTTACCCTATACAATTCTTATGTGGGGCGATTCATCAAAAATAGGGCGATTTTGTAATGGCGCGAAAACCGAAAACGTTATGGGGCAAGTCTTCCAGCATACACTTTAACTTTCAAAAGAAGGTACCCCTAAAACCATGTAAATGTGATTCATTTACTTTTAATTTCTCCAGAGGAGGCCAATGCATCTCAAACAAATTGAAGTCATTCATCTTGCAAGAATATCTTGCGATCGCTGTATGATTTTGTCAGTGAGCCTCGTGTATAGGTACCGATACAACGGATGTTACTATGGCACCGTCGGTTACTACGACACCGTCTCATTTACTTCAGTTCGCTAAAAAAATTGTTCGCAGGAAGTGTGCGTTAGCTTGATGTCAGTTCAGGATGATTCTTAACCGGAAGTAGACGGGTTGTTGCAAAACATGGGGGCACTCCACAGTTTAATGTACATTTCTCAATCATCAAACCCATGACAAGCCCTTAGCCTGAATCCTTGAGCAAAAATAAATCACATCATCATTGTGTCATACATTTCTTAGAAGACAATAAAATTACCCATGTTTCCATACCAAATAAAAGTATCAAAAAGCATTTTCTGTACAACTTTAGTCCCATTTCTTTAAGATTACCCCACCCCTCAAAACATGTTAAAAAACCAATTTTAGCAATATTTCATATGTCAATAAATAAAAAAAAAAATGTCCTACACATATCAGGGTCATGTCTGCACTCATAATGCTCTTGCATATCAGGAAATGCTAAATTTTACATACCTAGTCTGGCGTTTTAAAAAGTTATTCCATGCTGAACTCCCCGTGATTGAAAATCAGCCATTTTGCCACTTTTTAGAAAGTTTTTGATTGGTTCACATTGTTCTATTTATTGACTCCAAAAAACCCAAAGAATGAATATTCCAATACACCAAAATAAACTTAGAAGTACTCAAAACTGAAAAAAAAACATCAAACATGTGCTTCATAATTATTATAAATACCATCCATGGACCTAAAAGATGCTTAGTTGATTTCTGTCTGATTTACACCATGGACATTCATGCGAAACTGAGGAGTGCCCCCCATGTTCTTTATTTACTTAAGAAAAAAGGTACATGCCAAGCCAGGGACTCATTCAGGAGTCAGGCGCCTAGATGGACGAACAGTTTGACAAGAAAAAAAAAATAACGCATTTCAAAGCAATGTTAATGATTTTGTTAGTAGATCTATTGCAGTCAACTCTTGCGTTTTTAGTAGCTACGTGTCCGTAGGTATTTCCACTCCCAGGTGCTGGACAATGTTGCAAAACGAACACGCACAAATCCTTATTTTAATAATCTCATCTGAGTTTGATTCTGATGAATTTTGCGTTAATCTTTGAAATTAATTTTGCGTTAATCTCTGAAATTAATTTTATTCGCGGATTAAAAGTTTTGACAAAACGTCACGATTAAAAAATAAATAGATAAGCTACAGCAGAACTGGCCACACACGAAGGTGCGGTAATTTATTTGTTCACAAACTGAACATTTGATTGAACTTCAACTCCCATTATTTATTCTTTGTTTTACATAAATGAGATATATAAAAGTACTAATAGATAATAACAATTACTCATACGGTACTGTATGCGCATTAGGTGCATGAAGTGGCACAAATCTTGTCAGTGTTCAGCGCAAATGCTGTGTGTATTGACCAGATCGAGTTATTCTTGAGCCGTGGTTAAATATCTAACACACACGGTAGGATCAAAGAACATGAAATATATATAGATAATAATTAAATACTTACGGCTCTCTTCCCTCTTGTCAGAGGCAGCTTATTCATTTTATTTCACCACTTTGCTTTTTGTTTTAAATTATCCCAGGAAGTGTAGCGGAAATGATCGCTACTCATCCGCACGTAAACCATACCCCAAGTCGATGTTAAAATAGAAAAAAAGACCAGCTAAAAATTAAATATTTAGCTAACATTTATTGATTATCCTATCCTTACAAAAATTGGTATTCGCAAGATCTTCTAAATACATTGAGATCGTACACTTCTTTTAAGACATATACTTTCTTTAAAAAGGTTATATAGGAAGAAAACACGTGTCGCCTAATGGTGTTTTTTTAATATATACACAAAAAAACTAAAATTGTTAATATTTTTAGTTTACATCGAAATAATGGGGTTTTAATATGATTTTGAACCTTAAACACCTATAATAAATAAGTGTTAATGCTATTGAGTGTTTATACACTAGATAGAAATAAATACGAGACACAGGTTATATCTATCGGACGACACGTGTCTCCCAACAGTTGTACAATTATCGACCAAACGTAAGATTTGTCAATATAGATATATAGATATATAAATATATATTATAATACTGGATCGATATTTAAGAGGACACGGTATTAAGAGGACATATACGAATGGAGTTATGTAGACATTTATTATATAACAAAACTCATACAAATTTTCTCATTAACAAAACAGACTTAAATGCAATATGATAGATTTGGCACTCGGTAAAACATGTAAAACAAACTTGATAGAATACCGTGGTATTCGTTCGTATAAGTTTATAAAAATAGTTGTAAAAATCGGTCGTGCGTTGTTTGAGAAGAAGACTTAACCTTTGTTTTTCAAAACATACTAGATAAAATTCGAACATTTCTGCAAATATTGAAAATGATTACTATACAAGATTTGCAGTGTGAATCTCACGACAGAGTAGACATAACTACCTCAGAAGAGACGTATCTTTCGTCCGTACTTGTGTCTTAAAAGAAAAAGAAATCCTTCTTAATTCCATAGCTCTAATGCAGCACCGGTCACTCTAATG
Organism: Cyrtodaria siliqua; assembly: GCA_037043455.1. Lineage (NCBI taxonomy): Eukaryota > Metazoa > Mollusca > Bivalvia > Adapedonta > Hiatellidae > Cyrtodaria > Cyrtodaria siliqua. Next base: position 200,701 of record JAWPHD010001111.1, on the reverse strand, counting down.
CAGCACCGATGCATTTTGGACCGACTGTCGAAGCCCACAAACTAATGGCAACATATATGACAAGAAGCATTTTATCACTGAAAAATACCACTTTTACTTCATGGCCCGTCAACGCGAAACGTAAAATCTAAAAACTACTGCACTGTCGGCTAGGATATTTGGTGTGGATTAAGACCTTTCACAGAATGGTTGCCGACTGTCTTTAATTTTTGATTAAACGCTTTGAAAAGAAATTATACGCAAATAAAACCATGAGAGCGTTTGGTAGGCGTGGTATCACCTCCAAGTCGACAGTACTTCATAAATCCCCGTGATATCAAACAATATTTTTGTTAAAAAATGTTGTTCGGTGAAGGTAAAAACCCGTAAAAAAAAGAAAAAAGAAGTAAACAGTTAGTTATTTCAGTGAGACGAGTTAGTTAATAATATTTAGTGATACCGAATATTCTTTCACTGAGAAATCCCGATCTTTCATCAAAAAAAGTGTTATATAGATATATTATAATTGTTTCAGAACTGATTATGCAAGGAAGAAGTATAATTAGAGGTTTCATTTATCAGTAAATACTAGTAACATTCTATTTATCAGTAAATATTAGTAACATTCTAGTATTAAGTTATCAGTAAATACCAATAACCTTCTAGTTATCAGTAAATACTAGTAACCTTCTAGTTATCAGTAAATACTAGTAACCTTCTAGTTATCAGTAAATACTAGTAACCTTCTAGTTATCAGAAAATACTAGTAACTTTCTAGTTATCAGTAAATACCAGTAACCTTCTAGTTATCAGTAAATACTCGTAACATTCTAGTTATCAGTAAATACTATTAACATTCTAGTTATCAGTAAATACTGGTAACCTTCTAGTTATCAGTAAATACTAGTAACATTCTAGTTATCAGTAAATACTAGTAACATTCTAGTATTAAGTTATCAGTAAATACTAGTAACTTTCTAGTTATCAGTAAATACTAGTAACATTCTAGTTATCAATAAATACCAGTAACCTTCTAGTTATCAGTAAATACTAGTAACATTCTAGTTATCAGTAAATACTAGTAACATTCTAGTTATCAGTAAGTACTAGTAACCTTCTAGCTATCAGTAAATACTAGTAACCTTCTAGTTATCAGTTAATACTAGTAACTTTCTAGTATTAAGTTATCAGTAAATACAAGTTACCTTCTAGTCATCAGTAAATACTAGTAACTTTCTAGTATTAAGTTATCAGTAAATACTAGTAACCTTCTAGATATTAGTAAATACTAGTAACATTCTAGTATTAAGTTATCAGTTAATACTAGTGACATTCTAATTATCAATAAATACTTGTAACATTCTAGTATTAAGCAATTCAATATTTCTTTTTTAATACTGCCTTGCTGTTTGAAAAAAAATATTTGACCCGTTTTTCTCATTCCAAACTTCGTACAATTGCACCTGAGTTTTAGTACTTTAAGTACTCTGATAATTAATAAACACTGCATACGGACGGTCTGTCGTACGTTTTCAGGGTGGAGAAGTGTTGCACTGGTATTCATTCTGATGTTTAACATCACAGTTAATATCGCCTGAGTACCTATGCCCTACAATATCACGTTTTAAACGCGCAGTATGTGATATTATTATTCTTTTAACATAAAGTACAAATATCTGGGCCAGTACACTTAACTAACATGACAAAGCAAGGTGTGCAGAGTTAAAGGGATACACGGTAATCTTGATTTAAACTAGCGGCATTCCATTACTTTTTCTACATAATTATCAGTCAACATCGGTATGTAGAAACTAATGAAGCGAAGAGCAACATTGTTCTCTTAACAAAGGTGATTTGAAAATACAAATGTATTTTAATTTAGAACAATTCATTTCAAAACTCAATTCAAAACTGATAGGTGGACTCTTAAAGCGGGTGGACACTTATAAGACTGTACTCCTGAGCACGTGTGACTGTAAATAATAGTTAAAAGGAAACGTGTTTTTGCAGATTACTTATTGTTGTTAATATCGATCCTATAGCACCAATAAATGCATTGGAAAATATAGGAAAAATAAATAAACAAGAGCTGTCAGAGGCCAGTGCAGCTCGACTATTCGAATTTTCAGATTTCAGAGAACAAGAAATTACACCCGGCATACCATAAAAAAAAGTGATTAAAAAGGGCCGAGCTGGATGTGTCAAGAATAAAAACATTGAAATTGTCATTAATTCAAGCGCCAACATTTTTATATACGATCATCGCCCCATTTATAATATTGCACGTAAGTTTGATGATGATTGGATAAAAACTGTTGAAGTTATTTACATGTTAAGAAATGCGGACGTGAACTTAGAACTTTGACCTATATATAGACCCCATTATATTCTTCGAACAGTCGAACTAAAAATATCAAATTATTTGTAAACTTTGACCCAGAAGCTAGGTCCACAAAGGTGGGGAAGAAACCTAGTGTCTACGCTGGTTTGATGGTCGTATCCGTCTGTTAATGCCCAGTAAGTGTATATGGTTATAGGGTTTGGATCTCAACGGTTTACAAGTTATGACCCAGGGGCTATGTCAACAGGGGAGGGGAAGGAGTCCGGGGTCTATGCTGGTTGGGTGGTTGTATCCGTCTGTTCATGCCCAGTAAGTGTGAATATGGTTATAGGGTTGGATCTCAATGGTTACCAAGTTATGACCGAGTGGCTATGAACACAGTGGTGGGGAAGGAGACCGGGTTTCTATGCTAGTTGGGTGGTTGTATCCGTCTGTTCATGCCCATAAGTGTATACAATTATATGGTTATAGGGTTATATCTCAATGGTTTCCAGGTTATGACCGAGGACCTATGAACACAGGGGTGAGGAATGTGACCGGGGTCTTTGCTGTTTGGGTGGTTATATCCGTCTGTTCATGCCCACTAAGTTTATATATGAGTATAGGGTGTTGGGGATCTCAATGTTTTCCAAGTTATGACCGAGGGGCTATGTTCCAAGGGTAAGGGAAGCAACCCGGTGTCTATGCTGGATGGATAGTTGTATCTGTCTGTTCATGACCAGTAAGTGTATATATGGTTATAGGGTGTGGATCTCAACGGTTACTAAGTTATGACTCAGAGGGCCCTACCACACCCTCATGTTTCACCTCTTGTGAACCCGGGGCGGGTCAAACATTCTGACCCCATTTGCGCAAACTTGGTAGAGGAATACTAGACGAAGCAACATACAGACTATCTAAGCTGCAGTCCTTTTTGTTTCGGAGCAGAAGACTTTTAAGTGTTTTTCTTATATACTTCTATGTAAAAATATGCTATTTTTACCTATTCAGTGGTCATAATTTTGTCAAAATGAATGAAAAAAGTATGTGGATGGTTGGATAAAGCACATAATTTGTTGTGAAACATTAGTTTAAATTCTTAATTCAATGACTTGAGTAGTTTTGAAATTATAAATATTTTGCACTAAAACTTTAAGGTAAAGACATGACAATGAAAGGACCATAACTTTGTCAAAATGCAAGGAAGAATTATAGGGATTGTTGGATAAGGTGCAGAATTTAATTGGAAACATTAGTATAAAGTTTTAATGCTACAGCTTGAGTAGTTGTGAAGTTATAAATCTATTGAACAAAACCTTTAAGGTAAAGACACTATACACCAGGTGCAGATCAAACAATATATACTATACTATTTGCCTGGGGCATATCACACTTGCTATACTATACCTTACATATCAAACTTTCAATACTATACTATACTATACCATTTACCAGTGACAGGTCAAACTTGCTAAACAGTACCATTTACCAGTGACAGGTCAAACTTGCTATACTATACCATTTACCAGTGACAGGTCAAACTTGATTTACTGTACCATTTACCAGTGGCAGGTCAAACTTGCTATACTATACCACTTACCAGTGACAGATCAAACTTGCTACACTATACTATTTACCAGGAGCATATCCAACATGCTATACTATACACAAGGGGCAGATCAAACTTACTACACTGTACCATTTACCTTGCTATACACAAGGGGCAGATCAAATTTGCAAAACTATACAAAAGGGCCATATCAAACTTGCTATACTATACTATACACAAGGGGCAGATCAAACTTGCTATACTATACTATACACCAGAGGCAGATTAAACTTGCTATACTATACTATACACCAGGGGCATACCAAACTTGCTATACTATTCTATTTACCAGGGGCAGATCAAACTTGCTATACTGTACTATTTACCAGGGGCATATCAAACATGCTATACTGTACCATAAGGGGCAGATCAAACTTGCTATACTATACTATACACCAGGGGCAGATCAAACTTGCTATACTTTTCTTTTTGCCTGGGCATATCAAACTTGCTGTACTATACTATATCAAACTTGCGATAGTGTTCACTAGGGGCAGATCAAACTCACTATACTATACAATTTACCAGGGGCGGATCAAACTTGCTATACTAAAATAGTAACCAGGGGCAAATCAAACTTGCTATACTATACTATTTACCAGGGGCCTATCAAACTTGCTATAATATACACCGAGGACAGATCAAACTTGCTATACTATACTATTTACCAGGGGCATATCCAACATGCTATACTACACACAAGGGGCAGATCAAACTTACTACACTGTACCATTTACCTTGCTATACACAAGGGGCAGATCAAACTTGCTATACTATACTATACACCAGGGGCAGATCAAACTTGCTATACTATACTATACACCAGAGGCAGATTAAACTTGCTATACTATACTATACACCAGGGGCATACCAAACTTGCTATACTATTCTATTTACCACGGGCAGATCAAACTTGCTATACTGTACTATTTACCAGGGGCATGTCAAACATGCTATACTGTACCATAAGGGGCAGATCAAACTTACTACACTGTACCATTTATTAGGGACTGAAAAAACGTTCTACACTGTACTACATGTATTTATCAGGGCAGATCAAACTTTCTGTGGTGTACCGGTTTCCAGGGGCAGATCGAACTTTCTACACTGTACCATTTATTAAGGGCAGATCAAACTTAATATACTGTACCATTTACCAGGGGCAGATCAAACATGCTACACTGTATCATTTATCAGGATCAGATCAAACTTGCTGTACTGTACCATTTGCCAGGGGCCGATCAAAATGTCTACGCTGTACCATTTATAAGGGGTATATCAAACTTGCTATTCTATACCAGTTACCAGGGGCAGATCAAACTTTCTATACTGTACCAGTCACAAGGGGCAGATCAAACTTTCTGTACGATACCAGTAACCAGGGACCGATCAAACTTTCTACCTTATAATGGGCCGGAAAAACGTTCTACACTGTACTATTTATCAGGGGTAGATCAAACTTTCTACACTGTCCAATTTATCAGGGGCAGATCAAACTTTCTATACTGTACCAGTTTCTAGGGGCAGATGAAACTTCCTACACTGTACCATTTATTAGCGGCAGATCAAACTTAGTATACTGTACCATTTATCACATTTACCAGGGGCAGATCAAATATGCTACACTGTACCATTTATCAGGAGCAGATCAAACTTGATGTACTGTACCAGTTACTAGAGGCCAATCAAAATGTCTACACTGTACCATTTATTAGGTGTATATCAAACTTGCTATACTATACCAGTTACCAGGGCCAAATCAAACTTTCTATACTGTACCAGTTACCTGGGCCAGATCAAACTTTCTACATTGTTCCATTTATTAGGGGCAGATCAAACTTACAATACTGTACCATTTACCAGGGGCAGATCAAATTTTCTACACTGTACCATTTACCAGGAGCAGCTCAAACTTGCTGTAATGTACCATTTACCAGGGGCAGATCAAATTTGCTATACTGTACTATTTACCAGGAGCAGATCAAACTTGCTGTACTGTACCATTTACCAGGAGCAGATCAAACTTGCTGTACTGTACCATTAACCAGGGGCAGATCAAATTTGCTATACTGTACCATTTACCAGGAGCAGATCAAACTTGCTATTCTATACCAGTTACTAGGGGTCGATCAACTTTCTACACTGTATCATTTATGAGGGGCGGATGAAACTTGTTATACTATATCATTTATCGGGGCCAGATCAATTTTGCGATACTGTACCGTTTACCAAAAGCAGATCAAATGTGTTATACTATTTTTTTACAAGAGGCAGATAAAACTTTCTTCACTTCACCATTTATCAAGGGCAAATCAAGCTGTTCCGTGTATCAGGGGTATATCAAACTTGCTATATTATACCAGTTACCAGTCAACTTTTCTACACTGTAACATTTATAACATAACCTACTAAAACTAACGAATTCTTTTTATTGATAATTAAACTAATTTTTCAAGAAAATTCAAAACAAAATCCTATATTTTCCGTGTGCATGGTCTAAAATAAACTTCACTGTAATACATACTTCCTTATGCGATCTGTCTTTCTTCTAATTATACGAAGTTTTAGTTGAAAGCGAGACATTGTGCACTTCTTTTAGGACACTCATTGTATAGAGTTGTTTTGAATTTTAACATTCGGTATACAAAATATTTGTCGGCCTAAAACAGCAGGTTTTAATTGCAGTTTTTCAATATGAAACGTGTAACCCAGTATCCCCTCATCCAGACGGTAAATGTTAAAGCGACATACCGATCAGATTTCACAAACCCAGATTTAAACCAGTTGCTCATGAGGTATTCAGATTAAAAAAACACACATAAAGGGACACTGTCCGCAAGTAAGCAGATATTAAGCATAATCCAATATCTGTCTGACTTTTATTCAGTGAAATATATACATGAAATTATGAACAAAGGCCCAAATAAGTCTGTAGTAATATATTCGTGTGTTTGAAAAAAAAAAGAAAAAAAAAGAGTTTTATATATTGTTTGTAAACGATGCGGTATCCACAATATTTACAGTTTTCTGCTGATTACGTGACAGTCATTAGTGCATTAGGTTTTCTATAGTGTATGTATTGCCAATATAATTGGCCCGCTCAGCTCAGTAGGTAGCGCTCTCGACTATTGCGCACTCGCTATTATTACCCGCAAGTGTAAGTTTAGTTTGGGCTGCGAGTTCAAAATGAACATATATTTATGGTCTCAATATTTTCCACTAAAATGTTCACATTAAAGGGACAGTCTCTTTATAAACTCGATCATTTGCAAAAAGAGTCACATTAAAAGGACAGTACATATATAGTCTTTTCCAAGAACAACTTCACGTTAAAGGGAAAATATGATTATGGTTTCAATTATTCCACTAAACGAATCACATTAAAGGAAGAGTATCTTTATGGACTCATTTCCACAAAAAGCTCCGCATTGAAGGGAAGAAACTTTATGGACTCGAACATTTTCACAAAAAAGCTTCACATTAAAAGGGACAGTAACTTAATGGACTCTATCATTTCCACAAAAAGCTTCACTATAAAGGAACAGTTACTTAATGGACTCAATGATTTCCACAAAAGCTTCACATTAAAGGGAGAGATGTTTTATGGACTCATTTCCACAAAAAGCTCCGCACTGAAGGGACAGAAACTTTATGGACTCGAACATTTTCACAAAAAAAGCTTCACATTAACAGGGACAGTAACCTAATGGACTCAATCATTTCCACAAAAAGCTTCACAATAAAGGGACAGTTACCTAATGGACGCAATGCTTTCCACAAAAGCCTCACATTAAGGAGACAGTAACTACCTCAATCAAACCGAGACTGCAATATTTCGTATTTATCGTGTTCGGCCGTTTCCAAAGTTCCACTCTCATAATCTTTTACATAGCACAGTAGCGTTGCTTGTGCAGTGTGGCGGCAGTAAAACTTCCAATAAGGACTGTTATTCATTCGATCTGTGGAGATCGCCGAGTCCGATACTTATTTGCTTGCTTTTTGTGAAAATGATCGAGTCCATTAAGTTACTGCCTCTTTAATTTAAGTTGATGCTTTCTGTGGAAATGATCGAGTCAATAAAGATACAGTCTCTTTAAAGTGGAGCTTTTTGTTAAAAGGTTCGAGTCCATTAAGTTACTGTCTCTTTAATGTGAAGCTTTTTGTGGAAATAACCGAGTCCATAAAGTTACTGTCCCTTTAATATGGATACTTTTTTGGAAAAAATCGAGTCCATATAGTTATTGTCCATTTAATATGGAGTTTTTTGTGGAATGGTCAAGACCTTAGAGTTACTGTCCCTTTTATGTGGAGCTTTTGGTAGAAATGATCGAGTCCATAAAGATGCTGTCCCTTTAATGTGAAACTTTTGTTTGAAATGTTTGAGACCATAACCATACTGTCTCTTTTATGTGATACTTTTTGTGGAAATGATTGAGTCCATCGATATTCTGTCTCTTTAATAAGGAAATTTCGGTGTAAATGATAGACTCCATAAAGTTCTCTTTAATATGGAGCATTTTTTGGAAATGATTGATTCCATAATGATACTGTCCCTTTAATTTAAAGTTTTTATTTGTGGAACGATTGCATCTATAAATTTACTGTCCCTTTAATGTAAAGCTTTTTTTTATATATTCATTTCTTGGGCACTGGAATCTATGTTAGGTGCTAGATGTTCCTTACATGATCATTGCGTTATTTGTTGTTAGGTGCTAGATGCTCATTTTCTTGGCACTGGTTATGTGCTAGAATGTTCCTTTCTTGGGCATTTAGTTCGCTGTTAGGTGCTAGATGTTCCTTTTGTTGCCATAAGATACTTTTTTTATGTGCTAGAATTTTCTTTCTTTGGCATTGAGTTCTTTATTAGACACTAGATGTTCTTTACTTGCGCACTGAGTTCTTTGTTAGGTGCTAGATTTCCTGTCTTGAACACTGAGTTCTTCGTTCTAAATGTTCTTTACTTAGGCAATGAGTTATTTACTAGGTGCTAGTTGTTCTGTACGCTATGACCTTATGTGGTAATATGCATTCTGCGCGATAACATCAAAATCATAACACCCCCACTGATGAACTTCATATATGCATTGACGTTGGCAAGAGAAAGAACCTGATTGTCTTTGGGGTCAGTAGGACAAATGTCAAGGTCACCATGACCTTATATGGAAATATACATTCCGTCAAATAACTGAAACCACAACACTCACACTCGTGAAACTTTATAGATACATTGCCTTTCGTCAGAGGAGGAACCGTGTTGTTTTTGTTGGATTCACTAGGTCAATGGTCAAGGTCACCCGTACATAATCCAAATGATAACTCCAGGAGTATAACACCTACACTCATGACATTTGGAGATACTTTTCCCATGCTGAGAGGAGAAACCCTATTGCTTCTAGGATAAGTAAGTCAAAGGTCATGGTCATCATGTCCATATATGGACATACACATTGCAATTGACAATCCCGGAAATATGACCCACACTAACTAAACTTATAGGTGCATTGTCCTTGGTCAGAGGAGGAAGCCTATTATTTTTGGGTTCAATGTCACATTGTACTGACAATGACTGAATTCTAAGACATTTTCCTCACTGTAACTTGTTACTATTAGACCTTCCGTTTTGAAACTTTACAGAAATAGTACCTATGTTACAACTCCTATTGATTATAAGCTTAGTAGGTTATAATTATGTCATGGTCACTGTGACCTGATCATGACAAATTCCTTCCCAGCTCTTATTCACGGTTTTAATCTACAGTCTTGAAACTTTATACAAATAGTGCTCTTGGTTAAACAACATCCCCTATCAGTTATTTCTTTTGTTAGAAGGTGAAAGGTAAGGGTTATATTGACCTGACACCTAGGAAATGCTTTTTACATAAAAACTTCAGGAAACGGGCTTATAATGCCCCGTTAGGAGACGCTCTTGTTACGTGATAGAATGTTTCTTACTTGGGCACTGAGTTATATTATGAGCTAGATGTTCCTTACCTGGGTATTGAGATCAATATTAGCTGCTAGATGTTCTATATTTTGGAAATTGAGTTCTTTATTAGGAACTAGGTGTTACTTTCTTGAGAATTGAGATTTTTGTTACGGAATAGATGCTCTGTAGTCGGACATGAGTTCTTTGTTAGATGCTAGATGTTCATTTATGGGGCACTGGGTTATTTATTATGTGCTAGATGTTCCCTTTTTGGGCATTTATTTCTCTGCAAGGTGCTAGATGTTACTTACTTGATCCTTAAGTTCCTTTGTTAGGTGCTAGAATATTCCTTTCGTGGGCATTATGTTCGTTGTTATGTGCTAAACTTTTCTTTCTTGAGCATTGAGTTCTTTGTTAGGCGCTAGATGTGTTATAGATGGTCATTTAGTTCTTTGTTAGGCGGTAGATGTTCTTTAAATGGTCATTCAGTTCTTTGTTAGGTTTTAGATGTTCTGTAAATGGTTATTCAGTTCTTTATTAGGAGATATATGTTTCTTCCATGGGCACTGAGTTTGTTGTTATGATCTAGATGTTCACTGAGTTCTTAATTAGGTTTCAGATGTTCTGTTCTTTGGAATTCACTGTCTAGTACGTTTTACGGTGTAGAGCTTTTATGGTACGTTGTATTATTTTCAAGATGGCGGACAATGTTTACGTCGGAAGCTAGGTGCCCTGTTATTTTACCGGGATGTTTGATATCCATCGTTTATATTATATATACAATCGTACTTGTAGTATCATGGAAGGTCCAATGTCTTGAATCGCTCTCATCAGTGTCACAGACCGGTTTTATAATCACAATTAGCTCTCACAACCAGCGGTTTCCCATTTAAAAAAAATGAATCCAGACATGATCATTATTTTGGTGCCTGTGAGTAATTTAGAGGTATTCTGACTCCTAGAAGGTGGATACATATTCGAATCCTTCCATTTAGAGTGAATTTGACCACACAACTTGCAGAAAGTAGACGTGTTTAGAGTATGAAAATTGTCGCGATGATACGTTGTGTACCCAATGTTATTTTACAATGGTACGGTGTAGTCCGAGCACAATTTGACAGATATAGGTACGGTGTATACTCATATTTTTGATACGGTATAGATCGGACAGATTTGCTTGAAATAGTTTTGGTTAACGATTTTGAATGCTGTAATATGCATTGTTTTACTGTTAGACGCTATAATCACGACCACCCAGGCTGTATATGTAGGTACCAGGGATATCAAGGTGCCAGGGATATGTAGGTGCCAGGGATATGTAGGTGCCGGGGATGTGTAGGTACCAGGGATATGTAGGTACCAGGGATATATAGATACCAGGGATATGTCTATGTGTAGGTACCAGGGATGTGTAGGAGCCAGGGATGTGTAGGTACCAGGGATATGTAGGGGTACCAGGAATATGTAGGTTCCATGGATATGTAGGTACCAGGAATGTGTAGGTACCAGGGATGTGTAGGGATACCAGAGATATGTAGGTACCAGGGATGTGTAGGTACCAGGGATATGTATGTACCAGGGATATGTAGGTACCAGGGATGTGTAGGTGCGTGGCATATGTAGGTGCCAGGGATATGTAGGTACCAGAGATATGTAGGTATCAGGGATATGTAGGTACCAATGTTGGTACCAGGGATATGTAGGTACCATGGATATGTAGGTACCAAGGGTGTGTAGGTACCAGGGATATGTAGGTGTCAGGGACATATAGTTGCCAGGGATATATAGGTACCAGGGATATGTAGGTACCAGGGATATGTAGATACCAATGTAGGTACAGGGAATTTGTAGGTACCAGGGATGTGTATGTACCAGGGATATGTAGGTACCAATGTAGGTACCAGGGATATGTAGGTACCATGGATGTGTAGGTACCAGTGATGTGTAGGTACCAGGTATGTGTAGGTGTACTATGAATGTGTAGGTACCAGGGATGTGTAGGTACCAGGAACGTTTAGGTACTAGGGATATGAAGGTACCAGGGATTTGTAGGTGCCAGGGATGTGTAAGTACCAGGGATGTGTAGGTACCAGCGATATGTAGGTACCAGGGATATGTAGGTACCAGGGATGTGTATTTTCCAGGTATGTGTCGGTAACAGGGATGTGTAGGTACCAGGGATGTGTTGGTGCCACGGCTATGTAGTTACCAGGGATATGTAGGTGCCATTGATGTGTAGGTACCAGGGATGGGTAGGTACCAGAGATGTGTAGGTACCAGGGATGTGTAGGTACCAGGTATGTGTAGGTACCAGGGTTATGCAGGAACACGTACCCGTCTTGTTTGATTTATAGGTAATAAAACAATATTAAGGAACAGAATTAAAATGTGTTAAAGTTTACTAAATGTATCTCTAGATTTGTAATCTAAATAATTGTTGACAGAAGTTAGCCATCTTGATTATAAATAAAAAAAATATCAGTTGAATTTATACTCGATTACTCCCAGAAAAAAATAAATTAATGTCTAATATTGTCTTATTAGCAATCTAAATACTTCAATTGTTTGAATATGGTTATAATTCATACGAGCTTGATATACTTTTCCATTTACCGTGGAAATAAAACAGATGTCGTTGGGCCATATAACCTTTTTGTGGTGGCGTGCCGTTAAATTCCAATTCGGTTAAACTCCGACTTCATTCCGTCCGTTAACTTTTTTTAATTATTTACTTCTAATTTCGTGCCTTTGATGGGGACGTAAACTGCTCGTCCCGTGTATCATCTGAGCACATTAAAGAACCATAGGAACAAATTCGTTAGGAAGTGTAGGGCAGGTTCCCGAATTCCTATTCAGCATTGCCTCTCTATGGGCGGCTCTAAATAACCTATATTGTGTTGATGAGCCGTTAAAACATTCAATTCAATATTTCGTCACTTAATTCTCACTCTTCCCGACTAATATTTACATACATGCAGTCAAACAAATTGTTTTAATTTCAAAAGTAAGTGCTAAAATGATATAAAACTCCATTCAAATCAAAACGAATCGTCTCCGTGGACGAATGGCTAAAACGTTGCGTTCTAAACCTTGGTCTATCACCGCTGCGGGTTCGAATGCCACTGGGAGCTTGACTTGTAAGTGAGGAAATATCGACTCTAACGGATGGCGAGAAGTGTACAGTACTAGTTATACCAGTAAAAGTGGTTGGTCTGCCTCCACCACAAAAAAAACGACCGTCATATATAACATTGCATGTGTTGAAAATGACGTAAAACACAATATAAACTTCAACTTTGTGTTGGATATTCGAACGGAGAACTCAAGTCAAATGTAGAACAGAGAACTGGGTTTAAATGTAGAACGGAGAACTGGAGTCGAATGTAGAACGGATAACTGCAGTTAAATGTAGTACGAAGAACTGGAGTCGAATGTAGAACGGAGAACAGAAGTTGAATGTCGAACGGAGAACTGGAGTCGAATTTAGAACAGAGAAATGAAGCTAAATGTAGAAGGGAGAACTGAGTTCGAATGTAGAACGGAGAACTGCAATTGAATGTAGAACGGAGAACTGCAGTTGAATGTAGAACGGAGAACTGGAGTCGAATGTAGAACGGAGAACTGAAGTTGAATGTCGGACTGAGAACTGGAGACGAATGTAGAACGGAGAATTCAAGGTGAATGTAGAACGGAGAACTCCGTTCGAATATAGAACGGAGAACTGCGTCCGAATGCAGAACGGAGAACTGCAGTTGAATGTAGAACGGAGAACTGCAGTTGAATGTAGAACGGAGAACTGGAGTCGAATGTAGAACGGAGAACTGAAGTTGAATGTTGAACGGAGAACTGGAGTTGAATGTTGAACGAAGAACTCAAGGTGAATGTATAACGGAGAACTGCGTTTGAATGTAGAACGGAGAACTGGATTCGAATGTAGAACGGAGAACTAGGTTCGAATGTAGAACGGAGAACTAGATTCGAATGTAGAACGGAGAACTGCAGTTGAATGTCGAACGGAGAACTGAAGTTGAATGTTGAACGGAGAACTGGAGTTGAATGTAGAACGGAGAACTAAAGTTGAATGTTGAACGGAGACCTGGAGTTGAATTTTGAACGGAGAACTCAATGTGCATGTAGAACGGAGAACATCATTCGAGTGAAGAACGGAGTACTGGGTTCGAATGTAGAACGGAGAACTTGATTCCAATGTTGAACGGAGAAAAAAACGTTACATGTAGAACGGAAAACTGGAGTCGAATGTAGAACGGAAAACTCAAGTTGAATGTAGAACGGAGAACTGAAGTTGAATGTAGAACGGAACACTGGAGTCGAATGTAGAACGGACAACTGAAGTCGAATGTAGAGCGGAGAACTAGGTTCGTATGTAGAACGGAAAACTGCAGTTGAATGTAGAACGGAGAACGCAAGTTGAATGTAGAACGGAGAACTGTAGTCGAATGTAGAAGGAGAACTCAAGTCGAATGTAGAACGGAGAACTGATATTGAATGTCGAACGGAGAACTGGAGTCGAATGTAGAACAGAGAACTCAAGGTGAATGTAGAACGGAGAACTGCGTTCGAATATAGAACGGAGAAGTGCGTTCGCATGTAGAACGGAGAACTGCTGGTGAATGTAGAACGGAGAACTGGTGTGGAATGTAGAACGGAGAACTGAAGTTGAATGTTGAACGGAGAACTGGAGTTTAATGAAGAACGGAGAACTGAAGTTTAATGTTGAACGGAGAACTGGAGTTGAATGTTGAACGGAGAACTCAAGGTGAATGTACAACGGAGAACTGCGTTCGAATGTATAATGGAGAACTTGGTTCGAATGTAGATCGGAGAAGTAGGTTCGAATGTAGAACGGAGCACTAAATTTGAATGTAGAACCGAGAACTGCAGTTAAATGTAAAAGGGAAAACCGGAGTCGAATGTAGAACGGAGAACTCAAGTTGGATGTAGAACGGAGAACTGCAATTGAATGTCGAACGGAGAACTGTAGTCGAATGTAGAACGGAGAACTGAAGTTCAATGTAGAACGGAGAACTGCGTTCCAATGTAGAACGGAGAACTGCAGTTGAATGTAAAACGTCGAACTGGAGTCGAATGTAGAATGGAGAACTCATGTTGAATGTAGAACGGAGAACTGGGTTCGAATGCAGAACGGAGAACTAGTTTCGAATGTAGAACGGAGAACTGCAGTTGAATGTAAAACGGAGAACTGGAGTCGAATGTAGAACGGAGAACTGGAGTCGAATGTAGAATAGAGAACTCAAGGTGAATGTAGAACGGAGAACTGCGTTCGAATATAGAACGGAGAACTGCGTTCGAATGTAGAACGGAGAACTTCAGTTGGATGTAAAATGGATAACTGGAGTCGAATGTAGAACGGAGAACTGCGTTCGAATATAGAACGAAGAACTGGGTTCGAATGTAGAACGGAGAACTAGGTTCGAATGTAGAACGGAGAACTAGATTCGAATGTAGAACGGAGAACTAGGTTCGGATGTAGAACGGAGAATTATATTCGAATGTAGAATGGAGAACTGCAGTTGAATGTAGAACGGCAGATGATTGATTCGCCTAATATAATTGTTTTGAGTTCATAAAGGTTCACTGATCCCAATCTCTCCATAGTGCGCAAATAGAACACAAATAGTGGTGAAGCCGAAAGTCGGTTACCCAACCCACTACTTGAATATCAACGAATACTTCTCAACCGTATGGGTACGTTTATTTTACAAAAGTATGGCTATGAATAACACATCTACTAACTTTAACGTTTTTTTGTGTGTGTTTTTTTCAAAATGTTTTATCATACCATCTATTGTTTGTTGAATGTATTCATCCGGTTTGAAGTACGCCTTACAGACGACTGACGATTTTGACGGTTTCCAATTCTTAAATCCCTCATCCATTCGTTTAATCGCCAAAATCCACTTCTCCCGTCTAACTGATTCGGTTGGAAACTCATGTCCCCCTCTTAAATGGCATCCTGGCACACAACAACACGTACTACATGTACTAGGCATGATTTCTTTTCTTTTTTTGACGAATAATTTAGAATGATTTCTTTCTTCGTACGATAAAGACCGAGTAACACCAAGGTTCGGTGGCGCCATCTATTCTCGGCAGATATCTCGCTACTATCAATCGTGAACGCTCGGCCAATCCCGTCATTCTTCGGGATCCCGCAAAGCGGTATACGAGACGTTGCAAATGGATTACATTCAGTAGACTGGTTTACGAAAATGTCATTTCAGCAAGTGAAATGGTAACCTTTCAACATTACACAATATGTGTTTATACAATTCAAGTTTTTCAGACGAGTTCTCTAGGAATTCAAGTTGTAAAGCATGCGTATTGCCACTTACATGAGTCACAGTCTGTTAACCATAGGCACATTTAAAACTCATATAAGAGTCTGCTGCCGAAGGCAGCAGAATTAAGAGATCATACACTGTATAAAATAATTTAAGACAGTGTATATACTTATGGAAGCGCATAGGGACACCCACTAATAATCTCTTTACTTGACATATTTATTTCGTTATGACTACTTAATATTAGATGATCGTGGGCTAGTTTTACTCTAAAGTTTCTATTAGATGTAGATATAAGGTTCACATTTTAGTTGTAAGACGCCAAAAACATAGTCGTGATATATTTTATAATACGTATTGAATAATAAAATAACTCGTAATTAACTCGTTAAATCGAGGAGAAAACGTTGTTTCACGATATAAATATCACACCAACTTCATGTCAATAATGATATTACTTTTTCAAATTCTTTGATTGAAGAATCATCTCAAAACACAGCAGAAATGGCTATAGAAATGATAAGTATATGAGCTGAAGGCTCCATGTTATATATTGAGATCACTCTTCCTCCGCCCCTCGTTAGCCACAGATTCAAACGACTCTTCTCAGAAACCGCTTAGTCAATTTTGACCAAACTTCACATGGATAATCCTTAGATTAATACCTTCCACATTTGTTAAAATTAGGTCCGTTCAACATCAAGATGGCCGCCGTTCTGTAAAAATATCGAGACGTTGAAAGAAACTTCTTCTCAAGAACCGCTGAACCGATTGCTACAGTTTACATTTTAAAATGATTGCAAACGTATATGTAATGCAGCAAATATTCTCCCCATTTGTTGTAAAATACATACATATACAGTTTTATTTTTATTGCAAACAAAGTAACTACATTATCAATTTCTATACTCAGTTAAAGAGACTGGACACTTTGAAAATGTTACTTTACATCCTATCTTCCTTATCAAGCGACAGTTCCTTAATGATTCGACCTATAGAAAAACAATGGACAACATGATATTGGCAATGGAATGATAAAAACATTGGTATCAAAGATGGCATATTCATTTTTGGAACTTGTCAATTTAATTTTAAAAAAACTTTATATAATTAAATCTAAACAAAAATCAGTGTCCAGTTTCTTTTGCAACTGAGTATATATACAATATGCATTTAGTAGCTTATGTTCTCATACATGCCAACTGTAAAATACCATTGTAAAAATTAAACTCTTTTTTTTTTTTTTTAATTCAATCACCAGATTAATGGTGATCCATTTATTTACCCTGTAATAGGCTTGTGAGGGTTGGGTTGGGCTCAACACACCTTACATAAAAACATGTAATATGCATAAATTAGTTTGTAAATAAAGTAATAGAAAATATAGTCACGTGAAAAATGCATATATTGTAATCAGAGACAGAATAAATGGGGACGTTTTCTTATTCTTTACAATTATAGGAGTATATTACAAAATGTACAATTTTAATAGAGTGTAAAAAAGGCCCCCACTGCAATCCAGAGGTACTTCCAAAACAATTTTGGTGGAAAATATAGTATGATTGCTATATAGAGAATATATGGATGCTATTTTTGTTTCAAAACCCAGTGTACAACCCACATTGTCAATACATTCAGACTTGTTTTACACAGATAATTTTAATGTTATAGTATTACAAAAAAAAAATCATTTTATGAAATCCATGCACTGCCTCTTCTCCGAGGCTCACTGAGTTTTTTCTCATATTTTGTTTTTGGAAAGAGAAAAAAACAATAACTAATCATGTGTAATACATCTGTATATGAATCCATTAACAAAGGACAATGTTTCAGGATAGTTTTAAAGATTAATATTTACATGTGTGTGAAGTTTGCTCTGCGTTCTACATTCTCAGTTCTACATTCAAACTTAGGTCTCCGTTCTACGGTCGACTCCAGTTCTCCGTCCTGCATTCAACTTGAGTTCTCCATTCTACATTTGACTTGAGTTCATTTGACTTAGGTACATTCGAACCTAGGTCTCCGTTCTACATCCGAACCCAGTTCTCCGTTCTACATTCGAACGCAGTTCTCCGTTCTACATTCACCTTGAATTCTCCGTTCAACATTCGAATCTAGTTTTCCGTTCTACATTCAACTGCAGTTTTCCGTTCTACATTCGAATATAATTCTCCTTTCTACATTCGAACCCAGTTCTCCGTTCTACATTTGAACCTAGTTCTCCGTTCTACATTCGACACCAGTTCACCGTTCTACATTCGAACGCAGTTCTCCGTTCTACATTCACCTTGAGTTCTCCGTTCTACATTCGACTCCAGTTATCCATTTTACATTCAACTGAAGTTCTCCGTTCTACATTCGAACGCAGTTCTCCATTCTATATTCGAACGCAGTTCTCCGTTCTACATTCACCTTGAGTTCTCTATTCTACATTCGACTCCAGTTCTCCGTTCTACATTCGACTCCAGTTCTCCGTTTTACATTCAACTGGAGTTCTCCGTTTTACATTGGAACGAAGTTCTCCGTTCTACATTGACCTTGAGTTCTCCGTTCTACATTCGACTCCAGTTCTCCGTTCGACATTCAACTTCAGTTCTCCGTTCTACAGTCGACTCCGGTTCTCCGTTTTACATTCAACTGCAGTTCTACATTCGAACCTAGTTCTCTTCTACATTCGACTTCAGTTTTTCTTCTGCATTCAACTTGAGTTCTTCATTCTACATTCGACTTGAGTTCTCATTCTACATTAGATTCCAGTTCTCCGTTCTACATTCAACTTGAGTTCTCCATTTTACATTCAACTGCAGTTTACCGTTCTACATTCGAACCTTGTTCTCCGCTCTACATTCGACTTTAGTTCTCCATTCTACATTCGACTCCAGTTCTCTGTTCTATACATTCAAGTTGAGTTTTCCGTTCTACATTCAACAGCATTTCTCCGTTATACATCAAACTTGAGTTCTCCGTTATACATTCGACAATTTTCCGTTCTACATTCGAACCTAGTTCTCCGTTCTACATTCGAACCCAGTTCTCCGTTCTACATTTGAATCTAGTTCTCCGTTCTACATTCGAACCTAGTTCTCCGTTCTACATTCGAACCCAGTTCTCCGTTCTACATTCGAACGCAGTTCTCCGTTCTACATTCACATTGAGTTTTCCGTCCTACATTCGACTCCAGTTATCCATTTTACATTCAACTACAGTTCTCCGTTCTACATTCGACTCCAGTTCTCCGTTCGACATTCAACTTTAGTTCTCCGTTCTACATTCACCTTGAGTTCTCTATTCTACATTCGACTCCAGTTATCCGTTCTACATTCGTCTCCAGTTCTACGTTCTACATTGGAACGCAGTTCTCCGTTCTACATTGAGCTTGAGTTCTCCGCTCTACATTCGACTACAGTTTTCCGTTCGACATTCAACTGCAGTTCTCCGTTCTACATCCAACTTGAGTTCTCCGTTCTACATTCGACTCCAGTTTTCCGTTTTACATTTAACTGCAGTTCTCGGTTCTACATTCAAATTTAGTTCTCCGTTCTACATTCGAACCTCTTCTCCGATCTACATTCGAACCCAGTTCTTCGTTCTACATTCACCGTGAGTTCTCCTTTCAACATTCAACTCCAATTCTCCGTCCAACATTCAACTTCAGTTCTCCGTTCTACATTCAACTCCAGTTCTCCGTTCAACATTCAACTTCAGTTCTCCGTTCTACATTCGACACCAGTTCTCCGTTCTACATTCATCAGCAGTTCTCCGTTCTACATTCAAACGCACTTCTCCGTTCTATATTCGAACGCAGTTCTCCGTTCTACATTTACCTTGAGTTCTCCGTTCTACATTCGACTCCAGTTATCCATTTTACATTCTTTGTCCGTTCTACATTCGAACGCAGTTCTCAATTCTATATTCGAACGCAGTTCTCCGTTCTACATTCACCTTGAGTTCTCTATTCTACATTCGAACCCAGTTCTCCGTCGTTTTACATTCGATCGCAGTTCTCCGTTCTACATTCGAACGCAGTTTTCCGTTCTATATTCGAACGCAGTCCTCCGTTCTACATTCACCTTGAGTTCTCTATTCTACATTCGACTTCAGTTTTTCTTCTGCATTCAACTTGAGTTCTTCATTCTACATTCGACTTGAGTTCTCATTCTACATTAGATTCCAGTTCTCCGTTCTACATTCAACTTGAGTTCTCCATTTTACATTCAACTGCAGTTTACCGTTCTACATTCGAACCTAGTTCTCCGCTCTACATTCGACTTTAGTTCTCCATTCTACATTCGACTCCAGTTCTCTGTTCTATACATTCAAGTTGAGTTTTCCGTTCTACATTCAACAGCATTTCTCCGTTATACATCAAACTTGAGTTCTCCGTTATACATTCGACAATTTTCCGTTCTACATTCGAACCTAGTTCTCCGTTCTACATTCGAACCCAGTTCTCCGTTCTACATTTGAATCTAGTTCTCCGTTCTACATTCGAACCTAGTTCTCCGTTCTACATTCGAACCCAGTTCTCCGTTCTACATTCGAACGCAGTTCTCCGTTCTACATTCACATTGAGTTTTCCGTCCTACATTCGACTCCAGTTATCCATTTTACATTCAACTACAGTTCTCCGTTCTACATTCGACTCCAGTTCTCCGTTCGACATTCAACTTTAGTTCTCCGTTCTACATTCACCTTGAGTTCTCTATTCTACATTCGACTCCAGTTATCCGTTCTACATTCGTCTCCAGTTCTACGTTCTACATTGGAACGCAGTTCTCCGTTCTACATTGAGCTTGAGTTCTCCGCTCTACATTCGACTACAGTTTTCCGTTCGACATTCAACTGCAGTTCTCCGTTCTACATCCAACTTGAGTTCTCCGTTCTACATTCGACTCCAGTTTTCCGTTTTACATTTAACTGCAGTTCTCGGTTCTACATTCAAATTTAGTTCTCCGTTCTACATTCGAACCTCTTCTCCGATCTACATTCGAACCCAGTTCTTCGTTCTACATTCACCGTGAGTTCTCCTTTCAACATTCAACTCCAATTCTCCGTCCAACATTCAACTTCAGTTCTCCGTTCTACATTCAACTCCAGTTCTCCGTTCAACATTCAACTTCAGTTCTCCGTTCTACATTCGACACCAGTTCTCCGTTCTACATTCATCAGCAGTTCTCCGTTCTACATTCAAACGCACTTCTCCGTTCTATATTCGAACGCAGTTCTCCGTTCTACATTCACCTTGAGTTCTCCGTTCTACATTCGACTCCAGTTATCCATTTTACATTCTTTGTCCGTTCTACATTCGAACGCAGTTCTCAATTCTATATTCGAACGCAGTTCTCCGTTCTACATTCACCTTGAGTTCTCTATTCTACATTCGAACCCAGTTCTCCGTCGTTTTACATTCGATCGCAGTTCTCCGTTCTACATTCGAACGCAGTTTTCCGTTCTATATTCGAACGCAGTCCTCCGTTCT
This sequence comes from Cyrtodaria siliqua, assembly GCA_037043455.1. Taxonomy (NCBI): domain Eukaryota; kingdom Metazoa; phylum Mollusca; class Bivalvia; order Adapedonta; family Hiatellidae; genus Cyrtodaria; species Cyrtodaria siliqua. The sequence continues at coordinate 179,065 of JAWPHD010001111.1, read as the reverse complement.
ACATTCACCTTGAGTTCTCTATTCTACATTCGACTTCAGTTTTTCTTCTGCATTCAACTTGAGTTCTTCATTCTACATTCGACTTGAGTTCTCATTCTACATTAGATTCCAGTTCTCCGTTCTACATTCACCTTGAGTTCTCCGTTCTACATTCGACTCCAGTTATCCATTTTACATTCTTTGTCCGTTCTACATTCGAACGCAGTTCTCAATTCTATATTCGAACGCAGTTCTCCGTTCTACATTCACCTTGAGTTCTCTATTCTACATTCGAACCCAGTTCTCCGTCGTTTTACATTCGATCGCAGTTCTCCGTTCTACATTCGAACGCAGTTTTCCGTTCTATATTCGAACGCAGTCCTCCGTTCTACATTCACCTTGAGTTCTCTATTCTACATTCGACTCCAGTTCTCCGTCGTTTTACATTCGACTGCAGTTCTCCGTTCTACACTGGAACGCAGTTCCCGTTTTACATTGAGCTTGAGTTCTCCGTTCTACATTCGACTCCAGTTCTCCGTTCGACATTCAACTTCAGTTCTCCGTTCTACATTCGACTACGGTTCTCCGTTCTACATTTAACTGCAGTTCTACATTCGAACCTAGTTCTCTTCTACATTCAACTTGAGTTCTCCATTATACATTCGACTTGAGTTCTCATTCTACATTAGATTCCAGTTCTCCGTTCTACATTCAACTTTAGTTCCCCGTTTTACATTCAACTGCAGTTTTCCGTTCTACATTCGAACCTAGTTTTCCGCTCTACATTCGACTTCAGTTCTCCGTTCTACATTCGACTCCAGTTCTCCGTTCTATACATTCAACTTGAGTTTTCCGTTCTACATTCAACAGCATTTCTCCGTTATACATCAAACTTGAGTCATCCGTTCTACATTCGACTCCAATTTTCCGTTCTACATTCAACTGCAGTTGTCCGTTCTACATTCGAATCTAGTTCTCCGCTCTACATCCAACTTGAGTTCTCCGTTCAACATTCGAATCTAGTTTTCCTGGTGTTTCTTTTTTCTCCTGATGGTTTAAGCTGACGATCCTACATGTATGTGTATACTGGTCACAATTTATAAAGTTGTGTTATTAACAAACAAAAAACAAAATGATGGGTAGGTATAAAACGCGGACTAACACGCGCGGACTAGCGGACTGCGGACCAGTAAGGTATAAAACGCGGACTAGTATTTTCGGACCATGTAAATAGATGGGACAAATAATACAAATATTTTGGTTAGAAAATATTAAAGTTAAACAAAATAAGTATGTGATGTATGGTAATTTGTAAATAGATTTGCATGAAAATAAATCGTCAACTGCCAGTTGTAATTAGGTTCAGTTGATGTTTAAAGCAAAATAATTTACATATATAAATTACTCGTTGCATGATGTTTTTAATAAATTCACACACTTTTCTAAACCCTGCATTATTTTTGGTGTTTATTAATTTATCAAATTCAAAACAATCGTAAATTATCAGTCTTGTGAACAAAAAAGCACAGGTTACCAGCTGAAACTGGCAATTGGAATAAAACTCCGTATAATCGTAGAATATGCCAGCTTTGCAAAGCGGATATAGGAGATGAGTTCCATTATCTGTTTGTATGCCGCGAATTCAAAACTTAACGTAGTAAATATATCAGTCCAGAATATTTTAAAAGACCCAATGTATACATTGATACATTAATAAACACCAAAAATAATGCAGAGTTTAGAAAAGTGTGTGAATTTATTAAAAGCATCATGCACAGAGTAATTTATATATGTAAATTATTGTGCTTTAACCGAAGTGACCATTGACCTCTAAGTGTGACCTGACCGTGGAGCCACGGACCTGGATTTTGAGCGCGACACGTCGTCTTGTGGTGATTACTTCTGGCAAGTTATTTGCAAATCTGTCCAGGAATGCCAGAGTTATTGCCCGGACACGATTGTACGGACGGGCGGACTGACCGAAAGACGGACGCTGCGACTATGCTACTATAAAACGTGACTGACGGACGGACGTTGCGACTACGCTACTATAAAAAGTGACTGACGGAAGGACTTTGCGACTACGATACTATATGCCACCATTGGGGGCATAAAAAGTAAATTTCAATACTTATGGATAAGTAGATGATGACAAGATGACGACAATATTGGACTAAATGTTTCGTCCAATGATTTAAAATCTTTCAAAATCTGTCAATTACTGATCACGTCATGAATATTCATACCGGCCGCTGTTGGCAAAGGCGGGGTATTAACTAATAGGCGGGATCATACCCAAGCGTTTGACAAACTGAGGACTGAGAATTTGACACACAAGGTTTTCCGACAATTGTAAGTGGACTATATTCCGTGTTGATGTGCACGCAACTAGACAAACTCGAATGAGTGATGCACGGAGGCGTAACATACTAAACCGTTATATAATGCAAGGCTCTCATCTCCGTGTCATTGTAAGCTTGCTCCTAAACTTGTCAACATGAGGAATCTGATAATGTTCGGGCTGTTGTGTGTGATTCTGGCGGTATTCGTGTCGGCAAAATGTAAGTTACTCCGATCTTAAAACTTTTACAATAAATTAAACAATTTTAGTTATTTATAAATAAAAGAGAATTTATCTATCTATTCGCTATATAGTGATTGTTTTCTTAATTTAATATTTAAGTTTGTCACGCAATTCCATTTTTAATTAATATTAAAAGAAAATAAAACATTGTTTACATTTTTCCGCCATCCGCTTATTGATTTGGTGTTTACGTGTAGCTGGTGTAATTGTGTATTTAAACTTGCTATGACATTGCTTACAATATTGAACAACTCATGGTAAACCATACACTCTGGGCAATTAAGGAAAGCAACTATATCTTCAGCCTTCATTTAATAAAAATATAACTTCAATAATTGGTTTAATGGGTTGTACTTAAATTGAAATGAGTTGGATTTCTTTTTTTAAAACTCTGTGAAAGTAAATTCAATTCTTGCATATCGGATAAGGTTATCCGTGTTCTACATGGGAAAAGTCGCACGTTGATATCAACAATGACAATGTCAAATGGTAATGTGATTTATCTAGTACTTTCTGAGATCAGGCCTCCCAAATTCTTGTAAACGAAATAAATATATGACCATGTATATTTTTGGAGGGCTAATCTCAAAAAAATACTGAATGAACCAAATTGAATTTTAGGGCGAAAGAAAGAGCTTACATTGTAAGGGTATGTGCTCGTTATTTGAACAATAATCGTTAAATTTTCAGGAAGTTATGAAGAAATTCCCAAACTGAATCGAGCAGTTTGTTTACTTTTCAAAATGTTTTATCATACCATCTATTGTTTGTTGAATGTATTCATCCGGTTTGAAGTACGCCTTACAGACGACTGACGATTTTGACGGTTTCCAATTCTTAAATCCCTCATCCATTCGTTTAATCGCCAAAATCCACTTCTCCCGTCTAACTGATTCGGTTGGAAACTCATGTCCCCCTCTTAAATGGCATCCTGGCACACAACAACACGTACTACATGTACTAGGCATGATTTCTTTTCTTTTTTTGACGAATAATTTAGAATGATTTCTTTCTTCGTACGATAAAGACCGAGTAACACCAAGGTTCGGTGGCGCCATCTATTCTCGGCAGATATCTCGCTACTATCAATCGTGAACGCTCGGCCAATCCCGTCATTCTTCGGGATCCCGCAAAGCGGTATACGAGACGTTGCAAATGGATTACATTCAGTAGACTGGTTTACGAAAATGTCATTTCAGCAAGTGAAATGGTAACCTTTCAACATTACACAATATGTGTTTATACAATTCAAGTTTTTCAGACGAGTTCTCTAGGAATTCAAGTTGTAAAGCATGCGTATTGCCACTTACATGAGTCACAGTCTGTTAACCATAGGCACATTTAAAACTCATATAAGAGTCTGCTGCCGAAGGCAGCAGAATTAAGAGATCATACACTGTATAAAATAATTTAAGACAGTGTATATACTTATGGAAGCGCATAGGGACACCCACTAATAATCTCTTTACTTGACATATTTATTTCGTTATGACTACTTAATATTAGATGATCGTGGGCTAGTTTTACTCTAAAGTTTCTATTAGATGTAGATATAAGGTTCACATTTTAGTTGTAAGACGCCAAAAACATAGTCGTGATATATTTTATAATACGTATTGAATAATAAAATAACTCGTAATTAACTCGTTAAATCGAGGAGAAAACGTTGTTTCACGATATAAATATCACACCAACTTCATGTCAATAATGATATTACTTTTTCAAATTCTTTGATTGAAGAATCATCTCAAAACACAGCAGAAATGGCTATAGAAATGATAAGTATATGAGCTGAAGGCTCCATGTTATATATTGAGATCACTCTTCCTCCGCCCCTCGTTAGCCACAGATTCAAACGACTCTTCTCAGAAACCGCTTAGTCAATTTTGACCAAACTTCACATGGATAATCCTTAGATTAATACCTTCCACATTTGTTAAAATTAGGTCCGTTCAACATCAAGATGGCCGCCGTTCTGTAAAAATATCGAGACGTTGAAAGAAACTTCTTCTCAAGAACCGCTGAACCGATTGCTACAGTTTACATTTTAAAATGATTGCAAACGTATATGTAATGCAGCAAATATTCTCCCCATTTGTTGTAAAATACATACATATACAGTTTTATTTTTATTGCAAACAAAGTAACTACATTATCAATTTCTATACTCAGTTAAAGGGAGTACATCAGGCTTTTCAAAGGGGTCTAGGGGTCCGACTTAAAATTGACAAATAATGATATTTTCTATTTTAAAGCACCTAAAAATAATGAATGATCCTGAAAATGACCCCTTAGTTACAAGGAAATTCATTCTGTACAGTAATACGTGCTATCCTAGGTTACGCACCAGGGTTAATTTCAGCTTTTTATGCCCGATTCCGTCCTAGCTATATGGTGTATTCGAAGTTTAAACCTTAACAATATGGTTTGAACATCATATTTTGATGGAAATAAGTGTTTTATCATGCATTGAAACATTTTTATAATTTAAGATATTTCTAGAAAAATCCTGATGTACTCCCTTTAAAGAGACTGGACACTTTGAAAATGTTACTTTACATCCTATCGTCCTTATCAAGCGACAGTTCCTTAATGATTCGACCTATAGAAAAACAATGGACAACATGATATTGGCAATGGAATGATAAAAACATTGGTATCAAAGATGGCATATTCATTTTTGGAACTTGTCAATTTAATTTTAAAAAAACTTTATATAATTAAATCTAAACAAAAATCAGTGTCCAGTTTCTTTTGCAACTAAGTATATATACAATATGCATTTAGTAGCTTATGTTCTCATACATGCCAACTGTAAAATACCATTGTAAAAATTAAACTCTTTTTTTTTTTTTTTTAATTCAATCACCAGATTAATGGTGATCCATTTATTTACCCTGTAATAGGCTTGTGAGGGTTGGGTTGGGCTCAACACACCTTACATAAAAACATGTAATATGCATAAATTAGTTTGTAAATAAAGTAATAGAAAATATAGTCACGTGAAAAATGCATATATTGTAATCAGAGACAGAATAAATGGGGACGTTTTCTTATTCTTTACAATTATAGGAGTATATTACAAAATGTACAATTTTAATAGAGTGTAAAAAAGGCCCCCACTGCAATCCAGAGGTACTTCCAAAACAATTTTGGTGGAAAATATAGTATGATTGCTATATAGAGAATATATGGATGCTATTTTTGTTTCAAAACCCAGTGTACAACCCACATTGTCAATACATTCAGACTTGTTTTACACAGATAATTTTAATGTTATAGTATTACAAAAAAAAAAATCATTTTATGAAATCCATGCACTGCCTATTCTCCGAGGCTCACTGAGTTTTTTCTCATATTTTGTTTTTGGAAAGAGAAAAAAACAATAACTAATCATGTGTAATACATCTGTATATGAATCCATTAACAAAGGACAATGTTTCAGGATAGTTTTAAAGATTAATATTTACATGTGTGTGAAGTTTGCTCTGCGTTCTACATTCTCAGTTCTACATTCAAACTTAGGTCTCCGTTCTACGGTCGACTCCAGTTCTCCGTCCTGCATTCAACTTGAGTTCTCCATTCTACATTTGACTTGAGTTCATTTGACTTAGGTACATTCGAACCTAGGTCTCCGTTCTACATCCGAACCCAGTTCTCCGTTCTACATTCGAACGCAGTTCTCCGTTCTACATTCACCTTGAATTCTCCGTTCAACATTCGAATCTAGTTTTCCGTTCTACATTCAACTGCAGTTTTCCGTTCTACATTCGAATATAATTCTCCTTTCTACATTCGAACCCAGTTCTCCGTTCTACATTTGAACCTAGTTCTCCTTTCTACATTCGACACCAGTTCACCGTTCTACATTCGAACGCAGTTCTCCGTTCTACATTCACCTTGAGTTCTCCGTTCTACATTCGACTCCAGTTATCCATTTTACATTCAACTGAAGTTCTCCGTTCTACATTCGAACGCAGTTCTCCATTCTATATTCGAACGCAGTTCTCCGTTCTACATTCACCTTGAGTTCTCTATTCTACATTCGACTCCAGTTCTCCGTTCTACATTCGACTCCAGTTCTCCGTTTTACATTCAACTGGAGTTCTCCGTTTTACATTGGAACGAAGTTCTCCGTTCTACATTGACCCTGAGTTCTCCGTTCTACATTCGACTCCAGTTCTCCGTTCGACATTCAACTTCAGTTCTCCGTTCTACATTCGACTCCGGTTCTCCGTTTTACATTCAACTGCAGTTCTACATTCGAACCTAGTTCTCTTCTACATTCGACTTCAGTTTTTCTTCTGCATTCAACTTGAGTTCTTCATTCTACATTCGACTTGAGTTCTCATTCTACATTAGATTCCAGTTCTCCGTTCTACATTCAACTTGAGTTCTCCATTTTACATTCAACTGCAGTTTACCGTTCTACATTCGAACCTAGTTCTCCGCTCTACATTCGACTTTAGTTCTCCATTCTACATTCGACTCCAGTTCTCTGTTCTATACATTCAAGTTGAGTTTTCCGTTCTACATTCAACAGCATTTCTCCGTTATACATCAAACTTGAGTTCTCCGTTATACATTCGACAATTTTCCGTTCTACATTCGAACCTAGTTCTCCGTTCTACATTCGAACCCAGTTCTCCGTTCTACATTTGAATCTAGTTCTCCGTTCTACATTCGAACCTAGTTCTCCGTTCTACATTCGAACCCAGTTCTCCGTTCTACATTCGAACGCAGTTCTCCGTTCTACATTCACATTGAGTTTTCCGTCCTACATTCGACTCCAGTTATCCATTTTACATTCAACTACAGTTCTCCGTTCTACATTCGACTCCAGTTCTCCGTTCGACATTCAACTTTAGTTCTCCGTTCTACATTCACCTTGAGTTCTCTATTCTACATTCGACTCCAGTTATCCGTTCTACATTCGTCTCCAGTTCTACGTTCTACATTGGAACGCAGTTCTCCGTTCTACATTGAGCTTGAGTTCTCCGCTCTACATTCGACTACAGTTTTCCGTTCGACATTCAACTGCAGTTCTCCGTTCTACATCCAACTTGAGTTCTCCGTTCTACATTCGACTCCAGATTTCCGTTTTACATTTAACTGCAGTTCTCGGTTCTACATTCAAATTTAGTTCTCCGTTCTACATTCGAACCTCTTCTCCGATCTACATTCGAACCCAGTTCTTCGTTCTACATTCACCGTGAGTTCTCCTTTCAACATTCAACTCCAATTCTCCGTTCAACATTCAACTTCAGTTCTCCGTTCTACATTCAACTCCAGTTCTCCGTTCAACATTCAACTTCAGTTCTCCGTTCTACATTCGACACCAGTTCTCCGTTCTACATTCATCAGCAGTTCTCCGTTCTACATTCAAACGCACTTCTCCGTTCTATATTCGAACGCAGTTCTCCGTTCTACATTCACCTTGAGTTCTCCGTTCTACATTCGACTCCAGTTATCCATTTTACATTCTTTGTCCGTTCTACATTCGAACGCAGTTCTCAATTCTATATTCGAACGCAGTTCTCCGTTCTACATTCACCTTGAGTTCTCTATTCTACATTCGAACCCAGTTCTCCGTCGTTTTACATTCGATCGCAGTTCTCCGTTCTACATTCGAACGCAGTTTTCCGTTCTATATTCGAACGCAGTCCTCCGTTCTACATTCACCTTGAGTTCTCTATTCTACATTCGACTCCAGTTCTCCGTCGTTTTACATTCGACTGCAGTTCTCCGTTCTACACTGGAACGCAGTTCCCGTTTTACATTGAGCTTGAGTTCTCCGTTCTACATTCGACTCCAGCTCTCCGTTCGACATTCAACTTCAGTTCTCCGTTCTACATTCGACTACGGTTCTCCGTTCTACATTTAACTGCAGTTCTACATTCGAACCTAGTTCTCTTCTACATTCAACTTGAGTTCTCCATTATACATTCGACTTGAGTTCTCATTCTACATTAGATTCCAGTTCTCCGTTCTACATTCAACTTTAGTTCCCCGTTTTACATTCAACTGCAGTTTTCCGTTCTACATTCGAACCTAGTTTTCCGCTCTACATTCGACTTCAGTTCTCCGTTCTACATTCGACTCCAGTTCTCCGTTCTATACATTCAACTTGAGTTTTCCGTTCTACATTCAACAGCATTTCTCCGTTATACATCAAACTTGAGTCATCCGTTCTACATTCGACTCCAATTTTCCGTTCTACATTCAACTGCAGTTGTCCGTTCTACATTCGAATCTAGTTCTCCGCTCTACATCCAACTTGAGTTCTCCGTTCAACATTCGAATCTAGTTTTCCTGGTGTTTCTTTTTTCTCCTGATGGTTTAAGCTGACGATCCTACATGTATGTGTATACTGGTCACAATTTATAAAGTTGTGTTATTAACAAACAAAAAACAAAATGATGGGTAGGTATAAAACGCGGACTAACACGCGCGGACTAGCGGACTGCGGACCAGTAAGGTATAAAACGCGGACTAGTATTTTCGGACCATGTAAATAGATGGGACAAATAATACAAATATTTTGGTTAGAAAATATTAAAGTTAAACAAAATAAGTATGTGATGTATGGTAATTTGTAAATAGATTTGCATGAAAATAAATCGTCAACTGCCAGTTGTAATTAGGTTCAGTTGATGTTTAAAGCAAAATAATTTACATATATAAATTACTCGTTGCATGATGTATTTAATAAATTCACACACTTTTCTAAACCCTGCATTATTTTTGGTGTTTATTAATTTATCAAATTCAAAACAATCGTAAATTATCAGTCTTGTGAACAAAAAATCACAGGTTACCAGCTGAAACTTTCAATTGGAATAAAACTCCGTATAATCGTAGAATATGCCAGCTTTGCAAAGCGGATATAGGAGATGAGTTCCATTATCTGTTTGTATGCCGCGAATTCAAAACTTAACGTAGTAAATATATCAGTCCAGAATATTTTAAAAGACCCAATGTATACATTGATACATTAATAAACACCAAAAATAATGCAGAGTTTAGAAAAGTGTGTGAATTTATTAAAAGCATCATGCACAGAGTAATTTATATATGTAAATTATTGTGCTTTAACCGAAGTGACCATTGACCTCTAAGTGTGACCTGACCGTGGAGCCACGGACCTGTATTTTGAGCGCGACACGTCGTCTTGTGGTGATTACTTCTGGCAAGTTATTTGCAAATCTGTCCAGGAATGCCAGAGTTATTGCCCGGACACGATTGTACGGACGGGCGGACTGACCGAAAGACGGACGCTGCGACTATGCTACTATAAAACGTGACTGACGGACGGACGTTGCGACTACGCTACTATAAAAAGTGACTGACGGAAGGACTTTGCGACTACGATACTATATGCCACCATTGGGGGCATAAAAAGTAAATTTCAATACTTATGGATAAGTAGATGATGACAAGATGACGACAATATTGGACTAAATGTTTCGTCCAATGATTTAAAATCTTTCAAAATCTGTCAATTACTGATCACGTCATGAATATTCATACCGGCCGCTGTTGGCAAAGGCGGGGTATTAACTAATAGGCGGGATCATACCCTAGCGTTTGACAAACTGAGGACTGAGAATTTGACACACAAGGTTTTCCGACAATTGTAAGTGGACTATATTCCGTGTTGATGTGCACGCAACTAGACAAACTCGAATGAGTGATGCACGGAGGCGTAACATACTAAACCGTTATATAATGCAAGGCTCTCATCTCCGTGTCATTGTAAGCTTGCTCCTAAACTTGTCAACATGAGGAATCTGATAATGTTCGGGCTGTTGTGTGTGATTCTGGCGGTATTCGTGTCGGCAAAATGTAAGTTACTCCGATCTTAAAACGTTTACAATAAATTAAACAATTTTAGTTATTTATAAATAAAAGAGAATTTATCTATCTATTCGCTATATAGTGATTGTTTTCTTAATTTAATATTTAAGTTTGTCACGCAATTCCATTTTTAATTAATATTAAAAGAAAATAAAACATTGTTTACATTTTTCCGCCATCCGCTTATTGATTTGGTGTTTACGTGTAGCTGGTGTAATTGTGTATTTAAACTTGCTATGACATTGCTTACAATATTGAACAACTCATGGTAAACCATACACTCTGGGCAATTAAGGAAAGCAACTATATCTTCAGCCTTCATTTAATAAAAATATAACTTCAATAATTGGTTTAATGGGTTGTACTTAAATTGAAATGAGTTGGATTTCTTTTTTTAAAACTCTGTGAAAGTAAATTCAATTCTTGCATATCGGATAAGGTTATCCGTGTTCTACATGGGAAAAGTCGCACGTTGATATCAACAATGACAATGTCAAATGGTAATGTGATTTATCTAGTACTTTCTGAGATCAGGCCTCCCAAATTCTTGTAAACGAAATAAATATATGACCATGTATATTTTTGGAGGGCTAATCTCAAAAAAATACTGAATGAACCAAATTGAATTTTAGGGCGAAAGAAAGAGCTTACATTGTAAGGGTATGTGCTCGTTATTTGAACAAAAATCGTTAAATTTTCAGGAAGTTATAAAGAAATTCCCAAACTGAATCGAGCAGTTTGTTTACTTTTTTTGCCGTGAAACCGATCAAAAAGTCACGTGGTTTCGCCACTCTGATGTAGCATTGAAAGAAAGCAGCCGAACAAATTCGAACGCACGTGTCAAAAATCCTGCAATCTGATTGGTTGACGTTCATACATTTGCGACGGTTAAATACTGTTAAATAGTGCACCTCGTCGCAAATTCGGTCATGTGACGTTCAATCGTCAAAAACATGACGTCATTACGTTTTATTTCAATGCATGTCCGAGTAGACTAAAACTTTCAAAAACAATGAAATGTGTTAAAAACGGGTTAACCGGTATCTATTGACGGGTTAGACAGTATCTATTGACGGGTTAGCCGGTATCTATTGACGGGTTAGCCGGTATCTATTGACGGGTTAACCGGTATCTATTGACGGGTTAGACAGTATCTATTGACGGGTTAGCCGGTATCTATTGACGGGTTAGCCGGTATCTATTGAAATGTTGACGTTTGTGACGGTATATCAGTCGTTTAACGATATATGAGTCCTCACACAACACACACGGTTGCCAGTTCGGATACCGAATTATAACGGCCATATTTGGCGGTTGAGAAAAAGGTCACGCGGGGTTTAAACCGGTTCCTAGGTTGACCAAAATAATTAAAATCTTACCTGTACTGACATTTGGTTCCATGTCAAAGTTTGTGGTTGAATGTTGTACTGTATAGTGTAATTATTCGAAAAATCCGCCACGTTTCCGAAATGTTCAAATGTACAAGACTGACTGGAAACAAAACATTTCGGAAACGGGGCGAATTATTCGACTATACTATGAACATTCACCAACAAATAAAAGAAAGAAATCAAGTACTGCACATTCCCCTCTCTTTGTCATAAACATGCGCCCAGTAACAAAAAAGGAAAGAAAGGCGAGCGAAAATATTACTTCTAATCGCGAAGATTTGAATGGTAAAGTATAGCTTACTTCTAATCGGGAAGATTTGAACGGTAAAGAAAAGCTTACTTCTAATCGGGACAGTTGCAACGACAAAGTAAAGCTTACTTCTAATCGGGACGATTACAACGGTAAAGAAAAGCTTACTTTAAATAGGTACGATTTAAACGGTAAAGAAAAGCTTACTTCTAATCGGGACGATTTTAATAGTTTTCAAGCAACGTGATACCCCCACTCTGTATCAAATATCTTGGTTTCAGATACTGCTGACAAGAAGGTGGACATCGAAGAGGTGATAAGAGAACTCCAACAGACTTATAATGAAGACATCGACGACGGTGATATAGACGGTGAAATAGATGAAGCGTTAACGGTAAATACTTTTCTAATATGTATTTGCTAGTTTATATTAACACATTGTAGCATGGTCGCTGTCATTTCCTTCGATGAATGCAGAGCATTAAATGTTTAATTTAGGATAACTAAAGGGGCGTGGCTACACCGTACTACAACTACCAGATATTGGAATTTAGAGTACGGTCACTATGACGTGTTACTAAGTACACCATGCTACAAAAAAGATAGGGTCTGTCTCAGCTCGTTGGTTATTTATACACCTCGATGGGCTACGCCCATCTCGGTGTTTAAATAAGCCAACTCGCTGAGACCAGACTCTATCTATTACTTAATGAATACCTCGTAGATAATCTACAACAATCTCTGGATTGTTTGCACATTCTATATCTAGAGCAGGGCCAAGAGCAGGTGTTTTTCTCTTACAAAATATCCACGTACGGCATACATGGTAGCGTTTATTTTAACCGTATTTAAGAGAAACAGAGAAAAGTTGTGTGTGATACAAACTATATAACTCACTCTGTTATGTTTAACCGCACTCTGTTATGGTTGAAACCACTCTGTTATATTTGACCCCACTCTGTTTTGTATACTTTTCATGTTTTGACACTACTCTGTTATATTTGACCACACTATGTTATGGTTTTCCCCGCTCTGTTATGTTTGACCCCACACCGTTATATTTGACTCCACTCTGTATGTTTGACACCCACTCTGGTTTGTATACTCTTTATGTCTTGAACTCACTCTGTTTTGTATACTTTTTATGTGTGACTGTATACTTTTTAACCGGCTCTGTTTTGTATTTTATTTGTGTTTGACACCTCTCGGTTATGTGTACTTTTGTTTTGCCTTACTTTGTTTTGTAATACCTTTTAATAAGTTTAACAACTAAATGTACGTACATTTTTTATATCCTTAGAAAAGTGACTCTTGTGTAGACATCTGCTGGGGCGATACAGACTGCATAAAATACTGCGAGGATAAGAAATCGTCGTAAGTAAATTGCATATTTCGCATAGTAAAAGCTGTGTTGTGATTCCAAAGGGAAGGTGGTCTGTTCAATCCCCATCCCGGTCATACCAACGACTTCATTAAAGTGGCGCTAGAAGCTCCATTGCAGGGTACTCATTTGAATTCACCATATATATAATCGTAAATGAAAACCGTATTTTGACACTGGTGGGTAAGTCGGAATAGCAGGCATGCATACTGTGAGTTTCATTATTAATATAATAAGGAGTTTTTTAAGATAATTCGTTATGTTTAGACCCTCTGGAATAGAAAATATCACAAGTTTCTCTGTATACATGATTTAGTTCTATATTCATGCATACGAAGATGCATAGAGGTTTTATCCATGAACGTGTCTGGCATATATTTACTATTGTTACTTCAGACACCCGGGCAAAAGGTCGTTGAATGGTGCTGTAAGTACAGCTACAGGGAACTCGTGGAGACCTCCGTGGGGAATAAAGAAGAAGTAAACTGAACAAGACTGGGAAAAAAAGAAACAAGCATGTGTTCCACTCCAGATGTGCTTGAGAAATGAGACGATCATATATATAATCCGAACAGTTTATTGAAATTATAATAAACTTATATATTGTGCTTGACAGCTGCAAACACAATCGTATTCTACAGTTTCGATATTTGTACTATGTAACAATAAACATCTGATACAACTTTACCTTTTGTTGTCTTGGTAATTGTGTATACATTGTAACATTACATGTGTAGAATACCATCATGTATACATTTTTCTATATATGTGTAGAATACCATCGTGTATACATTGTAACATTACATGTGTAGAATACCATCATCGTGTATACATTGTTACTATACACGTGTAGAATACCATCGTGTATACATCGTAACATTACATGTGTAGAATACCATCGTGTATACATTGTAACATTACATGTGTAGAATACCATCGTGTATACATTGTTACTATACACGTGTAGAATACCATCGTGTATACATTGTAACATTACATGTGTAGAATACCATCATCGTGTATACATTGTTACTATACACGTGTAGAATACCATCGTGTATACATTGTAACGTACCATGTGTAGAATACCATCGTGTATACATCGTTACTATACACGTGTAGAATACCATCGTGTGTGCATTGTAACATACCACGTGTAGAATACCATCATGTATACATTGTTACTATACACGTGTAGAATACCATCGTTTATACATTGTAACATACCATGTATAGAATACCATCGTGTATACATTGTTACTATACACGTGTAGAATACCATCGTGTGTGCATTGTAACATACCATGTGTAGAATACCATCGTGTATATATTGTTACTATACATGTATAGAATACCATCGTGTAAACATTGTAACATTACATGTGTAGAATACCATCGTGAATATATTGTAACTTTACTGTGTAGAATACCATCGTGTAAACATTGTAAGTCTAAATTTATAAAATGCCATCCTGTATATATTCTAACTATATATGTGTATAATACCATCGTGTATACATTGTAACATTACATGTGTAGAATAACATCGTGTACACCTTGTAACACTATATGTGTAGAATAGCATCGCGTTAGTCCAGCAACCCTCCTTCGGTAATCAGTTTCCAATTTATTATTCAGGTCAACCTACTACCTTAGTACAAATCTAAGGAAAACCTACCATTGTCTTTAAATGTCATTAATTTTAAGCACGTTTTGCACGTAACTCTGAGTTAAAGTACGGAGCCCCGCAGGTGACACGCAGAAACATTAATTTAAAGCGTTCGCTCCTACAGCGTGCGAACGCTCTAGTAGAGCGTGCGAACGCTTTAGTACAGCGTGCGAACGCTCTAGCTACACCGCAGGTGACATGCAGAAACAATAATTTAAAGCGTTCGCTCGCTCTACTACATCGTGCGAACGCTCTAGTAGAGCATGCGAAGGCTGTAGTACAGCTTGCGAACGCTATAGCTACAGCGTGCGAGCGTGCAAACGCTGTAGTTGAGCATTCGCACGCTGTGTAGAGCCTTCGCACGCTCTACAACGTTCGCATACTGTAGCTAGACGTTCGTCACGCTCTAGTAGCCGTACACTGATAATGGCACTGTGTTCAAATGCAAGAACACTCAATATGACTTTATAAGGCAAACCTATATTGAAATATAATTCAATAAGTTCTTTCATGTCCACCATGATGTATTAACTTAGCATAACAGTATAACTGTACTCGTATCTACGACGGCCCATTTGACTAACTTTTATTTCACTTCATAATTCCTAATTCCGAATACTGAATTCCGAATTTCGAAATATGTAAATCTTTTAAATATTGGGTATTTTACATTGGAAACCCCAGGGTTCGTGGGTTCAAATCTCACAGGTGGCATATTTTTTCTTGTTATGCCCCCCGAAGTCATATGTTTTCTAAAACAAACTGTATCATATAATGAAACACAATATAAATGTTTAATGATTAAACCAAGCACACTCTCATACAACCTTTTCTTCTTACTATACAACAAGATATATAATCATAATGCATATACAAAACACAAACACAATTAAAAATAACAATGGTCCCGTAAACGACGGAAATGTGTAAGGGGTTCGTAAGAATACTCCACCCGCCGCCTAAACGACAGGAAATGTGTAAGGGGTTCGTAAGAATACTCCACCCGCCGCCTAAACGACAGGAAATGTGCAAGGGGTCGTAATAATACGCCCTGGAAGAGATTCGACACAATTGGGAAGATATATATATATATACAAGGGGTGGAGGTGGGCAAATTGCGTTCTCTCTCTATCCATTGATAAATATAAACTGAATGACTGGTGTGCCAGACGCCCAACTTCTCATGGGCGCGCCCATATCATAGCCAATCAGCATGGAGCACACACTGAACTCATGTTCCTGCGCGTGATAATAAGATGCTGATCATCTAATATTGACGTTATCAATAATGACCCCCAGACTTGTTCGTAAAACACGTTATGCAGGCATCAAATCTACACCTAGATTCCCCCAGACCCAATAGTGAGTAACTCAGACAGTCATTTGCTTATTCAGGCTCTAAAGTGTGGAACTCTCTTCCCGACCATATACAAAATGCCCAGTCTTTAAATCAATTCAAAACACTGTATTCACCATCCGATATATTAGTAAAAGACTAAGTCTTGCAGTTCTATTTAAACATATTTCCATTTACTGAATATACCACTTTAAATGCATTTTTACTTGTAAATATTGTATATATTGTATTGTCGAGGGACTCATGGTAGATTGACTAGTTCCAAATGAGTTGTCTCATTAAATAAAGTCTTTATTGTTATTATTATTATTATTATAAACGGTGTAAATCTGCTGTATAACCCGTAAAATGTGACTGTTGATGGCGGAATACTAGAGAATACGAACGCTGAAGTACAGTGTGCTAGAGCGTACGAACGCTGTAGTACAGTGTGCGAACGCTCTAAAAACAACGTTCGCACACTCTACTACAGCGTTCGCACGTTGTAGCTGGAGCGTTCGCACGATGTACTACAGCGTTCACGCGCTCTACTAGAGCGTTCGCACACTATAGCTAGAGCATTCACACGCTGTACTAGCTGAACGACCTTGCCTTAGTTATAAATATAAATAGATTATGTCATGTGTGTGTATAATGTACTACAGATACGTACAACTACGGAGCCCCGCAGGTGACATGCAGAAAAAATAAAGCGTTCGCACGCTGTACTACAGCGTTCGCCCGATCTACTACAGCGTTCGCACGCTCTAGTAGAGCGTTCGGACGCTGTGGTATAGCGTGCAAACGCTGTAGTACAGCGTGCGAACGCTCTAGCTACAGCGTGCGAACGATGTAGTAGAGCGTGCGAACGCTCTAGCTAAAACAGCTACATCGTGCGAACGCTGTAGTTGTGCGTTCGCACGCTGTAGTAGAGCGTTCGCACGCTGTAGCTAGAGCGTTCGCACGTTGTAATTAATGAATGGTGTTTTACGGCACGTCGACACATAAATAGGTCATATTGTGCGGAAAATCTTCTGACAAATGAAGTATTAATTAAAAATTAATGTAAATATATAAAGATAAAACTATTAAAAAATAAGGGATGATAAGGTGTAATATAAACTATGTATGTAAATCAACAAATGCCCGTCAACGGGTATA
The DNA here is from genome assembly GCA_037043455.1 of Cyrtodaria siliqua. NCBI lineage: Eukaryota > Metazoa > Mollusca > Bivalvia > Adapedonta > Hiatellidae > Cyrtodaria > Cyrtodaria siliqua. The sequence goes on along the minus strand of JAWPHD010001111.1, from coordinate 161,457 downwards.
TAAACAAGTAAATATATATAAGAACGCATTACAATGATTTATATAGTCTGATCTTTTTCAGGAAATCTAAAACAAGACTAAAATCTACAGTATCAAATAACTCTTTCATAGTATTAACATTGTAGTACCTTTGAAGCATAGGATCAAAGTCTACACATTCCAATAAGATGTGTTTGACCGTTAACGGTGCAAAGCAGGGTATACATTCTGGTAATTGCTCACCTTGTAATAACTATGAATGAGTATAACGTGTATGCCCCACCCTGCACCGGGCTAGGACAACTTCCTCTCGACGAATGGGTCTACTAGATGAACGCCATTCTCCGAGTAACGGTTTAATTGGATGGAGTTTATTGTTAACTGACAAATCCCAAGCGGCTTGCCAAGAGTTACGAATATATGTGTTAATACAACTTTTAAAATCAGTATAAGGTAATTTGGAATTAGTTATATGTAAATCTAATGCTGCCTTAGCAGCACTATCAGCTCTATCATTACCACGTATTCCTACATGGCTTGGAAGCCAGCAGAAAATAATAACATTATCAATTATAAGAGAATTGTACTTTTCTAAAAGTTGAAGCACAACTGGGTTATCATGTTTCATATTACCCAGTGCTTGAAGAGATGAAAGGGATCAGACAATATTACAAAATGGTCATCATCAGATTCCTGAATATAATTTAAGGCAAGTTCAATTGCCTTAAGTTCAGCTGAAAAGATAGAGGCCTTGTCAGGCAGGCGGCTCTTTATGCTGTGTGTGTGAACAACAGCTGCTGCAGCTACCTTATCTCCATCTTTAGAGACATCTGTGTAGATATGTTGAAAGTTACTGTATTTCGATTAAATTTCATTGCTTAATTTTGGTTTAATATGAAGACCAAAATTTAATGGTCGAATGGCCTTCGGGTTTCGATCAAAAAGAGGTTCACAACTAGGATTAAAAACATTATCGAAAGTTGGGTTTGAAGGGTTAGACTTTAATTTAATGGCGTATTGAAGAGCTAATTTGTCCCGTCTGTGAGACAGTGATGGTTCATTAGCTTCAACATATAGACTTTCGGCTGGTGATGTACGAAAGGCACCTAAGGCGAGTCGTAATCCTTGATTATATATAGGGTCGAGCATCTACAAGTACGACTTGCGAGTCGATCCATATACTATCGAGCCGTAGTCCAGCTTGGATCTGATAAGAGATCTGTAAAGTCGCAAGAGGACTTTTCGATCTGCTCCCCAATTAGTGTTTGCAACAACTAAGTAAGTTAAGAGCTTTAAGGCATTTGGCCTTCAAGTATTTAAGATGTGGTATAAACGTTAGTTTACGGTCGGAAATAGGACCAAGGAATTTTATCTCATCCACTACTGGTATTGGTGACCCATCCAGTGTTAGATGAGGGTCTTCATGATGTTTACGAAGTTGACAAAAGTGCATACAATTAGTTTTAGATTTAAAACCATTTTCATCAGACCAGGTCTGAAGTTTATTTAGACATTGATGTAATTGTCTCTCGATAGTATTCATGTTTTTTGCAGGATAACATATAACAAAGTCGTCAACATATAGCGAACAATCCACACCTGGATTGATGCATTTTACTAGACTGTTAATCTTTATATTAAAAAGTGTGACAGAGAGTATGCTGCCCTGTGGAACACCCATCTCCTGTTCATGAATATCAGAGAGGGTTGAACCCATTCGGACACGAAATTGTCTATCATCTAAGAATTTCTCTATAAAAATGGGTAATCGGCCTCTAATACCAAGGTCATGAAGATCATTCATAATACCGTACTTCCAGTCAATATCATAAGCTTTCTCCAAGTCAAAAAATACAGCGACTAGATGTTCTTTTTTTATGAAAGCTTCCCTAATAAATTATTCAAATCGAATGAGATTGTCTGTTGTGCCTCGTTGGTGCCGGAATCCACTTTGATACTTTGTTATCAGCTTGTTGGATTCCAGGTACCAAACGAGTCTCTCATTAATCATTCTTTCCATGGTTTTACATATACAACTCGTTAAAGCAATAGGGCGATAATTTATTGGATTCGTATGATCCTTTCCAGGTTTGGGGACTGTAATAACGATTGCTTCCCGCCAAGAATCGGAGAAGTTTCCCGTCACCCAAACCTTATAAAATATATCAAGAAGGGTAGAGAGACAGGATTCAGGTAAATGTTTTAGTAATTGATAATGGATATCATCAGGACCAGCTAATGTATCATGAGCCTTTTTAAGCGACTCTCGAAGTTCTTTGAGAGTGAATAGTTTATTGTATTTCTCCAAGTTTTTTGACTTGAAGTTCAGCTTCTTCTGTTCTTTTAGATTTTCTTATTTTTCAGAAAATTTGGTTGGCAATTTTCAGAAGAAGTTTTTTTTGAAAAAGTTTCTGCCAAAGCGTTTGTAATATCTTTGACAGATGTTATATCTCCATTATCTGTTTTAAGATGATTTACAGAACTAGAATGACCTTTACCACTTATTTTCCGGACCATGTCCTATGTCTTCTTAAGAGATGAGCGAGAATTCGGCCTAGAGACGTCAGATCTCCAGGATTTCCTCTTGCTATCCTTAATAGTACGACGGGCTTTCGCACGAAAAACTCTAAAGTTATCTAAATTTGTTTGAGTTGGCCGCAAGTTAAAATTATTTAATGCAGCTTTACGATCGCTGACTGCCTTTTTGCAAAAAGTTTCTGCCAAAGTGTTTGTAATATCTTTGACAGATGTTATATCTCCATTATCTGTTTTAAGATGATTTACAGAACTAGAATGACCTTTACCACTTATTTTCCGGACCATGTCCCATGTCTTCTTAAGAGATGAGCGAGAATTCGGCCTAGAGACGTAAGATCTCCAGGATTTCCTCTTGCTATCCTTAATAGTACGACGGGCTTTCGCACGAAAAACTCTAAAGTTATCTAAATTTGTTTGAGTTGGCCGCAAGTTAAAATTATTTAATGCAGCTTTACGATCGCTGACTGCCTTTTTGCAGTCATCATCGTACCATGGTTTATGTGGGCGTTTAGGATTTGCCGAGGTTTTTGGAATAGTTTGATCAGCTGATATAGTTTTGGTAAAAAGAGCAGTTGGCGTCTTCGACATCCTCGAAAACGGAAGGCTTTAATTGTTCCTCGCAAAGAGATTGAAACGTACTCCAATCAGCCTTGCGAAGTTGCCATCGTTGCGTTTTTTCGAGAAGTGGAGGGCCGATATTTTCAAGAAATATGGGGAAGTGGTCACTTCCACAGAGGTCGTCTCCAACACTCCACGAAAATCCATCAAAAGCGTTGGATCGCATATTGTTAAATCAATGGAAGAATGAGAGCCTGTAGTAGGATGTAAATAAGTATGTGAATTATTATTAAAAAGACACAAATTGTTTTTGGCTAAGAAATCCTCAATTTTCTTGCCTTTATCGTTTATATCTTTACAACCCCAGATGTAGTTGTGTGCATTAAAATCGCCGTAGAGTATAAAAGGTGATGGCAATTGTGCAACTAGGTGATTTAGATCGTTAGGGTCTAGTGAAGAACTAGATGTTAAATATAAGGAACATATTGTTATGACTCTGTGCATAGTATACCTGACCACAATAGCTTACACATTTGTTTTCAACGCAACAGGTCTGTGAGGAATGTTTCGATTAACGATTATCGAAACTCCCCCTGTCGCCTTGTCCCCGGTATCACAAATATGATTGTATAGTGAGTACTGTTTAAAAGATACCTTATCACTTGTCTTATTTTTGGCCTTGGTTTTAGGAGAGGTCTTAGGAGACTCAAAAAGCGACATCTCCACTGATGAATCCTCCTCCACGGAAGAAGTCAGCTGAAGTGGCCCCTCAACTAACCTTTCATGAGAGGATGGAAGTGGCAATTCAGCTGCTGGCTCTGAAATGTCCATGAGCTGTTCGAATTTGTTATGCAGCTCAATAGGGCCGTTAGACACCTTTGGTTGCTCCTTGTGCTCCCTGGAGAAGCACTAGGCTTTCCAACTTCCTTAGTTGGAGCAGCACTAGGCCTTCTAACCGAGGAAGTATTAGGTTTCACGACTGGGGAACTACTAGACTTCACAGTCTTCGAAGAACCCGCTTTCCAATTCTGAGAAATTGACATGCTCTTGGCATTGTTTGATTTAAATGTAAAAGTTTGATTAGGTGAAAAGTTTAATTTTGGTTTGTTAAGTTGTGTTTGTTGACTTTTGTTTGGATTTGATACTGAGGAAGTATTCTTTGTATTTTGAATTTCTGGCTGTGGTTCGTATTGCGTACTTGCATCCCTGCATTCTGTGTGTGTTGCTGTTGTTTTGAGAAAAGATGCGTAAGAGGTCGGATTTGAAATTTTATATTTTTCTTCAATCAATTTTCTTGCTTCTGGAAAGGGAATGTTTTGTGTATATTTAACTGTTATGATTTATTTTTATTTTTTAAATTGTTCACATGATTTTGAATTTGCCTGATGTCCTAGACCGCAGTTGGTACATTTGAAGTCGTTAGGACAATCTGATTCGTTATGCTTGAATGCAGACTCGCCACATTTACCACAACGTTCTTCTTTAGTACACCTGGAGTTGTGGTGCCCAAATGCTTGGCAGTTATAGCAACGTAACGGGTTTGGGATGTAGGCGTCAACATGCAATTGAGATATGCCGCTTTTATTGTTTTTGGTAAGACGGGTGTTGCAAATGTGAGTATGATAGTATTTGTATTAATAATTTTATGATTCTTCTTTATGGTTATTCGGCGAGCTGCAGTTACCAACTGTGGCGCAAGCTCGTGAATGATTTCGTCTTCAGGTACTCCGGAGAGATACGGGCACCTGATGACGCCTTTGGAGATGTTCATAGAGGTGTGAGGATAGCATTTTACTTTGGTGTTTAAATTTTTTGTAATTGTTAATAAATTATCCGAATGAAATTTTTTTTCTGTTTCAATCAGGAGAGTTTTGTTTTTTAATTTTTTAATTTGTTTTACATGTCCAGCAATTGAATGGACAGTTTTCTCGATAACGAAAGGTGACATATCTGTAATAGGTTTTTCCCCGTTTTCCGATTCGATAATGAGAAAACGAGGAAAGGCTTGATTGATGACTGATTCCTCAGTATCAGATTCATGTTCTGTTTTTTCCGTTTGTTAGTAGTTTGTGCGTTTTGTGATGCCATGATGTGGCGTTAATAATCGCACGTTGTAGTAGATCGTTCGCACGCTCTAGTAGAGCGTTTGCACGCTGTAGTAGAGCGTGCGACAAAAAGATAGTGACATAATTACATAGATCATGGTATTAAAGAAACTAACCCGTCAATAACGGCAAAAGTACACAACAAAACCGTTTATCAAAACTATCCAGGTGTTCAGGTCACACATTGAGGTATATTTGCCGATTAAAAGTATAGATCATTCAAGGGTTCTTAAATGAAGACCATTATCTGTGACACTGTATCCATATCATCATACGTTGACCATTACTCATGACATACTTTATGTATATCATCATACCTTGAACATTATCTGTGGCACAGTATCTATATCATCATACCTTGACCATTACCTGTGGCACACTGTATGTATATCGTATGCTTGACATTTGGCATAATGTATGTAAATCATCATATGATGACCATTACTCATGGCATACTTTATGTATGTCATCATACCTTGACCCTTATCTGTGGCACACTGTATCCATATCATCATACGTTGACCATTATCTGTGGCACTGGATCTATATCATCATACCTTGACCATTACCTGTGGCACACTGTATGTATATCGTATGCTTGACCATTACTTATGGCATAATGTATGTAAATCATCATATGATGACCATTACTCGTAGCATACTGTATCCATATCATCATTACTTATGTAGGTAAGAACCCGGTTAGTTTTGAAAGAATGGGCTGAAAACTGTGGGAGGAGGTAGACACACAAACTTTTTGGGATGGACATGGCTAACGTTATATGCTCCCTCACCATTTGGTGTCGGGGGAATAACAATAGGTCAATAACCTTGTAGCTCTACCGATAGTTTTTTGATAGCTAGATCAGCATTCCTGTGAAGTTTCATAAAAATCCGTCATGTAGTTGCAGAGGAGTAGTCGCTACAAGTTTCATTATGTAAACGAAGGTGGCTGCTGGCGGCCATGTTCAACGTCAAATCAAAATAATTTTTGACAAGGATCAACATCATGTCATACTGATCATTTTAGAAAAAGTCCCATATCAATATCAATTATAGTTTTCAAGAAGTAGTCGCTACAAACTTGTATTTTGAAAATATATTTTTAGCCATGGTGGCCATCTTGAATTTTCGGCTGACCTGAAATTTTGCTAGGATCAATTGGACATCAAGAGCAACATTCCTGTGAAGTTTCATGAAAATCCGTCAAGTAGTTTCAGAGGAGTACTCGCTACAAGTTGAAGTTTTACTATATAACTCTATGTAAACAAAGATGGCCACTGCTACAAACTTGTATTTAAAAAATCTATTTTTAGCTTTGGCGGCCATCTTGGATACACATCAACATGAATTTTCGCTAGAATCAACTAGACTTCATGGGCAACATTTCTATAAAGTTTCATGAATATCCATCCAGTAGTTTCAGAGGAGTAGTCGCTACAAAAAAAGTTTACGGACGGACAGACAGTCAGACAGACGGACGACGCACTACGGCATAAGCTCTGCTGATCCCTGATCAGTAGAGCTAAAAATGAATGACGAGATATTACTTCAAATAAATGACACACGCGAAATAATGGATTATATGATAAAATCATGTCAGAATGTATCCGTTTCATACAATCTATGATACAGATACATTCTGAAAGAAACTAATGACAATAAATCACATAAAAATAGCCAATTACAAAAAGTAAATTTATATAGAGAACAAGTTATTTGGAAATCCGTCCATGAACGTCAGTTATTTACCGGACACGATATATAGCACTCTTTTTTACCTTTGACCTCTAGTTGTGACCTTGAGCTTGGAGCCACCGACCTGGACTTTGTGCTCGCTTTGGACGGACTGTGAGACTACTATAAACAAGAGGTCAATGACCTTGAAGCTCTACTGATAGATTTTGATAGCTAGATCAGCATTCCTGTGAAGTTTCATAAAAATCTGTCAAGTAGTTTCAGAGGAGTAGTCGCTACAAGTTGAAGTTTTACTATATAACTCTAGGTAAACAAAGATGGCCACTGGCAGCCATATTTAATGTTGAATCAAAACAATTTTCGATAATTCTGAAATTTTTCTAGGATCAACTAGACATCAAGAGCCACATTCCTGTGAAGTTTCATGAACATCCGTCAAGTAGTTTCAGAGGAGTAGTCGCTACAAGTTTTTACTATATAACTCTTTGTAAACAAAGATGGCCACTGGCAGACATGTTAAACGTTCAATCAAAACGATTTTTGACAAGGACCAGCATCGTGTCTTGCTGATCATTTTAGAAAAAGTCTGCAAATTTTTTGAAAATTTTACAAACTTATTTTTTAAAAATCTAGTTTTAGCTGTGGCGGCCATCTTGAATTTTTGGCCGACCTGAAATTTTGCTAGGATCAATTCGACATCAAGAGCAACATTCCTGTGTAGTTTCAAAGAAGTAGTCCTACAAGTTGAAGTTTTACTATATAACTCTATGTATACAAAGATGGCCACTGCTACAAACTTGTATTTTAAAAATCTGTTTTTAGCTTTGGTGGTCATCTTGGATTTCACATCAACATGAATTTTCGCTAGGATCAACTAGACGTCATGGGCAACATTTCTGTAAAGTTTCAGGAATATCCATCTAGTAGTTTCAGAGAAGTAGTCGCTACAAATAAACGTTTATGGACAGACGGACGACGGACTGACTCCGCACCACGGCATATCTGCTGATCTCTGAAAACACAGGCACTGAATCAAATCATCTGTCATATTGTATGATTTAGGGAACGACACATGAGTAATTTTTATTAAAGTCTAAAAGCATATCTATACGCAATACTACAACATGCAACTACTCTTTACTAGTCTGATATTTACTAGTCTGATAAATCTAGGTCAAATGAGTGCAATTGAATTGGTTTTTACGGCCCATCAAAACATTAAAGGTTATATGGCACCTACCAGGAATGAACATATAAAATGACAAAATGAATATGAAGAGGGGTACAAATGAGTGCAATAATGACTATTTTAACTGTAATTAGCAGTGTTGGTAATCGGTTGAAAGTTTGTGATCGATCATCAGAATTTTCAACCAACCGATGATCGACCATTAATCGATTAAACATGGCTCCATATAACACACCAGTGTAAACGTTTTCAAACTATAATCAAGAAAAGAAACAATTTGAAGTATATTCTGGTCATTAAGCAATTGAATGAAACAAACCAAGCATTTATTTAAAGTATTAATTGTGACACAACCGAGTAAACTAAATCATGAAAAATTGTAATCGATTAATCGGAAAAAAAGGCTGAACTGACCGATGCTCAATCAAATCGATTAATTGGAAGAGCACTAGTAATTAGGGTATATTATCAACTTCCATTCACTATTTATGTATATAAATGTTCTAAAATATTACGATATTGCATACAACTATATTGCATTACATAATTTAGAGATAATTATGCTAAGAGTTTCAATTTGGGTCTGTATACAGTCTGGCATTTCTTTTACAGCAACGTCGAAAGACCGTAAAACCAACCACATACCATTAAATATTGAAAATCTTAGCATGGCTATCTCAATTCTAATGCTTTGCCATTTAAATGTTAGAAATATACACTTGTTTTGTTCTATGAAAACTAATTTATCGGTACTGGAATTTTAAAGGCATCTTCCAATGACGTGTGTTACAACTTTATGCGATGACATACTTTTCAGACGATGTCATATTTTTCAAACGGTAAATCGGGCATTTTATGGTCTAAAACATTGAGACTTTATATAATGGAGTAGCATGTTACAGTATAGTTTCTTTCGACTGTCAAATGTACGATACTTGAAATAGGTCAAATCCATGTTGTATACCCATAATGAATGATAAATATTATGTTGAGATACTAAATTGGCAAGTTCAGCAAAATGTTAACATATGGAAATGTATCTATTAAAAACTGTAAACTTTGTATTAACAAACACTAAAATCAAAGCACCACGCTAATGTTAAACAGAATATATATTATAACGTGAAAAAGTAAAGCTTTTCATATCATATACAGACATGCTGATACTTTAATATGTATTGTCATCTGAGGTATTTATAATGTGCTGTGATTATTGACTCATCAATTCTAAGACAAATTGAATTGAATGTTGTTTAACGGCTCATCAACACAGTATAGGTTATTTAGAGCCGCCCCAGAGAGAGGGGAAGGATACATAGGAATCCGGGAACCGTGCCCTACTCTTATTATCGAATCGATTCCCATGGTTCTTTAACGTGCTCGGATAGACCGATACACAATTATGCCAGTTTAAGATACCATTAGCTTATAGTCCTCTACGGTACCAACTTTTAATAGTGAACTTTTCACATGTATTCCTCTTTCTTCCAGACAAGGATTGGTAATGCAAAATCTCTCTTTACTGAAATGGTGAATCAGTCTTCTCTATTTCACAAGTAATTACTTTTTCCTTCCAGACAATGCTTGGTAATACAAAATCTCTGTTTATTGAAATGATACATGTACTGATGAATCCAAGTCTTCTTTTAGATCGTAAGATTTCCAGATGGTGAATCATTATCAATCATAAAGTGCTGATGTAAGAGTTTGTTGATGTGGTTCCCAACTTGCTTCAACTGCCTCAAGAGCCTTATTGCAACAGCTTGTTCTCCTGTTAAGAAAAATCACTGATTTAACTAATCATTCATCGTAAATTGTGTCATTCAGTTTCTTTATAGGCATGCTTTTATAATACTATAGACATCTGACCAGTTTAATACTTTTTTGTTTCATAGAAAAGTCCAAAACAAGAATATTCATGATGTCAGTTCGCCGAAAACAGTTGCTTTGTGTGAATTAAAGACTAGCATATTGTAGGCTATATATGATGATATAAGAATCAACACAAAGTATTGTAACCATAACGTTAACTGGAAAATGTCATTCAGTTTCTTTTATAGGCATGCCTTTATAGTACTAAAGTCAAAGATATCTGCCCAATTTAATACATTTTCATTTCATAGAAAAAAATCTAAAAAAAAGGAATTCATGAAGTGATGTTGCTTCGTCGAAAACGGTTGCTTTGTGCGACTTAAAAAGTCTAGTTTGTTTGTATGGTGTTTTATGTCATTTTCAAAATGTTTTAGGCTATATATGATGGTATAAAAACCAACACTAAGTATCAGTAACCAAAACGTTAACGATTTTCTTAGAAAAAGCGATATGCTGTTGCATACCAATTAATTTGTACTTTAAAGTTGTGTGTGTGTAAACATGTCATTTGTATAACTATTGAGACCTTATTAGAATATATTACATCTGTATACCTTTGGCAAGACACACAATCTCTTTGGTTGAGCTATAAACACTGCACTAAATTTATCAATATTCCGGGACAAATACACAATTATATATATAAAACAAAAACTATACATACTGGAATAATTTTTCACTAGGTTTACAAGATGAAATCTCTCTGCAAGTGATTGTCGAATGCTACTGACTAGACAAACTTGTTGAACTCGATGTAATGCTTTTGCATTACTGGAGAACTCAACAGATTGCTGTGTCCATCTAGAAGTCATCTTGTTCTGTTTCTCTGTTCTTTTCAAACAGCTTATATCTTTTTAATAAAAACACCGAAGCACATTTAATACCAAACTGAGAGCTGATTTTTAAGTTTTCCCTATATACCTGTAAGTCTATATAAATCATGTGACCCCTAGAGCAAGACCAAATTTGACCCCAGGGTCATCATTTGAACAATCTTTGTGGAGTACCATAAGACAATGCAAAATATCAGAGCTCTATGTTCTGTAGTTTCAGAGATTTTTAAGATTTCTTTTAATGAAACTGATAAGCCCTGTGGTGGGGGCATTTCTGACCCTAGGTGCACCAACTGAACACATTTGAGAGAGATCCATATGAGGATGCTTCACAGGTGTTGAAATCTACAGGGATCAAATTTAATACATGTATACAGCTACACACCAAATATTAATTACAAACATGGACCATTTCAAAAGTTATTGAGTGGAAACCAATTTGTTGCAGAAAATTTAGTCGAAAAGGGGCTCCTGCATAAAATGAGCAACGTTGACCGAAATCGAACTTGACCTGTATTTTATAATTACAAAATGACACAGCAAATATTAATTCAAAACATGGATCGTTTCAAAAGTTATTGAGCGGAAACCAATTTGTTGCAGAAAATTAAGACGAAAAGGGGCCACAACTCCTGCATAAAATGAGCAACGTTGACCGAAATCGAACTTGACCTGTATTTTATAATTACACAACTACACACCAAATATTAATTACAAACATGGACCCTTTCACAAGTTACTGAGCGGAAACCAATTCGGATGGAACGGACGGCAGTGACGGACGGAAGGGACGGACGGACAAGAGTAACACTTAATGCCCCTTTCGGCATTCTCGAAAGGGGCTTTCTCGAATGCCGGGGGGCATCAAAATATGGAGTAGTCACTTCTCCCTCCTGGAACAACAGGGAGAAGTGGCTGACCTACAAGGAGACTTCATTTGTATATATTACTTACATAACATAACCTATATTAGACCTCAAAACTAGATTAAATAAATTTAGAGAAGCTTTTAGGTACAAATAATGTTGAAAATAGAGGGCAGAAAATAGTACAAGGGTCAGTCAAATACATTTTTAACATGAAATATCACTGTAAGTGATACATGTCCCCGAAGTATCTTTGACCTCTAAGTATGACCTTGACCTTGGAGCCATGTACCTGGATTTGTGCACGACACCTCATATGGTTGTGGTGAGCACTTGTGCCAAGTTATTTGAAAATCCGTCCAGGCATGCAAGTCATTGACCGGACATGATTTGACCTCTGAATGTGACCTTGACCTTGGAGCCACATACCTGGATTTTGTGCGCGACACATCATCTTGTTGTGGTGAACACTTGTGCCAAGTTATTTGAAAATCCGTCCATGAATGCCAGAGTTATTGACCGGACACAATTTGACATTTGACCTCCAAGTGTGACCTTGACCTTGAAGACCTGTGTTTTGCGCGCGACACATCGTCTTGTTATGGTGATCACTTGTGCCATTTTATTTTTAAAAAAAAATGCAGGGGTTGTGACGTTACGATCCGGAAACGAAATTGCATACCTGTTTTTAACCTATGCACTGCAAGTGTGACCTTGACCTTTGAGGTACGGACCTGGGTTTTGCGCGCGACACATTGTCTTGTTATCTTGTTATGGTGATCACTTGTGCCAAGTAATTTAAAAATCCATGCTGGGGTTGTGACGTTACGGTCCGGACACACAATTACGTACCTGTTTTTTAGCAATAAACTTCAAGTGTAACCTTGATCTTTGAGGTACGGATCTGGGTTTTGCGCGCGACACATTGTCTTCATATTGTGATCACTTGTGCCAAGTTATTTAAAAATCCCTGCAGGGATTGTGACGTTACGGTCCGGACACGAAATTTCGTACCTGTTTTTGACCTATGAACTTTTAAGTGTGACTCTGACCTTTGAGGTACGGACTTGGGTTTTGCGCAAGACACATAGGCTTGTTATGGTGATCACTTTTGCCAAGTTATTTAAAAATCCCTGCAAGGGTTTTGTAGTTACGGTCCGGACACAAACTTCGGAATGACGGACAGACAGAATCCGGACGGTGCGATTACTATATGCCCCCGAAAAAATTAGGGGCATAAAAAAAATTTCGGGCATGAAAACCCACAAAAAGCACAAAACAATACCTCGGTCTGAGGGTGTCTCGCCCACCGCGGCAAACGGCATATGACATATTTTATTAAATTTGTGCTTAAATGATGTCCACCAAAGACACCTCTTCATATGACCAAGTTTCAAACAAAAAAAAGTGAGGTAATCATAAGAAGTTGTTACTGATGTTAAGTGGTTTAACCAGGGTGTAGTTTTGGGAAAATAATGCAAAATATTACCTTGACCTTGGTATTTTTTGTCGTTCAGCGATGTCCACCAATGCCAACAATACATATGACCAAGTATTAAAGACATAAAGTGAGACAATCACATAAAGTTAACTGAGGTTAAATTAACTAACCAAGGTAAAGTTTGAGGAAAACAACGCAAAATATGACCTTGACCTTGATAATATTTGTCGTTCAGTGATGTCCACCATTGCAACAATACATATGACCAGGTTTGTTTAAATAAAACCATGAGTTATAGAACCAAGCTCTGTGGTGTTGTCTAGTGATGTGTAATGTTTTAATCCATTATGTTCAGTAGTTTCCGAGATACAAACTTACATACAAACTTTAACCAAGGGATATATACAACGACAACGATCCCAGTGATGACAGTAGCTCTTTTTTTTCCTTCAAGGATGTCAGATCTAATAAATATTAAAATAAAACATCTGTTATCCACAATAACCAATTCCTTTTTTACATCCTTGAACACTGGCGGTCAATCCTCTTCCAAACTAGTACTTCAACATCACAATATCCAATACTGATGCTGAGATATAATATAAAATTTACTTCTCTAAAAGTGATATTATGGTAGCTGCTATAGATTCCCCTTATCATAATTGTATTGCGATGGTTTATATGTTTTATAATATGACTTTTTTACGATTGCTTTATCTATTTAATTTATATATATTATACATGCACTAATTTGGCCTTTTTTGGGGATAAAATTACTGCACCAACCCCCCTCCAAATTCGCTTCCCCTAAAAATAATTTACCCCCATTTTTTTGTTAAAAATTACTCGCTAAAGCATTAAAAACAGATTATTATTTGTTTTACTGGGAATTTTGACACGCCAATTGGAAAAATTTCATATTTGTTGGCCATTTGGAACGAAAGCTTACGGGGAAAAACACACTACCAGCACAATGTATTTAAATTAAATGCAATGAACAAGCTAAAACTAGAGATACCACGGAAAATGATTAATATCCCAGCTTGGGGACACTTGTGTGACATATTAAACAACATATTTATTCTTGAAACCGGACAAGGCTATCCACGTTTTACATGTGGGATGGAAAGTACATGCGCGCACCAACATCTGGTATGCAGGAAAACCTGCAAAAACGTTAGTAGCTGGCGGCGTCAACCACAACATGTCTCTGATATGCAAGAAAAAGCATCTATCATGGGTATTCGGTTCAGACAGGGACTTCCAACCCTCGGTATAAGTGTTTTTATCGGAACCGAGGCTCTTTTAGATAGGGAATTCCAACCCTCGGTATAAGTGTTGCCTCGGTTCCGATAAAAAACACTTATACCTCGGGTTGAAATTCCCTATCTTCACCGGATACTCAGGAAAGATTTTTATAATCTTCACATTATAGTAAATGAGCATACCAAGTATTAAAACAATCCACCTTATAATGAATGAGGAGTTAGACACACAAGATTTACCCAGACACACACGATTTCCCTATATATACTATGCAAAATAAGTTTAGCAACATTTAGGGAATTTTGAAATATTTTCCATTTTTCAAAGCATAATAACACAAGCACAACATAGAACATTTAATTCAATCCCTATTTACCAATTAATTACCAATAAAATGTGTGTTAAATATCAAAAAGGGATTGAATTAAATGTTCTATGTTGTGCTTGTGTTATTATGCTTTGAAAAATGGTAAATATTTCTAAATTCCCTACGTGTTGCTAAACGTATTGGTAATTAATTGGGAAATAGAGATTGAATTAAATGTTCTATGTTGTGCTTGTGTAATTATGCTTTGGAAAATGGTAAATATTTCAAAATTCCCTAAATGTTGCTAAACTTATTTTACATAGTATAATATATTTATGCAAGAAAATCAAAGGCCAAGGGAGCGTTTAAAAGATGGTATACGGTAACCCCAGGGTCATCATTTGAACAAACTTATAGCAAATGCAAAATATTGAACATCTGCCTCAAGCAGTTTCAGAGAAGAAGTCTTTTTTAAGTTTTTCCCTATACAAGTCTATGTAAAACATGTGACCCAAGGGGCGGGCCAAATGTAAACCCTATACAAGTCTATGTAAAACGGTGACCCCCGGGGCGGGGCCAAATTTGATACCAGGGTCACCATTTGAACAAACTTGGTAGAGGACCATAATCTTATAGCAAATACAAAATATTAAACATCTGGCTCAAGCAGTTTCAGAGAAGAAGATTTTTTAAGTTTTTCCCTATTTAAGTCTATGTAAAACATGTGACCCCTGGGGCGGGGCCAAACGTAACCCCAGGATCACCATTTGAACAAACTTGGTAAAGGACCATAATCTTATAGTAAATGCAAAATATTAAACCCCTGGCTCTTGTATTTTCAGAGAAGATTTTTGATTTTTTTCCTATGTAAGTCTATGTAAAACGGGGCCAAATTAGACCCCAAGGTCACCATTTGAACAACAATTAGCAGAGGACCTTAATGTGATGCTACATGTAATATATGAAAGCTCTGTGCCTTGTGGTTTCAGAGAAGAAGATTTTTTTAAAGTTTTTTCCTATATAAGTCTATGAAAAACATGCAAGATCTCAATATTCAAACTTTGGACCCCCAGTGCAAGGTCAATTTGGACCCCGGGAACTTCATTTGAACAAACTTGATAGTCTAGGCGTTGGCAATCATTTTAAAAGAAAACTTGTCGAAATCTGTCCTGTGGTTTTTGAGAAGAAGATTTTGTAAGGTTTCGACCATATATTGTAATGGCGGCTATCTTGCAAGTCGCACTGACCGAATTTTAACAAATCTAAACAGCATTTATCTATGGATCATCCATGTGAAGTTTGGTCAAAATTGGCCTAGCGGTTTCTGAGGAGAAGTCGTTTGAAGCAAAAGTTAACGACGACGGACGGACGACGGACGAAGAGTGATCACAATAGATCACCTTGAGCTTACAGCTCAGGTAATCTAAAAACTGTTAAGCGTGTGGATTTTGTTAGTAATCAAAAGCAGACCAGTAGAATTTTCCAAACTCTGTTATGCTAAAGACATTTTGTGAAAAACAGGCATTAAGAGAGGGATATCCCTGACCTGAATCTCTGATATAAGAAAACATCTTAAAATAAGAGTATACCAACCATCCATTTCGATGAGGATAGGTGTGTCTGACCCTGATGCATTCAACACACAAAGACATCTGAGATGCAGTCCAGGCACCTATACAATTCCATTATACTTGATACTTAATTTGGCAGTAGTAGCAATTCGTGTTGTGTGGTTCCTATGTTGAAATGAAGGCCTTTAGTATATTTAACGCCTCACAAAGCGAGTCCCAGTTCTCCTTGCCTCTTTCTTCTGCTTTGCCTTTGTGTAAGCTATGAGACAAGTTTAAATACAAATAAAGCTGGATAAATGTGTAAAGGAGTTAAAAAGAAAAAAATCAATGGGTTAAACAAACCTTGCACCTGGCAGTAATTATCTGCAATGTGAAAATCTTACTGCAGCATCGCCTACATTCTGTCAGAGGACAGCGCAGCTCGACTATTCGAATTTTCAGAGAACAGGAAATGATACACCCGGACCACCCTCAAAAAAAGAGAGAAAACAAAGTGGAGTGCTGAAGGTGTCAAGAAGAAAAACATTGACATTACATTAATTCAAGGGCCACAATTTTTCAGAAATGACCTGAGGTAATTTCATAATAACCCTTTAAAAGGATACTTAAGTTGAAAATGTATAGAAAATATGTTAAAAGTATATGTAAATGCATTTGACCGTTGACCTCTTTGTGACCTTGACCTTTCATCCAATGATCTTTAACTCAATAGATACGATCATCGTCCTATTTATAATAGTGTAAATTTGATGATGATTGGATAAAACATGTTGAAGTTATTTACATGTTAAGAAATGCAGATGTAAACATTAACCTGATGTTAAGAGCCTATCAACACATAAATGCAATTTGTGACCATGAACTTAGACCTATAGACCCCCTAAGATCTTTCGAACAGTCGAGATAAAAATATTAAATTATTTGTAAAGTTTGACCCAGAAGCTAGGTCCACAAAGGTGGGTAAGAAGCCTAGAGTCTACACTGGTTGGATGGTTGTATCCCTCTGTTAATGCCCAGTAAGTGTATATATGGTTATAGGTTAGGGATCTCAACGGTTTACAAGTTATGACCCGGGGGCTGTGTCCTTCAATCAGGTCATTCTGGAAATGAGCCGATAACAGAGTCTGATATTGAGCGATGTCACCCTATTGGAAAATATAAGAAACAAATACTCGTTAAATTCTCCAGATATCATACCAAAAACATGATATGTAAGTTCCGGAAAAACCTGAAGGGTAGTAGAATCTTTGTTTCTGATGACCTTACCGCGTATAACCATGGGATTGTAAAACGTTTAATAAACGCCAAAGTCCAAAAAGAAATTCATGCGTTTTGGACTCGTGATGGAAGGATCTTCGCCAAGAAACAAGAAACTGACACTCCTGTCTACCTTCACACCATGGACCAGGCCCCGTTATTCTTGGATGAAAGTGTGTAACTGACACAAACACTTATTATTTGAATAAATATGAACTCCGTGGACTGCTACTTATATACGTTTATGGTAGTGTATATGTGTGTTACTGTATATATGCGTCATTGTGTGTAAATGTGTATATGTATATGCGGATATGTTGTCGTATATGTGTATATATGTAGATATATGTGTGTATGTATGTGTATGTATATGTGTATGTATATGCATGCATGTATATGTATGTGTGTGTATATGATTATGTGAATATACTTGCATAATCATTTTTTCACAACATTGTATTATGACAGTATTTTAAAATTACTATATATATGTGTCAGCAGATGACTATGATGAAATGATAAAAAAAACACTATGATGGATAAAAACACCAAATTTAATCGCCTGCATTAAGCGTTATGAAGTATTGTAAATTTACTATATATGCCTAACGAATAGCTATGATGAAATGATAAGGATACTGATTTTAAGCCGCAATCATTTGCATTATTATTTTAACTCCGATACATGATCAAGATGATTATGATTGAATGGTATGAATATTTTGAGTATAGTATGGTAAGCCGAATTGATAAACACATGTTTTATGTTATGTCTTGTATGGTACAATGCTGCAGTACATGCTATTTCTTCAATTGTGGTGTTCATATACGCTATTTATAGACACGTTATAGTGGTAACATACGTTGGGTTTTCCCCAGCCATGTGATGTGGGATTGCACGTGTATCTGTTTTTCACTATTCATGTTTTCCTCAGATGCTCATGTAGTCGCCATTGTCATATCCAGTCAAACCAGTGGTCCGCAACGCTTGTTTTCATCGATAGCTCAGATATGGAGCAGACGTGTTTATATCGACATTATAAATCAGTTGTGGGTTATTTTTGGTAAATATATTACGACATGCTCTTTTTTTTAAAGTTCGTGTTGATTTGAGCTGTTCGAATTTCTAGACCGTTTTACACATAATTGTGTACTTTATTTCTACTCTAAGTTAAGCCAATGCCCGTGAGTTTCGCTCACGATTTACTTGTATTTTATTTAAATAAACGTCCATTGAATATATTGTATCGAGCAATAATATATTGATCATTGTTGTTGGAAGTTTACTTGGATATAATTACTCAAATGTATTAACTCTGTCACAGCCCGTGAATTTCGTTTCAAAGTAACGTAATATAATTTGTATCCCTTCTCATTGACCTTGTTCAATGAAGTAGTATAAAGGTAAAATTTATAACGGTATAGATTTGCACTTAAAGAAACAACTGATTATCCGAAAATTCTTCACTAAGAATGCATTACGCTATTCGCCTTATTTGTACGTTCTTACTCTCTGTTTTGTTATGTCTTCTTCTCTTGTCTATTGTCTTTATGGGGTCAGGTTTGGCACACTGCATGTTTGAAGAGTTCCAAATGTTTTTCGCCGGCACTGTGTTAGTATTAATTTTGAAACCAAATGGGTAATGATTTAAGTAGCTGGCGAATAGCTATTGGCTCTTATTACAATAAAACGCATGGTTCTCTAGAAAAAGTGTTTTTTTACTGTAAGCCTTTTCGTTCCATTTTACAATATATGATGCTATTATTTGCGTATTTGTCAAGTTTTAAAGCAAATGTTATTGCATTTGCCATGGAAAGTATCCTTAATATAGAATTTGCGTTTATAATGACCATGCTCGTTATTATGTCGAATGATGTTGAGAAAAACCCAGGGCCGCTTCTAGTTACAGATACGCCTAGTCTTTCAATATTTCATATAAATATTAGAAGTATTCGCAACAAAATGGAATACGTTAAAGACAATTTCTCTGATTTTGACATACTATGTTTCACGGAAACGCACTTGTCTGCTAACGTTTTAACCGACTCGTTACATATTGACGGGTTTTCTACCATATATAGAAATGATAAGTCAGCACATTCTAGCGGGCTACTCGTGTACGTTTCTGAAAATATATTTTCACGTCGAATTTTAGAACTAGAAAATACGTTACAAGATACAGTATGGACAGAAATAAAAGATAGGGACAAATCGTTTATCCTATGTACTATTTACAGACAACCTACTGCGCCCAGTGCTTTCTGGACAGACCTAAATATATGCATCGAAAAAGCTCTGGATGTGTGTAATGCTGTTGTTATGGTTGGAGATATAAATGAAGATCAATTAAACCCTAGTAGTCATTGTCTCAAAGATATAATGCTTATTAATAACCTCATTAATATTATAAATGAACCTACACGGGTAACTGACCGGTCAGCAACCCTGTTAGATCCTATTGTTGTACCAAATTCATTCGATTTTATTGATTCTGGTATAATAAAAATTCCTTCCGATGTAAGCGACCATTTTGGTACTTATGTTGTCATTCCATTAACATATAATACGAAATGTCCGTATAAAAGACGTGTTTGGCTATACAAAAGGGCTGATTTTGATAAACTTAATGCGCTCTTGTTAACTCATGACTGGGGTTTTTTAAACGAAGATTCTGTTGATGTAGCGTGCAAACGTTTTACAAGCACGTTTATAGATTTAGTTAAGTTATGTATTCCGTCAAAACGTGTTACGATTAGACCTAATGATAAACCATGGTACGATTCCGAACTAAGACGTGTCACGCGAAAACGTGACCGCCAAAAACAAAAAGCTAATAGTACCAATACACCCGAGAATTGGACACTTTACAAATCATTAAGAAACAAAGTAAATAATTTAAAAAAGCATGCCAAGGAACATTTCTTTAGCAATTTGGAAGATATAATTTGCGATGCAAATGTCACAGATCATCGTAAATACTGGAAAATCTTAAAACATTTTATAAAGTCAAACAAAAATTCTGAAGTTATTCCACCACTTGTTACAACATTAGATACTGGTGAAGTGATTTACTCATTTTCTGATAAAGAAAAAGCTGACTGCTTAAATGATTACTTTGCTTCAATATCGACTGTTGATGACTCAGATGCGAGATTGCCACAGTTTTTTCACAGAACTAATTCGAGAATAGATGATATAGTAATACAGGAATCTGAAATTGTAGATATAATTAAGATTTTAGTGATGCACAAGGCTAGTGGAGAGGATGAAATAAGTCATAGGATGTTGAAAGAAACAGTTAATACCATTTCAAAACCACTCTGTACACTTTTTAATCGCTCCATTAATGAAAGCATTTATCCCGACTTATGGAAAAGTGCTATTGTTATGCCATTATTTAAAGCGGGAGTTTTTAATTCCCCAAGTAACTATAGACCGATTTCGTTACTTAGTTGCGTTGCAAAGATTTTAGACAGAATTATTTTTAAACATGTTTTTACTTCTTAGTCTTTAACAATTTGCTTTTTGCTAACCAATTCGGTTTCCGACCGGGTCATTCCACAGTTTACCAACTATTAGATATTTACCATCAAATATGCCAAACACTTGATGCAAAACAAATTATGTGTATTGTCTTTGCTGATATATCTAAGGCATTTGATCGCGTTTGGCGGAAAGCATTACTATTTAAATTGAAACAAAATGGTATCGATGGCAAACTTTTATCATGGATTTCAGATTACCTCTCCAATAGAAAACAGAGAGTCTTTATAGGAAATGCCAAATCAGATTTAAAAATAATAACAGCTGGCGTTCCGCAAGGTTCAGTACTCGGACCTTTGTTCTTTTTAATTTACATAAACGATATCGCTGAACATATGTTAAGCATTACTAGATTATTTGCCAATGATAGCTCGCTTTCAGTCGCAACTTCTAACACAGAAGATATGGAAGGTATATTAAATCATGACTTGCAAATTATGTCTGAATGGGCTAAAACATGGTTAGTAAAGTTTAACTCAAATAAAACTGAAGTTTTATTTATAACGTCAACAAATAACATCAGACAACCAAATTTATTTTTTAATGACGTACAACTTACATTTGTAGAACATCGCAAACATCTAGGCCTGACTATAAGTAATAATGGTAAATGGCATGAACATATTAAAAACATTCTAACCTCAGCTTCCAAAGTTGTAGGCCTAATGAGAATTTTAAAATACAAAGTAGGTCGAAAAACTATGAATCAAGTATATATATCATACATGCGACCAATTTTAGAATATGCTTCCACAGTATGGGACGGTTGTACTGTCGGTGAGAGAAACTCTTTAGAACAACTGCAATATGAAGCTGCGCGTATTGTTACCTGTTTGACTCGATCCGTATCTATTAACAAATTAATCGTCGAAATTGGATGGCTTTCGCTAGCAGACAGACGAACATTTCAGAAACTCATAACTGTATTTAAAGCTAAAAATAAAATGTTGCCTGAGAGTGTAAATAACTTGTTTCCTCCGTTTGTTAGAGATATTAATAATTACAACTTGAGGAACTCCGATGACTACGTAACACCGATAAGGAGAACAGAATTATTTTCCAAATCATTTATCCCTTTGTCATTAAGTCTTTGGAATAATCTACCTACACATGTTCGTGAATTAGTACCTTTAAAGGCATTTAATTGTTGTCTCCTTAACACAATGTTTAAGCGTCCCACTGTCCCGTCGTTTTATTTATGCGGCTTACGATCACTTTCTGTAATTCATGCTCGCATTCGAAACTTATGCAGCAACCTTAATGGTGATTTGTATTTGAACCATTTACGATTATCACCAACATGCGACTGTGGACATAACAAAGAAGATGCTGAACATTTCCTTTTTAAATGTTGTCGATTTACTGAACAGAGGCGTGACCTGTTTATATCAACCAGACTCTTCCATCCGTTGAACGTTGACAAATTGTGTATTGGCAATACAAATTTTAGTGATAAAGAAAATGAAATTGTTTTTCTAGCTGTGCAAACATATATAAGAGACACCAGGCGTTTTAACTAGTGTATTAAAACAACTCAGCAGTGTGTTCGGACTGACCCTATGTACTCTTATTAAACATATTCTGTCGTCTTCTCCTCCTTCTTTTCTTTTTTCTTTTTCTTTTCTTTCACCCAACTATTGTGACAACTGTTTACGTCTACATTTGTAAACTTTAATTCATTTAGTTTCTGTATTCATTGTTACTTAATATGTTTACTATAGCCATAACATTAAAATTGCTCTTTGTAATTTAAATTGTATTGGGAAGGGCCGTAACTTATGTTGTAAGAACTTGTGGCCCGACCCATTTGCATACTTTGTTAAAAAATGCAATAAAATATGTTTAAACCAAACCAGGGGTGGGGAAGGAGTGCAGGGTCTATGCTGGTTGGATGGTCGTATCCGTCTGTTCATGCCCAGTAAGTGTATATATGGTTATAGGGTAGGGATCTTAATGGTTTCCAAATTATGACCCAGAGGCTATGTCCCCAGGGTTGGGGAAGGAGATCGGGGTCTATGCTGGTTGAGTGGTTGTATCCGTCTGTTCATGCCTAGTAAGTGCATATATGGATAGAGGGTGGGAATCTTAATGGTTTCCAAGTTAGGACCGAGGGGCTATGTCCCCAGGGGTGGGGACGGAACCCAGGGTCTATGCTGGTTGGGTGGTTATATCTGTCTGTTCATGCCCATTAAGTGTATATATGGTTATAGGGAGGGGATCTCAATGGTTACTAATTTATGACCGAGGGGCTATGTCCCCAGGGGTGGGGAAGGAGACCGGGGTATATGCTGGTTGGGTGGTTATATCTGTCTGTTCATGCCCAGTAAGTGTAAATATGGTTATAGGGTGGGGATCTCAATGGTTTCCAAGTTATGACCGAGGGGCTATGTCCCCAGGGGTGCCGAAGCATCCGGTGTCTATGCTGGTTGGATGGTTGTATCCGTCTGTCCAGTAAGTGTATATATGGTATAGGGTGGGGATCTCAATGGTTAGTAATTTATGACCGAGGGGCTATGTCCCCAATGGTGGGGAAGGAGACGGGGTATATGCTGGTTGGGTGGTTATATCTGTCTGTTCATGCCCAGTAAGTGTATATATAGTTATAGGGTGGGGACCGAGGTTATGACTGAGGGGCTATGTCCCCAGGGGTGGGGAAGCAACCCGGTGTTTATGCTGGTTGTATAGTTGTATCCGTCTGTTCAGTAAGTGTATATATGGTTATAGGGTGGGGATCTCAATGGTTACTACTTTATGACTCGGGGCAGGGGGTGGGGGGCATCCACACCCTCGTATTTAACCTCTTGTGACCTCCGGGACGGTCCAATTCTGAACCTAGGGTAACCATTTTAGCAAACTTGGTAGAGGACTACTAGACGATGCTATATACAAAATATCTAAGCTGCAGCCATTTTTGTTTCGTATAAGATTTTTTCCTATATTCTTCTATGTAGAAAGGACATTGTTTACCAATTCAGGGGCCATTATGATTGGGGATTGTTGGATGAGGTACAGAATTTGATGTGAAACATTAGTTCACAATTTTAATGCAATAACTTGAGTAGTTTTGAAGTTACAAATCTATTGCACAAAAACTTTAAGGTAAAGAGAAGACAATCAAAGGGCCATAACTTGTCAAAATGAAAGGAAGAGTTATGGGGATTGTTGGATAAGGTGCAGACATTAGTATAAAGTTTTAATGCAATAGCTTCAGTAGTACTGAAGTTATAAATCTATTGCACAAAAACTTTAAGGTGACACTGGAGACGCCGACGCCATTGTGAGTAGGATAGCTCTCACTATTCTTGGAATAGTCCAGCTATAAATGAAGCTGATACAGCTTGGACATCAATAAGTTGATCGACAGTCAACAGACCATGGTATTTGCCTAACAGAGTTAACTATTGTGGCACTTTCGAAAAGACATGTGCCATTGTATAAAACCTTTCAGGCTTTGGTAAATCAAGTTTAATGCAATTACCTTTGTTTATATTAGGTTCTGTACACATTTCTCCTATATAACTTGTGGTTGCAGTTTCAACTGTAATATATAACAAAGAATTGACTGTATTGACACATGCCTTCTCAGAGGAACATGTATCTGTCATACTTGTTTGAACATCGACTGATTTATGATTTATTATTGGCAATTTTTATGCACAGACGGGCACCTGAGTAGAACCACCGACGCTCTGCAAGAAAGCTGGAATACTGAGACTCATAGGGACTCGAACCCACAGCGGTGAGGGACAAGTGATTTCAAGTCAGAGGCTCTAAACATTCGGCCACGGATGCCCCCATGTGCTAGCAGAGCAATACCATATGCATGTTAAATGATCTCGCTGCAATTGACATGTCGCCAGTACTTAGATATCTCCGCCCTATTGTTGATGTCGGAGTATATTGACAATAGTTCATATAACATAGCTGCACGTGCTTTATACACGTGCTGTTGTTTGTCGGAGGTATCGTTTTGGTTTGATTGGTTGAAATGGATAAATGATTGACAACTGGTGACATATTAATTCTGTGTACTGTTACTAAGTGAGTCACATAAGTAAAATTCACAAATCTTGTTGCAGAGGCTTTCTATATGTAGGTCTCATATTAATATGGGTTTAAACCATACATGAGATTCATGATGTCTTAGCATTTTCATATTGTTTTAAAGTTCATTTGATTTTACACTAGTTAAGTCATAAAGTCGTCCACAGAGAAATTTGGAGAAAATAAGCTGCCAATCTCATTAAAATCAGACCCTTTATCACGCTACCATACTGCTCGCTACTAAGGATCTGACAACGCTCCATTTGAGGTCATGTCAGACTGACCTTACGAGTTTTCAGATTTCAGCCTTCGAAATTGTTTGGTATCGACAGCTTCACTGCGCATGTTGCGTTTCAGTTAAACGCTGTGGAGCAGTCTACGATCGGTATTGAAAGAGACAATGTCCGTAACTTTTAGCTTATAAAACAAAAAAATACATAATACACCAACCATTATTGAATATTTACTGGGAAAAAAATCAATCTTACCTATAGAAGGGTTCTCAGTAGATTTCAAAAGTAAAACGTCATTTGAATTTAATTTAAAACAGGAATGAACAGGTCAGGCTTATCCTCCATTTACATATAAAATATGGAGAATGGACCTAGAACCGTCTCACCTGCAAAACTGCAGAGGTGATGCAAAATGCTTTTGTTGACACTCTATTTATGATGGGAACCACGTTTCCCAGGGCACTCGTTTAGCCCTTTTTTGGTCATTCACCATCCCTACATACCCATTTTGTGAAAAATTGTCCTCGTTAATTGTTTAAAATAAATTTGCATTCAAAATCAAAGTTATTCAGCCGATTGAGACATAAATAGTTTATTTACATGAAAGCAGTGATAAAACCTTCATCTGCATTGTTAAAAACAAACATTTAACGCAACTAGTCTTCGAATTAACCCACTAGCCCGAGGCTAATAAACTGTCGGGCTAGTGATTTTTTTCCAATTTATGTAGTCGGGCTAAAGGAAAATGTACGGGTTTTCATTGAGTATATAAGAATTTGGGCCAGTAACACAAACATTTTAATTCAAAGACTGGCAACTACAGGCCTTGACGCTTACTTTTTTTCTTGGTTGTCCAGGATGTAATATTTACTCGTCTGAAAAATGGTTTTACTTGTCCAAGTTTTACTGCATACCTATGGAATAGAAATAAACAAAATTCATCCAGTTAATAGGTGTGTTTTTTTGGCTTCCTAGTGTAGACAAATGTATTTTCTTTATATATATGAACGTTTCCTTAAAATATTATTTATAAGAGTTAAGGGAAGTTAATACAACAAAAACAAGAGGTTAACATGAACAGAAACAGTTTCTCATGAAATCCCTTGTAAATGAATAAAACAATTTTTTTTTTTATATTATCTTGTAGCACAAAAAAAGCGACGGCCCAACTTTGTACTCATCCCCACTTTCTTTTTCTTGTATTCCTTTTTTAAGCTGATTACATAATGGGAATTGTATGTTGATTACATAACGAACATTATATGTTGATTATATCATGCGAATTGTATGTTGATTATATCATGAGAATTGTTAGTTGATTACATAATGATCTGGCAAAACCCTCATCAGCAGCTGAAAAAAACTTCACCTGGTCATGCAGTTTGTCACTGCTCCGTCATTTTGTGACCGTTCCCTAAGTAAACGACAGAACAGCTGCAACAATTGGTTGAATACGCGCACCTGTGACATTAACCACCAATACTCGGAAGTTTGAACTAATGGCTACCAGGCACGCCAAATGGTTAATTCTTGATCAACACCGTTTGACAGCGAAAGTTTTAAATAAACAATAACCACATGATTAGGCCTCTAAGTGTTCGCAGATAAAAAGATGACAAAAGGAACTCGACATATTTGGTTGTCATTGTCTGATCGGACAGGTAGATAGCAGTAATTACTTGTCCGACAGCAAATTTAAGTTGTCCCGGGCTATCGGACAGCCATTACTGTCAAGGCCTGAACTTATACATCAACACGTGTGTCTAGGGGCCATATTGTTTACATAGCAACAGTGCACTATTTTCAGTGCCTGTCAGGATTTTGAACATACCAAAGCGTTCACGAATGAATTTGCGGGACCCGGTACGGTTTATGACCGTGATTTGCGGCGCCATCTTAAAATAAGGAAAAAATTAAAATATACATCTCGGTCGCTGCATTTTAATCAGTGGGTCACTAACCAAGCATGGTATTGCGCTTTAACAAAAGATATGTCTTAACTTTTCGGTCGCAGGGTTCTCCAAGAGCACTTATACGTTGGCGGGCCGCCACGCTATCGGCACATACCGCCATGCAAAACAAGCGCCGCCACGTAAAAAACGTCAAGCGCCACTTAATTTTTTTTTTTAGCAAACTGTGCAACTGTATGAATTGACTCAACAAACACCATAACGTAACCTGAATCTAGATTGATTTGGTACTCTGTGGTTACACCTGATTTTCGGAATTATTTTTAATTATAGTCATTAAAAATATACATGATGTATATTCATCTCATGTAGTAGGATTATACATATAGGACCGTCAAGCGTTCGCATGATTGACTTTGTGTAACGGGTTAAAAATTTCGAAAATTCTCAGAAATGTCCCTCTGCAACCAAAATAACAAAAGACAAAGTTGAAAAATAATGTAAACATTGAATAGACAACTGTTTATGTTTTTTTGTTATTTTTATTGTAATGTTTTGGTAGGTACAGCTGAACATGAGAAGGACCACATATCTGTTAGAACACAGGAACACAGGAAGTCCTGCAGGCTTCCTACTTATAAAAGTTTGTGTCGAACCCTGTACAGTCATGTAGTTAAATAATATCATGCAGATGCTTGTCCTTCAGTCTTCAACAATAAAGCAAAACCAACATTCCTGTGAAGTTTCATGAAAATCTATCAATTAGTTTTAGAATAGTCACCACGAAATTGAATTTTTTTAAAATCTATTACAGAACTATTTTTTAGCTGCGACGGCCTAGTGTTCCAGAGGTCGAAATTAGCACTAGTCCAAAGGCGAAAAACTAGTAAATATTAATTTGGTCTAGTAAAAATCTAGAAATTTTATATAGTTGGGCTTATGAAAATTGTACTAGTTAAAATGATTAATAATTCGGGCTAGCAAACAAAAATCCTAATTTTGTTTTGACTGTTCTCCCCAGGATTTCAGAATAGCTGGGTTATTTTGAGATTATAGCAGGGCACACCTTTTTTGTGCAATAGTTACTCGCTAATAATATGCAATGCATGTTTGATTTAGCAAGTTCTTTAAAATCATGCCATCTCCATGTCTTGCAAACAAGGGAAACTGTTTTCCCCAATCAATATTTTATTTGGCTGATCCGCAAGATCGTCCATGTCATGAGAAGGATGATGGCAAATAAATACTCAAGTCTTTGTACATCAAAGTCGTCATCCGAAACATCTCAAATTGAGTTTCGGTTAAAAACTAAAATGCATCAAACGAAACTGATATGCAATAACTGAATGACAAACCTGCTCCAACAAATACTGAACAATTAAAAACTGTTAAAAATCTAGCATCATATGTGTTTAAAAGTTTCAAAATGAGAAATATAACATTGTTCTTCAGATAAATATATCCCTCCTCTCACCATAAAGAGTGTTATTGCATTTGTAAGAGAATATATGGAGTATATGTATAACAGGAGTTTTTGTAACCTATTTTGAAGCTGAACAATTTTGAACGTAATTTATACAAAATATATATTTACATTATGTGAAAATTTACTTCCATTGACAATTGTTAATAGAGTAACCATATTGTAAATTTTGTACTGATAGGCCTTTTGTATGAAAACAATATACTATATATGCACACATGAGATCTCGCTTGGGAAGACAAGCCAGATTCAACCATGCACAACAGCGTTATGGATCCTTTATTGAAAATAGTGTCCTCCCAACTTTATGGTATTTTTCACTTGTTCACGCGATAACATGTTCAGTTCTAATCCAGTCTTCAGCAATATATATAATATATATATATATATATATATATAAGACCTCGGTTGCCTAGATTCCACCATGCACAACAGAGTTATGACCCTTTATTGAAAAATCTTGTCCTGCCCTGAATTTGTCAGCGCAGTTACTTAAGTAAGATTAAATATCTTGATCAATTGACAAATATGTAGGTAGGTAGAGGAATTGACTGTTTTGCTAAATTGCAGATTTCTGATGCGACATATCTGGAGCAGTTGGTGAGACAAACAGAGAAAATTGAGACATGTGTGTCTCTTGCTGGCTGCTGTAGGCCATTGAGGTCTATCAACGATAAAGAGTCACTGGTCAAGGACTTGGCCAAGTTCATTGTCTTAGACAGGAACAGCCCTGCTAGTTTTTAATTTGATATATTGACATAAGGTAATTGGGTATAGATAAAGGTCTGATATTGACACAAGGTAATTGGGTATAGATAAAGGTCTGATATTGACACAAGGTAATTGGGTATAGATAAAGATCTGATATTGACACAAGGTAATTGGGTATAGATAAAGGTCTGATATTTACACACGGTAATTGGGTATAGATAAAGGTCTGATATTGACACAAGGTAGTTGGGTATAGATAAAGGACTGATATTGACACAAGGTAATTGGGTATAGATAAAGGTCTGATATTGACACAAGGTAATTGGGTATAGATAAAGGTCTTACAATAGAAACGCTTGGGGGTGCTTGAACGCAACTGGGTCTGTAGAGCTAACAATGAATAACTGTATTACTTGATTATCTGCCTTAACAAACAGAATGCTTATGATTAAATTGATTGTCCTTATCCAGTCAGATTGACAGCATCCGCGAGTGTCAATAACTTGATGGTGCTTTTTAATGTTAAAGTATAAACTTCTTCCAAACGGTAAGCTAAGTAAGTTTTATGTCACTGGACATTACATCCATATTGAAAGTATATAGCCTTTGTTTGTTTCAGTGCATTATTAATTAGTTTTGCATAATTATATTTCTTCATTTTGTTTCTTTGAAGGTTTTCATCTGGACTGGAAACACTCAATGTTTTACAAGCAATGAAAGCCCATCCAATAGAAATGGAAGAACTGTTTGTTTTCCAACCGGTGACAATCACAGCAGAAGGGTTTGACGCACTATTTCACGACATAAAGTATTCGCCAGATGGAAGCAACTCAAAAGCCTTTGAACAAAAAGTCATCGGTTTCTGGCGAGATTTTCTCATAGATGTTCAGGGTATGTTAGTAAAATATAGGTAAAAAATTAGGAAACAAGCTTTTGCATCTATCTTTTTGGTCTGTATCTTTTTAATTGCTTGAGAGATTTGGATATCATGTTATACATATGATAAGGAGACTGTGTTACCTCTTTTGACCTTCACATTTTCAACTATTTGACAAAGTATAAATGGCAGTATAAACCCATTGTCTATATAAACGATATTTAAAGCTTGTATTTAAACAAATACACAGAAAATAAATAAGTCATCGGTTCATTTCCTGTTTTGCATAACTCTTTGCAATATGTTTGCTAAAATGATTTCAGAAGGACTAGACACAGAGGCACTAGGCAGTAGTCACAGAGGGACTAGACACAGAGGGACAATTAGATGTGACTGTTATCCAGCTGAAAGATGTGCTTATCTTCTGCACAGGGTCTGATGTCATCCCTCCCCTCGGGTTTGATCCATTGCCATCAATTTCCTTCTCACATGGCGACATCTACCCAAAGGCAAACACTTGCGGAATGGTAATGAAGTTACCAATGTTGCAGACATATAAGGGATAGCCAATTCACCAGGGTTTGGAATGGTTTGAACAGTTAAACCCATAGAAAATAGTTGAATTGGGTCAACAATATTCAGCCTGTTCAGTGAGAGAAATTGCAAGTTTGTACATCATTGTTTTTATAGCTCAACTGAGTTAACAGCTATAGTGCCACTCTACGATGTCTTTGATAATTTGTATTTATTGTTAGAAGTTTTGCCGGTTCGAGTAAAGTTAAATTCATCGCCGATATCTTCCTTACAGAGTGTACATTTGGCATATTTACCCATCTGCCCATTTCAATTGGAAGTGTGTGGTTGCTTGGCACTATTTTTTAAAGATTATTTACAAATTAGATAGAAGTTCCCTGTAGATCATACTGGAAAATTGTAGCAATAAGTGAACATTGCATATTCTTTAGTTTCTTTGTTACTTGATATCACGTTTTGTTTAGCTCTACTGACCAAAGACCAGCACAGCTTATGGGATGCCGAGTTGTCCGTTGTTAACGTTTGCCTCGTTAAGACGATAGAGCCTTTACCAGATTGTTAATATCAATGAAAGCTCGGACAAGTTTCAAAAAAACATGACAGAGCCCATGATTTTCTTTGACATGCCATTTAGTGCATTTTTTAGAATTTATCGTGTAATCCTCAGCAATAACACACAAAAATAGTCTTTTTTGGTCACCTGAGCGTGGTGTATTGGGATCACTCTTCGTCCGGCATCCGTCCGTCCGTCGTTAACTTTTGTCTAGTTAAGACGATAGAGCCTTCATTTTCCATCTGATCTTTACCAAACTTGACCAGATTGTTAATGTCAATGAAAGCTCGGGCAAGTTCGCAAACCAGCCATATCGGTACAGTAACAACGGAGTTATGGCCCTTGATTTTGTTAAAAATGCTATATGTGTTCCTCGTTAAGACGATAGCGCCTTCATTTTTCATCCGATCTTTACCAAACTTTATCAAATTGTTAATGTCAATGATAGCTCGGACAAGTTCGAAAACCAGCCAGATCGAACCAGTAACAACAGAGTTATGGCCCTTGATTAGTTAAAAATGCTATATTTTGCCTCGTTAAGACGATAGGGCCTTCACTTTACCAATCTTTACCAGATTGTTAGAGTCAATGAAAGCTCGGACAAGTTCGAAAACTAGCCAGATCGGACCAGTAACAGCGGAGTATGGCCCTTGATTTAGTTAAAACTGCTTCATTTTGCCTCGTTAAGACGATAGGGCCTTCATTTTTCAAGCGATCATTACCAAACTTTACCAGATTGTTAATGTCAATAAAAGCTCGAACAAGTTCGAAAACCAGACAGATCGAACCAGTAACAGCGGAGTTATGGCCCTTGATTTCATTAAAAATGCTATAGTTTGCCTTGTTAAGGCGATAGGGCCTTCATTTTTCATCTGATCTTTACCAAACTTTCCCAGATTTTTCTTTTTTCCTTTCATTATTTTTACCTTTTTTAAATTTTAATTATTTTTTTTTATCTCTACTGGCCAAGTTCCAAAACCATCCAGATCGGACCAGTAACGGCTCTTGATTTAGTTAAAAATGCTATATTTTGCCTCTTTAAGACGATAGTCACTCGCTTCATTGATGTTATAAGAGCCATCTTAGCCAGTAGAGCGTCCACAGGCCCTCTTGGGCCTCTTGTGTTTTTTTTAAAACTGAGGTCGGTCGCTCAAGCAGAAACACATTTCTTTTCCCTAAATTATATCTATGGAGATGTGATATTTTACCAACTTTTCATATTTGCAAGTATCCATTTCTGCAGTTAATTTTGAAAATGGTTAAAAAACTCGTCATAAATGTTTGCAGAAATTGCAAAGGAATTCACACATGGATTCCTACAATACTATATATGCAGAAAGGAATACTGGTAATGGAGTTGAGACTTGTTGTTTCCTTGTTTGTTAAGAAACTTTTAATTTCTGTTTGAGCATCCTCAGAGAGGCATTTTGCTTGTTATGCGCCGAAGGGCGGCATATTGTAGTCGCACCATCCGTCCGTCAGTCAGTCCGTCCGTGCAATCGTGTCCAGTCAATAACTTTGACATTCCTAGACTGATTTTCAAATAACTTGGCACACCACAACAAGATGAGGTGTCTCGCGCAAAATCCAGGTCCATGGATAGGTCAAGGTCACAGAGGTCAAAGGTAAAAAAATAAGTGCTTTCGTGTCGGGTTAATAACTCCTACATTCATGGACGGATTTTCAAATAACTTATCACAATGCTCACCACAAGACGATGTGTCGCACGCAAAATCCAGATCCGTGGCTCCAAGGTCAAGGTCACACTTAGATGTCAAAACCACTAGGGGGCATTTGTCACAGTAACATTTCAGTCAAAAACATGGATTTTACTGCTATTGTAGGCCTAGATAAGCAGGCACAATATGTGCAGGTTGATTCGGGTTACATTGTTCGCTGTTCAGCAAGACTATTTGCAAAACACGTTTTATATAAAATATTAACAAATGGTTTAAATTTAAATTTGAGCAGACGACATTTGAAATTTGGTGGCGAAAGAATTAAGCGCTAAATAACATGTCGAGATATGGTGGTTTTGAGCGAAGTGTTTCATTTTGATAACATACAGTATTACACCAGGCAATGTTAATTTATTCGTGCGACAAGATGGACTATATAATCATTCATCCATCTCAAGTGGCGTTCAAATTTGTTACTGGGGTAAATTATTTTACCTCATAATAAATGGTAGTTAGTATACTATTTTCTCAAGTAGCGTTATAGTTCAGTGGATAGAGCACCTGACTTGAAATCAGAAGGTCGTGTATTCGAGCCCCGAAAGAGGCTAACTTTTTTTTCTGTAAAAAATACTGTTACCTGTATATAGGTACGATGTGCACTGGTCAATGTCTATACAGTAAATGATTTGCGCTATATTTGCTCGCTTAAATACGCGATTTCAACATGAGCTGGTGAACATGAAGTTAAAATAAGGACATGCCTACAAAGAAGAAATTGATTGATATAGAGACTGTGTAGCTTTAATGCCCATAACATATCTTAAACATATACAGCTGATCAATTGAATAGTCATACTAACAACATTTAAAGTAGAACGTCATTATAATGTATGTATATATTATAACCTTGACCGTTGAGATGGGGCCTGATTGATTGCATCCAAATTGTCAGGATGCAATTAATATGTGTATCAAATATGATCAAAATACCTTTAATGATTAATGAGTCAAAATATATAAAAAAAAGTAACTTGCCTGTAAACTGTCACTAAGCGTTTTAACTACAATGTGACCTTGATATTGTACATAGGGCATAAAGAAGATCATGTACAATGTCTTAATATAATGAACAAGTATACACATATTTATCACAATCCCTTCACTGGTCTTAGAGCTATTAAAGATTAATGGAGGTAAACATTAACAAGACAGACGTCAACGCAGTGGCATAGCAACGAATTTAATATTGGTAAGATAAACTTTGAGATCAAAATTTATTTCTGGTAAGTGGTGTGGGGAGGGGAGTGGAGGGTGCTATATTGGTATGTCAACTTTGGGAGGCGGTAATGCAACTTTTGAAATAAATGAACAAAATTTAAAAAAAGAAAGTTGTTTTGAACCGAATATTGGTCAAAAGGTAAACCGCCCAATAATTATTTTTTAATAAAACTTGGTACAAGTATGTATCTTTACATACATGACAATATGTACAAGAATTAGGTCCATAAATCAAAGGTCAAGGCCATAATTCAAACTCAAAGGTCAAACAATATGCATGTTGTGAACCGATGAAGGCATTTAAATAAAACTGGGTACCTTAATATCTTAATCGCGTATATATCTACCTCAAAGTTCAAGGTCAGAATACAAGTTCTTTAAAATAACATCCGTAAGTTTTGCCAATTTTCTTGTTTTAATACTCTAGATAAAAAGGAGAGAATTTCTTTATATCTTCTACTACAAAGCAACACACACAATACTTTTAAAAGTAAAACGAGACGGTAATGTTCTCTAAAAACACGAAGAGTTTAACTTATTGCCATGTCATATACACATATACTTACATGTGAACGTTGTCCGATGTTGAAAAAATGCCCGATGCCTCAAAATCTGAAAACAAGTCTATCCAAAACTGTCACCACCTTCTCTACTTGAAAGCCACCACCTCTCAATTCTCTAAATAAATGTAAAACATTCTAAAGTTATAATAGTATGCATCTTACACACGCATTTAAACCTGATTTAACAAACAGGAATTCTGTCGTCGGAATTAAATGTCTTGCCTCGTGGTGCTTTTTTCAGTAAATTTGGCAGAAAATGTACAACAGTGCATACAATGTAGTCAATTTCATTTAAGCTGTCTACTATGCGTCACTGATCATGACGGACCTTACTTTATTGTAACATATTCCATCTTATAGAAGTGTATGATTAACCAAGTCATGTCCCATAGAAGTGTATGTCATGGTCATACCTTGATCTCAGTTTCACACAAACTACATGGTACTTTATCAGAAACTGACCACACAAAAAAGTTAAATGTCACAATAATGAAGTCAGTAACCCTTAAAATTAGGTTAGCTGTCGTCTATTTAGCCACCAGTATATAATACTGAGAAGTTACAACTCAGATGCAACTATGACCCAAGTTTGTTTGACCAAATCCATGCAGTTTGTGAATAACTATGCTGAGCACAAGTTAAAGATAAATAATTAACAAATAACCAAATTTTTACGAGTTTGTAAGTGGACAAAATAGACAAACTGACTGAAAGGGTTACAATCATTTTATTCAATAAAATGAAATTATTATTATTATTTTTAATATTGCTTTTAATATCACAAGTGAACAATGTCAACATTTATTTTGCACACACTTTAATTCATTTTCTAAACAAGTCTGTATGTTTACCTGGTTTGATGGTGATGCTCCTATTAGAACACTACGTTCCCCAGCCATATCGTCAGTGTGGTACCATCGAAAGGACTTTTGTATGTCAGCCATAAAAACATTTTCTGTTCCTTTATCAGATCGAATACATCGAGGGACACCTGTGAAAATAACATCAGTAGTTTTTATTTGAGAAGTTATGCTTTATCTGATCAATAAAGACTGATAAATGGATCCCGTGGAAGCAACAAACAAGAGATAAAAGTAGCAGACTCGGTTTTATTGAGTCTGTTCATGAAAGGTAATGTATATAAGAAAACATTATTTTCACTGAAATGTGTTGTTTTTTCTTCAGCAATACACAACTTAATAAAAGAAACCATTTTTCTTGAAAGTTTATTTAATTAAAGGGAATGCAGCGACACAGCCAAACTCTTTATTATTGAATTCTGAAAATGGTGAAAAGAATAATCAAAATCGGATGATAAACAAAGGTATGATCATTTGAAGGTTCTGTTGAAACAGATATGGAAGCCTCCATTTTAAGAGCTATGAACCTATCGTTATAAATGACCATATATGGAATATTTATAAATATAAAAACTTACTGATTTATATGAAAATAATGACATCAACTGTATGAAAAGTATGTATACGTAATGGCAATAATGTTTTATATGACCAGGCTATTTTTAGTAATAACGTCCATCTTGAATGTCAAGTTGGCTTAATTTAACAAACTTGATAGATATTATCTAAGGATCATGTGAAGTTTGGTAAAAATCGTCGCAAGTGGTATTTGAGGCCAAGCAGTTTAAGCAAAGGTTTACGGATGAATGCTCAACGGACAATGTACAGCGATTGGTCAGTAGAGAAAAAATCATAAAGTATTTTCATATGCGGTGCCATAAAACTTTCATCACAAAAAGCATACAGTATAATTTAAATGCGTTTTTTTTTGCAGCTAGAAAAAGGTAAGGCTCCGTGTTAATCTTGTACGATTTTCAATTCTTACCTTTAATTTATCTAATTCAAGGAAGTATCCGCCTATCACCTTTGGATTATTGTTGGTCCTTGCCACTTTTAACCATAGCACATGTCTGGAAAAACTGTTAAACAAGAAAACACATGTGCAAGAGAACTTCAGACAATACAGACACTGATAGGTTTGGAGTAAATCAGAATATGGGGATTCGAATTATTTCTTCATTTATTCAACTAGAACGGTGTTCCACAAAAAAATAGTGTCGCATGCTGTGTGCTTACTTCAGCAAGTACAATCAATAACATTTGAAGACGGGGTGAAATCCTTCATGAATTTTGGAGCTTTTCATAAGGTGTTAAAGTTCATGAAAAGGAGCATAAATATGCAGTGGACAATTGATAAGCAAAAACTGTATAAAGTTGTATGACCATAGGTCAACATTTTGCCAAGTTATGAGCAGGTGAACGTTTTATGAAAAGGGGCATTACTCTGAAATCAGAGTTATTGGACATGTGTAACGACATTCCTTTAGTTAAGAAACAGATATGTGTTAAGTTTCATGAACATAGGTAAAATACTTTCCAAGTTATGGCCATTTATGAGCTTGGTTAGGTTGCCGGTCAAAGCTTTATAAGAGTATAACTCTGCTGAAATGAAAGTCAGAGTTACAGATCATGGGTAACACTGTTCTGTGTGGTAAGATGAAGATGTGTGTAAAGTTTCATGAACATAGGTTAAATACTTCTTAAGTTATGGCCAGTTTTGGGCTTGGTTAGGCTGCAGGTTAAAGTTTTAAGAAAGGGGGCATAACTCTGCCAAAATGAAAGTCGGAGTAATTGGACAAGTGTAACAACATTCATTCGATAAAGATAAAGATGTGTGAACATATGTCAAATACTTTCCAAGTTATGGCCAAGGTTAGGTTGCAGGTTAAAGTGTGAATGACGACGACAGACAAAGTGATCCCTAAGTGTATGCTACGCTACGCAGGCGATTCAATAAAAGTAAAATGTACTCAATTATTTCAACAATATCTGTCAAAAATAACATTGGTTCAATTTATACTATGTCTATTATGAACATATCATGAAAACTGATATCTAAAGATGTCCCCATTTTCAAAAGTTATCTAAATGATTTTTTTCCTAGTAAATACAAGATGGATGGCCGCGTCAGACATTTAGATGCCAGTTGCATGTGTCGTTAAATGGCAAATGAAGAATATGCTTAAATGAGATGAGGGTAAATAAATAGTGTGTTAGAAATTGTGAAACACAAAAATGTTAACATCCAAAGTCCAAAGGTAAGTCCATGTCAATAATGGTGTCCTACTTTTTACAGAAAATGGATAGTGGTCATACATATTTATCTATGTATGAAGTTTGAAAGCTGTAGTATAAATAAGGTCTTAGAAGCTGCGACACACAACAAATTAACATTTTTAACATGGCGCTAAAAAGTCCAAGAAGTAGGTCAAGGTCAATACTGGTGACCTACTTAACAGCAATGGATAGTGGTCATCAACATATATATATGTATGAAATTTGAATGTAGGTGAATAGTGTCTTACAAACTGCAACACAAAACATAAACATTTTCAATATGGTAGTAAACAAAATCCAAAAAGTAGGTCAATGTTAATTCAGTTACGTAGATTTGACTGACATGGTCATCGATATCTTCTATCTATTTATGATGTTTAGTGTATGGTAAAGAGTGAGTTAGAAGAGGCGACATACAAAAAGGTTAACATTTTCGGACACACGTCCACATGTACTCCTATATTGAGCTTTTTGCTAAAGCGGTTAAACAAAATAAGAACAAAATACTATATTTTAAAAATGTAGATTGGTTCCTTACAATTCTTAGCATGCAATATATACTCTAACAAATATTTTTCAGAAACATGTACCAGCTACCTTTGAAAAAACAAACAAAAAAAACAATTACCCACAAATGGCTCCATGAATTGCAAATCCGAATCTTTTTAATTTGTCATATCCATCCACATGTATCAGGTAATTAGGCCCTTCATTGTGGTATACACGTCTAGTTAATCGGTGAGCTTTCCGCCTTGCAACACCATCTGGGTCAAGAACACGTTGTATATGCGCAACTGTATCTTTGTTTAAATATGTATGAAACAAAACAAAAACTTAGTGATTATTTTGTTGTATTTGCAATGTTAATATCTGTCACGTGTGTGTATATTATAATTATCATATATTTGTAATGATGAAAAACTGTAATAGTTTAAGTCAATAAAAGTATCTATCTATCTATCTATCTCTTTAAAAAATAAACGACACAAAATGAACAAGATGAAAATCAATTCACATGTACTTATTCGTTCCGTTTGAACAGAAATCATATACCGTAATATGGAGATTTTTGTGAAGTTTAAAATGTTATCAAAAAAATCATTATGTGCAAGACAGAGAATGCTATGACAATAAAAAAAGAAAGCAGTCTTGATCCATAATGCTTAAATACAGACATGAACGATTTTATTTTTTTAAATATCCCACAGCAGTATTCAATTTGAAACATATTGGTAACGAGAAACCAATATAAAAAATGATAGGTAATGGACAGTTTCTAAGACAGATTTGTAGCATGGTAACGGAAATTCCTTTTGTATTTGAACAGGTGTAAATAGTTTAATTGAAAATAACACCTGTCAGAGAAAAATGGTGTACTCTAAATACCAGTTACTAGAAGTAAGAGTATGGCAGACAGATGAAATGAACATGCTACAAAACAGAGTATGGTCTCATCTCATTGGTTGGTTTAAACACATTGATGGGCTTATACTCTATTTACTAGTGTTTGAGTTATGCTCCGGATCAGAATTATAAGTATACAAGCTATCCGCAGATTCACAGGTCTAGTCTAATTGGGGGAGGTCTTAAAAATAAGAGATAAACGTTGATTGTTAAACTTTTAATACAAAAGAAAAGGTTTACAATGTGCAGATATACAATATACCCCAATTTAAATGCCCACAGGGGCATTACATTTTATAAAATGATGAGGCTTTCATATGAGACCCATCCCCATTAAAAATAATGTTTTCTTTTTTACATATTACATCTCTAAAATGCTTGGGGAGTGGGAGAAAGGTATTAAACCTCAGGTCAGACTACTGGCAAATGTTTTTTTCCGCAAGTGTTGCCTTTAAAGAGGGGTGGGTGGTGGAGGGAGCATTTATATGGAGATATACGGTATGACATTTTCCATTTGTTTAAAAACAACAATGATATAAACAATGATATTATATAAAAACAAGAGGCACAAGAGGGCCTGTGGACGCTCTACTGGCTAAACATAAAATTGTATGTATAGTATCATTCAGCATATTGATCATCCCTGCCAAGTTTTGTTGAAATCCAGCCAGAGGTTCAGGAGAACTAGTATGTACGAAGTTAGACAAGTGTATTTAAACATTTAAGGAGTCATAACTCTGCCAAAATATATTCAACCAGAACACTGCAACGATAGGTGCAACTAGGGTTGGTACTAATCAACCCCACCAAGATTCGCTGAAATCCGGCAAGGAGTTCAGAAGAGACTTATCTGGACGAAGTTTGTCTGTTAAAACTTTAAAGAGCCATAACTCTGCCAAAAGTTATTCAACCGGAATATGGCGATGATATGCACATCAAGACTTTATACTGACCATCCTTGTCAATTTCAGCTGAAATCCACCACAGGTTCAGGAGAATTAGCCCAGAAAATGTTTGTGCATCAAAAACCTTTAAAGGGCCATAACTCTGCCAAAAATATGTAAACTGGAACGCGGCGATAATATGCACAACTAGGCTTGGTGCTGATCATCCCTGTCAAGTTTCGTTGAAATCTGGCGAGGCGTTCAGGAGAACTAGTCCAGACAAAGTTTGTTTATTAAAACCTTTAAAGGGCCATAACTCTGCCAAACAAGTCAAAGATTTCCACAACTAGACCTGTAACTCATCATCCCTTAAAAGTTTCGTTTAAATCTGGCCAGGGGGTCAGGAGAACTAGTCTGAACAAAGTATGTGTATTAAAACCTTTAAAAGGTGACGATATGTACAGCTAGGCTTGGTACTGATCATCTCTGAAAAGTTTCAATGAAATCCGTCCAAATAAAGGCCCATTCGTCTTACTGAGGCCAAAATATAACATATTTCAGAAAATCAAGGGCCATAACTCCTGTGAAAATGGTCCACTCTGGCTGTTTTTTAAATTTATCAGAGCTTTC
The DNA here is from genome assembly GCA_037043455.1 of Cyrtodaria siliqua. Taxonomy (NCBI): domain Eukaryota; kingdom Metazoa; phylum Mollusca; class Bivalvia; order Adapedonta; family Hiatellidae; genus Cyrtodaria; species Cyrtodaria siliqua. Next base: position 120,513 of record JAWPHD010001111.1, on the reverse strand, counting down.
ATTGATATTAACAATCTGATAACGTTTGGTAAAGATCGGATAAAAAATGAAGGCCTTGATAAAAAAGTTAAAAAAAATATATAATCGAAAAATTAAAAAAAAAAAAATACATGAAAAAATATCATTATTAAAAAAATCAAATAAAAAAAATGAATAAAAAATAAATAAAATAAAAAACAAATATAATAAAAATAAAAATAATAAAAATCTGGTAAAGTTTGGTAAAAATCGGATGAAAAATGAAGGCCCTATTGTATTAACGAGGCAAAATATAGCATTTGTAACGAAATCAAGCGCCATAATTCCACTGTTACTGGTCCAATCTGGTCGATTTTTGATCTTGTCCGAGCTTTTATTGATGTTCACAATCTGGGATAAAAAATGAAGGCCTTATCATCTTAATGAGGCAAAATATAGCGCTTTTAACTAAATCAAGGGTCATAACTCCGCTGTTACTGGTCAAATCTGGCCGGTCTTCGAACGTGTTTAAGCTTTCATTGATATTACCAATCTGGTAAAGTTTGGTAAAGATCAGATGAAAAATGAAGGCCCTGTCGTTTTAACGAGATAAAATATAGCATTTTTAACAAAATCAAGGGCCATAACTCCGCTGTTACTGGTTCGATCTGACTTGTTTTCGAACTTGTCCGAGCTTTCATTGATATTATCAATCTGGTACCACACACACACACAAAAGGTAATGAAACTCATGTCCAAAAAGATGCACTACTCAAGACACACCTATGTCAAAATAGATTTGATTGTCTTCCAAAGATTAAACTAAAGAACTAATTTACTTTAAAACATCTAGTGCATATAGTTGATGAGAAAGTGACATAAACGTAAGAATAACTAATTTATCTGCCCTTTCCTTGGAAGTGAGGTCACATTCACAACTGCTTTGTCATGGTGCAATGTACCACCCATGATAAACTATAAGCAAAGTTTGAACAGCCTAGACTTATGTCTCTTATTCTTCGAAAAGGCGAGACACAAATAAGGGCAGTAACTCTAATTTAAATGAAGATAAGAGTATGATTCTTGTTCTCTGCACTTCCTCTCATTGCCCTCTAGCATTGTGTGAAGTTTCATTGCAGTTCCATAAGTATTGTTTGAATTATGGTCCCGACAAAATATCCGGACAGACAGACAAAGCAGCAAAATCGGGGAGCATAATAAACAACAAACCTTGATACCAATAACCCATGTTTGGCCACCATCGCTCTGTATCCAAGATTTCTGCCACTACCTTGTAATTCATACTATAAAATGATCGAAAATACATTTACAGTACATTCCACTAGTATGAGAAACTTATTTTCTGAACGTAACAACAAAACAAATTTAATTGCATCTAAATATATGTATATGTATTCTTTTTACCAGGAAATTAAAACAAACATATTCTGACATAGATTGAGTTCTATACTGTAAAGCTAAAGTATGTGTAGAGGTATCAAAATTTGGTGGCGTGGATTGGCGACTTTGCGAGTCGAAATTTCGTCCAAAACGTCGGGTTTGCGACTTTTCATGTTAGCGACTTTCCGCCTTCGACTTTTCATGTTGGCGACTTCGACTTTTCGGGTTGGCGACTTTTCGCCTTCGACATTTCGTGTCGGCGACTTTTCGCTTTCAAGTTTTCACCTTGTATTAACAGGGCGAAAAGTCGCGAAGTCGAAATGGCCGCATCTATATAACACAGCGTTAACACCAACACAAATTTAAAAAAAAGTAATTAAAAAAAATAATGAAATAAAAACAAATTATAAAAAATATTTAAAAAAAATATAAAAAATAAATAAAAAATAAAAAACAAAAATCAATCAATTAATCAAATAAAATAAAAATATAAAACAAAATATAAAAAATTAAAAAAAATAAAAATAAAAATTCAGATAAAAAAAAAAATTCTGAAAAAAAAAAATATATATTTAAAAAAAATGTAAACAAAAATATACTAATTATAAAAAAAAAAAAAGGCATAATATCTGGTAAAGATCAGATGAAAAACGAAAGCCCTTATGTATTAACGAGGCAAAATATAGCACTTTTAACTAAATCAAGGGTCATATCTGGCTGTTTTTCAAACTTGTGCCAGCTTTCAATGATATTAACAAACTGTTAAAGTTTGGTAAAGATCGGATGAAAAATGAAGGCCCTTGACCAGTAGAGCTAAATAAAAATCATCAGCTCCAAAAAGTAGGTCAAGGTTATAGATGAAATCCATGCATCCAAAAAGATGCACTACCCAAGACACAACTATGTCAAAATAGAATATGTTTTCTTCCAAAGATTAAGTTAACATCTAGTGCATCATTATAGTTCTTGAGAAAGTGATGTAGATGTAACAATTAAAGTTATCTGCCCTTTGCTTGGATGGTGAAGGTCACATCCACATTTGCTTTGTCACGTTGCAATGTACCACCCAAGATACAACTATAAGCAAAGTTTGGAAGGTCTTAGTGCATACAGTTTGTGAAAATGTGACCTAAACGCAAAGTTGAAGGTAAAAATTGTAAAGTTATCTGGCCTTTGCTTGGAGGGTCAAGGTCACTTCCACATTTGCTTTGTCACTTTGCGATGTACCACCCAAGATACAACTATAAGCAAAGTTTGAAAGGTCTAGTGCATACAGTTTGTGAAAAAGTGACTTAAACGCAAAAGTTGAACTTAAAAATTATTAAGTTATCTGCCCTTTGCTTGGAGGGTCAATGTCACTTCCCTATTTGCTTTGTCACGTTACGATGTACCACCCAAGATACAACTATAAGCAAAGTATTAAAGGTCTAGTGTAGTTTGTGAGAAAATGACCTAAACGCAAAACTTGAATGTTGACGCCGCCGCCGCCGGAAAAGCAACACCTATGTCTCTTTTTTACTTCGAAAAGGCGAGACAAAAACTGGATGAATTATTGATATATGTTGTCAATTGTTATTTAAATATATGATAAATCTAGGCCTGTTGTTTCATTCCTTTTTTTTTTTTTTTAATTTCATGTTTTAATAATTTTTAATTTTGAGTGGTCATATTCAATATGCATATCATTATCTGAGAATTTATTGTGAATGCCATTAACCGCTCATCAAAACATTATAGATTATTTAGAGCCGCCCTTGAGAGAGGGGAATGATACGTGTATAGGCCCTTACCCTTACTCTTACCGAAGTTTCTTTATTTTCTACATGACATAATGTGAATTCTAGTGCATTTTCAAAACATTTAATTGCTAAATCCTATGATAATGACCCCGTGCGAGGCCCTTAAAATCTGACAAGCATAGGCTAACATTGCTTGTCGAATTTTAGGTGTGGGGTGGGTGGGATGAGAGCCTCTGGTTCGCTCTTGTTATTTGGGATAAGCCAATTCAATCTGTAAGGTATGAATTGAGTTTTGTTTAATGACTCATCAACACATTATTCGTTATGCGAGAGAGGAGATCACACACAGAAACCTGGAACCTGACATACTATAACGAATATAGTCTTAAATATAGTTCTGTAAACTAACGTGCTTGGAGGATAGACTCTAATCTACAAAACCTCCCAGTTTACGTCCCCATCCGAGGCTAATGAAAAGCGTCTTGCTGAAGAACACAAAGACGAAACTCAGTGGCGAATCCGATGGTGAGGCTTGACCCCGGGTCAGTGTATTAGCCAGCCAACCGTGCAGGCCAGCCATCTTTTTCACGGCCGTTTTAGGAACATCGCGGCCAATATTTGAGGGAGTGGGTGGGCTCAACAACACTTCCAAACTCTTACTTTCTCAATATTGTTATGTTTCGTTTACATTTATAGAAGACATATGATCTAAAATGTATTTTGTCATCTTTATCTGTAAAAATAAATTACCCCAGAGACACCCACTTGTCGCGAATCGTCGTGTGTTAGCAACGTATTTTGCACACCCTGTTTGCATATTTGCACACCCAGTTCTTGAATTTCTGCCGTATACACTGCCCCGGGTTCACCGGATTTCAAGTTCAACGGTTATTTATAGGGCCATGCCAGCCCCTTTATAAATTATGAAGCGGTATTTAAAATATTCCTTTAAACATTTTAATGAAACTGAGACCAGACGCTCGTTAGCGCTCGCAATCATCTTGTGTGCGTTTGGATAATGGAGACTACAAATGTAAATAATTAAACCTTTTAATACACACATCTTGTTAAATTGTTGCTATACACCTCGGCATTATTTTGGCGTTTACAGCACCATTTCACCATGTTTACCACACTGTCATAAAAATGTTATAACATATGAATTTGTAAGCGATTTGGGGATCCGCTTCTCGAAGCTTATGGCAGTATGTGATCTATGATTGTTTTTAATGTTCAGGTCTCGCTTCGTGCTAATTGAAAATGTCAACTAAGGTCAACTACGAAATTGAAGAACAGGACGAATCATGGCCTACATAAGTTTACTCCGGACTACATGTATAGTAACATAGCTAAGCTCAAATGACAGCATAGGCCTATGGTTGGGGGCGAGGAGGCATGACCCTCCGGACTTTTTACATCATTTTAGAATGCCTTAATTAGGTAAGTAAACTGTCACAGTCAGATGTGTATCTGAAAATACCCACATCCCCTTCCCCATTGTCAGACTGGCAAACATTGTAGACCAGCAATTAGCACATGTTCACGCACATGACCGTTGACGTCATGTTTACAATATCGCATGATGTCATGTTTACAATATCGCATGACGTCATGTTTAACATATCGCATGACGTCATGTTTAACGTCAGTCGCTGTTGCACCAGTTACCCCTACACAAATCTTGACGTTACATGCTGCTTCACACAAGAAAAAAGTAAGAAATTTACATTTATACGCTTATTGTTGCAAGTCTGAATCCGCGTATCATACGCCGTTCTGAAAAATATGAAGAAGGCCGGACGAGGTAAACTCCGGATATGAAGAACGCGGTCGACATAATGTCGTAAATATGAATAATGTGGGGCTTCGCTGCGCGAAGCTTAGTGACAATATAAATGTGTGTTGTTTAATTTCGGGGCTTCGCGCTTTAGCTCTGTGGCTCGTTTGTCGAGCTTTGCTCGCCCGTATTGTTTTCACGACTTTCGCAAAAGGTGGATTTTGTGGATTTTTTTTACTTTTTAGGGTAAACGCCGCCATTACCGAAAAAGTGATTACTAGTGGACAACCTAGATAATACACAGAGAATTGTCAAAAAACAAGAAATTGCAGCACAGCTGCTGGAAAAAATGTTGGACAATTCTGAACATAATATGAAATAGGCACTGCCTAAATAACGGGCAAAGTACTTCGATATAATTAAATTAATTGTGTATGAGAGGGAGGGAGTGGGGTTGTGTGTGTGTGTGTGTGTGTGTGTGTGTGTGTGTGTGTGTGGTGGGGTTGGGGGCAGGTGGGGCGGGCGGTATAATTTGGTGATAACAGGTAATAAAGATTAAATAAATATTCTCAATAACAGATAAAATATTTTTTTCGCCAATAACAGTTTAACAGGAAAGAAAAACACTTCCCCCTCCCTCCCTCACCTCCTCCCCACCCCTCCACACACACTCACTACCACCTCACTACCTATCTATTACTACCTATGAGTCTCATCCATTAAACACAGTAAAAACATATGGCTTCTTCACATAACGATTTTGATGGGTGTTAATGCCAAACGGGTGTTAATGCCAAACGAATATAATCTTGATATTCTAATTTTATGTATACACTTACATGGACTTAAAGGTGGATTCAAGTTAAGCAGACCCCACGTCTCCCCATACTCCCTCCACCATCCCCAGCCTGCTCTCCCCACAAAAAAGCATGATTTCACACACTCCAAAATTTAAAACGGATCTGCACACGTTTCTAGATAATGATTCACTGAGATTATCTATAGTACGAGATTGACATTTAAAATACTTAAGCCAAATAAACTAATAACTGTGTTTACTGTGACCCGACCGACTCCTTTAAAACGCCACCTAAACCTCTTTTTGAGAATAAAACAAATCTAATTATTCCAACAATAGTAATTAAGATTATGATGTGATCAAATTTAATACGGGCAAAGTTCGACCTGCCGAAAGCAGGTCGGGCGTAGGTTACACGTAGGTACACGTAGGTACACGTATGTAAACGAATAAATATTTTTTATATTTTTTTTGTAACTTTTTATTTTTTTCTATTCCTAACACTGTTGTTGTTGAGTTCTATATATATATATATATATACATGCATCTAGTGAATATATTATCGTGTTATTATTTTTTTCTAAATGTACAATCTGGAAATATTATATGAGACTATGTAATATATGAAAGTATGTTTTTCCAGCATGTAGCTAGTACGGTTACAACTAATGATTTGATTTGTGACAAACAGCCCTTTATATCTTAACATGTCATTGTTTAACTGTTCCTGCCTAATAACTATTATAATATTCAATGTAAGATTTAAAAGCACTATTGACTCTTACATGACCGGCATGATCTGTCTTTTTGTATATTCAGTATTTTATACTGGGCTTTTGTTTCAATTCCAATCATCTACGAGTAGTTGAGCAATTAAACAATATGTTATAAAGATTTATTTAATGAGAATTCATCCGAAACTAGTCAATGATCCATGTCAAACGTACACCATGAGTAATATCAAATGTCTTCTCTATTACACATCAATGTTACATCTAGTTCACTTATATAAGAATCAGAAAGTATATTTCCATAGTCATGTCTAGCGAGATATTATATTGCCCTGTATACAGGGGAGATAACATGAATAGCATTACTGTTTAGCTTTACAACAGTTACCTGTTACACTTTTTAGAAGCATGCCATGTTGGAATAGCTTTTTATGTTTAACATAGAAACTCAATGAAAAACATATAAAGTGATATTGTAAAAGGAAGAAATAATAGTGTGCACTAATGGAGTTAATGGAGAACTTATATACAAAGTGGGAAACTTAATATACATTAAATAACAGATGTTGGATTCATCAAGTTCAAAACTAAGATATGTTTTGAAATCAGGTCCACCAGGTTTTATTTTTTGTGATTTTTTTTTATTTTTTTTTTTTATAATAAAATCATGTATTTTCCCCATTGCTTTTCAAAAATGTCTTGTTTCATATTTTTGCAGGCTATACATTTCTCAACGGTAAACAGTATTTGAATATAGCTTTTAAAAACTGTTAAAGTAGGATTAGTATTTTTAATTTTTGATTGAATATAAATTTTCTGGCAGTAAGGAGGAGATTATTTAAAACAATATCATACTTATGATTTCCAAAGATGATATCAGTTACTGACCATACTGTATTAATATCCTTACATTTATTATGGAAGAAATTTGCAAGTGCTCGCCAAAAGTCTTTTACTACATTACATTCATAGAATAGGTGATAAACGAATAAATATGGTAAACTCACTCACTAACATAGCTAATTTTCATAATGCGTCCAACTTGAATTTCATCTCCAATGTAATGGCGGCAATTACCGAAAAAAGTTTAAAAAAAAACGCAAAGTAAACTTTCAGGAAAGTCGTGAAAACAATACAGACGAGCAAAGCTCCACAGCCCCGAAATTAAAAAAGCAACACAGTTACATTACCCCTAAGGTTCGCGCAGCGAAGTTCCAAATTATTCATCTTTACGACATTATGTCGGCCATTTTGATAGACACCGCGTTCTTCATGTCCGGAGTTTACCTCGTCCGGCCTGCTTCAGATTGTTTTAGTACACCCTATGGCACACGGATTCTGAACCTTTTACTGTCATCAATAAGCGTATTTTCAATTTACTTAAATGGTAATTTCTTACTTTTAACTTGCGAGAAGCAGCATGTGACGTCAAGAAGTGTAACTGGTGCATCATCAACTATACATATTTTGGTAATCTTCGCGAAGTGAAGCCCACAGCAATGAGTCGCCCCTTTCTTCAATTTGTACAGTTAAAATAAGGCCTTAAATATATACCTGTCTCTATTTTAAGGGTGATAACCAACTCTAACTATTACATTTGATCACATCATTATCTTAATTACTATTGTCGGAATAGTTAGAGTTAGTTATCACCCTTAAAATAGAATTACTTTGCCCGTAATATTAATATTTCAGGGTTCAAGCTAGGGGAAAAGGAGAGCACGGCGAAGTTGGAAATGCGAGTGGATAAAATTCACAATTATTTATATTGGATGAATGATTTATAGGCCCTATATGTTGTCAATTTTTATATAAATATATTACATATCTTGGCATACTGTTTCTTTTCAAATTAAAGTTTTTTTAATTTCGACAGACATGTTTTAATAATTTAATTTTGAGTGGTCATATTCAATATGCATATCGTTATCAGAGAATTCAATATGAATGTCATTAACGGCTCATCAATTATAGGTTATTCAGAGCCGTGTAGGACCATATTTTTCCCAGATCACATTTTTCACACACTTGTGAAGAATAAGATCCTATTCTTCACAGTTTCAAATGTGACATATGTGTTTGTCCAAAAAGGGGGTTAACAAGAAAATCACATTTTTCACAGATTCTGTCCGTGCCTTTTAGTGTTGCAACGTATTTATGGCATCATCATCATCATCATCATCATCATCATCATCATCATCATCATCATCGTCATCATCATATTGAGGGGCAGATATATAATTATTATTGTTTTGCCTTCGACGTCCGTCCGTCCGTCCGTCTGTCTGTCTCCATAACCCCTGGCCAGATTCACACGAGTGATTGGTACCAAACCTAGTTGTGCATATCGCCTTTGCGTTCTGTTCGCTTAATTTGTGTCAGAGTTATGGGACTTTGTTATTTAGCTCATAGCGAGCGTTCTTAGCTCATAGTGGGCTATTAGATTTATTTTATGTCCATCGTTCGTCCATTTTCCACTGCTGGTTTGTTCACTTTGTAGAGGCCACATTGTTCAAGTAAACGTGATCAAACTTGGCAACAAATATTAATATGTGGTCACAAGATCTTGGCCAAGTACGATTATAAGCATAATCGGAATATTAGATCAGGGGTTGTGGCCCTTGAAGTTTTATAATGTTTTCCATCTAGCGCCAAATCCCAATCATGTTTGGACAGAATATGTTTGGCCATTATACGATTTCGGTCAGGTTCGAGTTTAAACCATTTATTGGACCGTTGTGAAGAGTTGCCTGCCCTTGATTCAGCAAACGTATGTCAAAAAGCTTATCACCAATGGAGGGTCATGGGTTCGAGTCCCACTAACGGCGCTAACGACCCGACCTTATAAGTGAGAAAGTTGACTGTTTCTTACGTAGGATGGGAGTCTAGTACCTTCCTTCCCAGGAAATATGGTTAGGTAAACTATCCGCCTGTACATGACTGAAATACTGTTGAAAACGGGCGTTAAACTTGGAAAACAAACAAAACAAACAATGTCGTATGTTGACATGTTACACACGGTAGTAACTATATTTGTCACCAATCCTAATCATTCTTGGACTCTATGACTGTCAGATCTTTATAAGTTCAGTTTTCAGCCAGATTGGATCACTGAGTCAAGATTTACGGGCCATTATCAAAAAATTGCTGTTTTTAAGAATGTTTACAATCTAGCATGCTCATTTCTTAATCGATCCTGTCCATACATGGAAATACATGTAATATTTGTGGCATAAATATCTCGATACAGGTCGATTTTGAGCCCGATTAAACGGTCGGATCAAGAGTTGTATGCCCTTGATTTATCAAAGAATGACATATTTAGCAATGTGAACACTCTGGCGCCTTCATTGTTTACTGATCCGAATAATATGTGATACACGGGATTTCATAATCGATTAATCGGCTAGACAAAAGCGATATATATCGATTAACAATCGGAGCAGATCGGATCATTGTGTGATGAGCTGCAAGCTCTTGTTGTGCCCCCACCTTGAAGAAGCGGAGTATATGGCTTTGCACATGGCGTCGGTTTGTAGAAAATGTATATTAACTTGAAGACAGTTATGCATAGTATCCTTAATTTGGTATGCGCGTTGGTCACGCGTATTGATTTTGAAGTCAAATGTCAAGGTCGCGGTGACTTTGGACAATGAAACGATAGAGAATGGCTGGGTCTACGCTCCTCAAACTTGGTATGGAAGATAATTATGACCAGTTGTTGATCCCTACTGATTTTGATGTCAGTAGGTCAAAGTTCAAGGTCGCTTCACCTGGGACAAATCAATAACTCAAGAACAGTTGCGCCTAGGATCCTTTATTTTGGTATGCAGTTTAGACATGAGGGGTTTATGAGCGGACTCGAAATATTAGCCAACTACTGGGCTAGGATATTTCACCTTCAACCGTGACCGTGACCGTGTGCCGACGCGCCGGGAACATGGGTTTTGCACGTTTTCTTGATAATAATAATAATTGTCTATATTTATAGAGGATAACATGTTTTGCCTACGAATATTCTTACACATGGTGCTCTTGAGTACGGAATTGATTATGGATTTTGGCTCCTACAACAGCGATTTTGTTCTCTGTTATAGTGATAATTGTTTGATATACATGAATAGAAGAATTATTAAATTATTTCCTTTGCTTCCGACCAGTTTTATAATGGACGTGTTCCGAGTGGGGTTCAAACCTACGACCCTCCGATCGCAACCCAACGCGCTAACCACTCGGCCACGCCGCGATGAGATGATGGACATACATGCCCGAGTTTCATGAAAATCCTTTCAGGGATTTAGGAGATATGGAGCGGACACGAAATATAATCAAATGTCTTTTAACATCAATGTGTGACCTTGACATTGACCCGAGGCGGTCGAAGCATGCGCTCTGCACATCGCCTTCATAAGTGAATATTTGTGCCAAGTTATTTTAAAATTCCTCATTTCGTTACAAAATTACAGCCCAGACACGAAATGCTAACACACGGACATGTACCATACCATAGTGAACATCAATTACAATTTAGTTTGGCACTAGCCGGGATCGAACCCGCACCGCTATGGCGACAGCGCCTAGCAACAACAAATTCGACCACGCTACCAACTGCGCTATCGCAACAACTCCCAAAGAGGTTTCGCAAGTTTATATACGTTAACCCTTTTTGATGGATCAGTTTCTATGGAAACGAACCTAATAGCATACGACTTACGGTTACTACATTTCGGAGTTCATAACCCAGCAATATGTGAAAAATGCGATTCTGATGTAAAATGGACATTTTTGGTAAAATTGCACATTAATATTGAAATGTGAAGAATGCGATTTCATGTCACATCAAAAACCTTCATCGATCACAAATTTCACAGGAAATGTGAAATATGTGACTGTGTTGTGTGAAAAATGAGATCCCATTCTTCACATCTGTGACGAATAGGATCCTATTCTTCACACCTGTGAAAAATATGATCTGGGAAAATTATGGTCCTACAGAGCCGCCCTTCAGAGAGGGGAAAGATACATGTAAAGGCCCATACCCTTACTCTTACCGAAGTTTCTTTGTTTTCTACATGACATGATGTGAATTCTAGTGCATAGGCTAACACTGCTTGTCGAATGTTAGGGGTATGATGGTGATGGAGAGCCTCTGGTTTGCCCTTGTTATTTGGGGTTAATACAATTCAATATGTAAGGTAATGAATTGAATGTTGTTTAATGGCTCATCAACACATTATAGGTTATTTGGAGGCGCCCTATAGAGTAGATCACACATAGGAATCTGGAACCTGTCATACTATAACTAATATGTTCTTATATATAGTTCTATATAAACTAACGTGCTTGGAGGATAGACTCCGATATACAAAACCTCCCTATTCACGTCCCCTTCCGACGGACGAGGTCAATGAAAATTGTTTTGATAAAGAAGAACACCAAGACGAAACTCAGTGGCAATTGTGAGGCTTGACCCCGGGTTCACCGGATTTCAAGTTCAGCGGTAACTATTCATAGGGACACGCCAGCACCTTTATAAATTATGAAGCGGTATTTAAAATATGATACATTTCTTTTTAGTTCTCTAGATAAATAAACATGAACAAATGCACTTGAAACATATAGTTCCTTTTGAAAATGTCAACTACGGAATTTAAGAACGGGAAGAATCATGGCCTGTGGGCTTCGCTTCGCGAAGCTTACCAAAATGTTCGGGGCTTCGCTTCGCGTGAAGCTCAATACTTTATAATTATTACACTTTCTCGAATTACTTAAAAGTTTACCCCGGACTACATGTACATAGCTAGGCCCAAATGACAACATAGGTCCGATGTTTAACTTATCATAGCGGGGTTGGGGTGGGGTTGAGTTGGAGGGGGTGGGGGGTCGGGGGCGAGTAGGCATGGTCTTCCGGACTTTTTATTTCATTTTAGGATACATAAGGGAAGTAAGCTATCACGGATTTATCTGAAAATACCCCCATCCTCCCATTGCTAGACCGTATCATGCATTTGTTTAACAGTATTAAAATGTCAACTAAGGTCAACTACGGAATTGCAGTGTTCAACCTGGAGGGCGACATCAGCGACAAAGTCGCTTTTTCCTCCGTGACTTTGCTTTTTTTTTAAGCCGACGGCGAAGTTTAAGTCGCCTTCAGATTGACCACTTCGCTTTTTTCCCGCCCTCAAGCGAAGTGTAACCAGTCCTTTAATTGACCTGTTGTTTATGTCTCAGGACAGGCGTAGACATCTTTGGGAAGGGATTATGCTAATTGCTTTGATCGATCACAGCAGAAACCCCGCGGGGAGCATACTTTCCTACAACTATGATATCCCCCGAGGCAATTTTCGCACCTCGCCATTTTTTGTTTACAAATTAGACTGTACAGGGAATACACACGCCTTATCCAATGAGATTGCGTATAACTGAACAATTGACCAATCGTACGTCCGTTACAGTTAGACAAGTGCGTGTTGAAAACGTGACCGAAACGAAACAACAGTCTGAAGTTAATTGACCTGAGGTGATTAAATGATACCACCGAATAATGATTACAGTTGTGTTTTCTTAAAGGGACACTGTCCGTAACTTTTAGCTTACAAAACACACACTAATTATGTTCGCAAACATTACACAGCAAACATTACTGAATATTTACTAATTAAAGCAGGACTGTTTGACGGAATTCAATCGCGGTACAAAAAAAGAGAAACCATTTCGGGCGTTTGAACTCGCAGCCCAAACTAAAATTACACTCGCGGTAATAATAGTGAACGTAAAGTTAAGACTGAGCTAAGCGGGCTATACATATTATGCACTAAATACTATGGTGAAAACCTAATGCGCTAATGGAAGTCACGTGATCGCAGAAAAGGTAAATACGGTGGGTCCCACTTTATTTACAAATAATAATTTAAGCTTTTTTTTTTCAAACTCACGACTGTATTACTACAGACTTCTTAGTGTCAATGCTCATGTTTTCATGTATATATTTCACTGAATAAAAGTCAGACAGTTATTTGGTTGTGCTCAATATCTGCTTACTTAAGGACAGTGTCCCTTTAATTGTTTGATAAAGCGGACCTTTTGGCATTCCAAACAAACAAATGCATGAAAAAGAGTTAATAATAGATGACATTGCTACTGAATTTTCGGCAATATTTTACTTCCGGAAAAGTGCGGTGTCATAGTAGTTCGGATAGGTACATAAGTTCGGATGGAGGAAAAACATTTTTTTATTAAATATTGTATTTAGCTAATACAAATTGGGAAACAAAACACATAAACTGGTCTTATAGGTCTTAATTAGGAATAAGCCTTTTAGGAAGAAGTTTGAGAATCATATTTAAATCCTTCATAGAACTCCATACAAATTGATAGAAAAAAAGTATGATAATGGACCTTTGGAAACGGCCGAGCACGACACATACGAAATATTGCAGTCTCGGTTTGATTGAGACTGTTCATGAGCGGTAGTAAACTATGCTAGCTACCGCTCACGCCCTCTAGCCCCGGGTTGAGCAGAACTCAATATTCATAAATCAATACAAGTACACAATTTTAACCATCCCAAAGATGGCATGCATACGGCGGTGGACATGGAGTTATATGTTTCCCCGTGTCGTACGGCGTATGGTCCCAGTATCTAATAAAATTAAATGCCCCGAAGAGCGAAATAAACACAATGGAATTTAGCTTGGAGCAGCGGTTATGAAGCCTGCGTATCACAATTAACAGCCAACAGACTAAATTAAAAAGCAGACAACATATCCTATAAGTGGTTAAACAATACCCAGAGCCTTTTATAGGCCGGAGTAGTGGAACCACCGAATCAAAAATTAAGTAAGAAAACAAAAGAAATTGAAAATGTACCACCGATAACTAAATATGTATCGGGCTCAGCGATCTAGAAATATGAATAAATAAAGATACATGCAATATATTTATATTAATTCTTCTCTCAGTCCTTCCTTATATAGTTACAGTATAATAAGTAAAGCGTGCCTGTGAGTGTGAATAAAATTAATAAACACATTTAATTTGAAACAGCTAGCATGCTCTGAAATAATCAAAAGGTTATAGCCAATAGGGTGTATACATGTATATCAGTTAATAATTAAAACTAACCGATTGCGCGCTTAATTTAAAAAATCGTGTCTTCCTCAATTCTCCCTATTTTTTGGTCACTTCTCTCTATTTTCTTTGGAGGGAGAAGTCACTTCCCCTAAAATCCAGTCCTAGTTTGAACCCTGGAATTGAAGAACGGGACGAATCATGACATGTTGGCTTCGCTTCTCGAAGTTTACCAACGTATTTATTTAATGTTCGGGGCTTCGAGCTTCGCGCGAAACTCAATACTTTATATTATTAAATTTTCACGAATTACTTAAAAGTTTACTCCAGACTATATGTTGGGTGGGGTTGGGGACGTGGAGGCATGATCCTCCGGACTTTTTTTTATTTCATTTTAGAATACATTAGGTCAGTAAGCTGTCACGGATGTATCTGAAAATACCCACCATCCTCCCATTTTTCTAACCATTGCCAGACTGTATCATGCATTTGTCTAACTTTTACTTGCAAACATTGTAGACCAAAGCAATTAACACATGTTCACGCACATGACGTATGTTTACTATCGCATGACGTCATGTTTAACGTCAGCTGTTGATGCACAAGTTACCCCTACTCCAGTCCTGCCGTCACATGCTGCTTCTCAAAAGTAAAAAGTATTAAATTTGCAATTTAATTAACTTGAAAATACGCTTATCGATGCAAGTCTGCATCCGCGTACCATACGGCGTACTAAAAAATCTGAAGCAGACCGACGAGGTAAACTCCGGACATGAAGAACGCGGTCGACACAATGTCGTAAAGATGAATTCCTTGGGACTTCGCTACGTGAAGCTTACGGATAATATAAATGTGTGTTTTTTTCGGGGCTCTGTGGATAGTTTGTCGGGCTTTGCTCCTCCATATGGTTTTCACGACTTCCGTGAAAGTTTGCTTTGTGGATTATTTTGACTTTTTACGGTAATCGCCGCCATTACCAAAAAAGTGATTACTAGTGGACAACTTCGCCCGGCGAGAATTGTCCAAACAAAATAAGTGGGGGTGGGGGTGGGGGGAGTGGGGACCAAATGTGTTGTGATCAAATTACGCGCCAAATACCTGTGAATTACATAGAGTGGGTGGGGTAATTTGTATTGATCTTCGAATTCATGTGCCTAAAGGAATGACAACCTATCAAAATTACCCCCAACTAAATAAATTATCCCTCAGTATTGATGAATATTAAGCATGCAAAACTCGCCCGCAAAACTCATTGTTCCTTACCTGTCTTACTCTTCTCATGACTGACGATTTTCATAACCCATGCTATGAAAAAATCTATCAGCCGGAACCGGATGTCTGACGGATCTCATGGGCTGAGTGGTCTCATGCTACACCGGTATTATTTTTTTTCTAGATTTTAACCCAATAACACCAATGGATTGCAGAAATAAGTGCTTTTAGTCCTTTTTTCCAACATATTTCAGCAGATATGTTATATATGATGCAAGGAAACACTTGAATATGTATGATGTGCAACATTGTATTACTTCAATGTTAAGTTAATGTTAAAACTATTTAAAAAAAAAAAATCCATTTGACAAAAATACACATTTTTCGCCTAAAAATTAAGGATTTTCAAGCATCATACGGTTCGGGACTCTTCTCTACTTAATTATTGGACTTTTTTCTATCCAAAAATATTACGATGTGTCCTTATTCAATTGTTTCTATATTTTAACCAAATACCCCCAATAAATTACAGAAATCAGTGATTTTTGTAATTTTTTCCAACATTTGGCCATAAAATGCCAATATTCTCGGTGATTTCAATTTTTTTAAGGCATTTCAAAACATCATGCGGTTTGGGACTTTTTTCTACTTAATCACTGGACCTTACCCTGCCCAAAAAGGTTACGATATTTCTCTTGTCTATTGTATTAGATATATTTATATTTTTTAGTTATATATCCCCAATGTATTACAGAAATCAGCGATTTTATTCATTTTTTTTTCATTTTTTTACCCAAAATCTCAATATTTAAGTATCGGATCCATAAATTATATGGTGGGACACGTCACACGTAGAGATGCGTTCCGAGAAAGATTCCATCAATTCAAATTGGTTCTAATATATTCCATTCTTTTTCTAAAAAATAATTCCAGATTTCGGCGATTTTCGTCTAAAAACCCAGTGTTTTACCCCAAAACTCACTAAAGCCCCAACGCTCAGATGGCACACATGTCTCATTTTGAAACTTACTGTGTGTTCTTTCAGGAAATCATACCCTACAACATTCGCCCTGGGGGTGGGGGAGGGTTTCCCCTCCTAGCTCACAGCCTACATCGTCTAGTCCAATTTGCCGACACACAATGTACTCAAGCCACGCGCGCTACTTGCCGCGATCTTTGAAGATGCGTACACGTATATACTTGTCTCAGATTCACATCTGTGAGCATATGACGCAACACATTCCTTTGATCATTTACACGTCACACCTTCGGACCGTGTCAAACTGGTATATTGCCCTATTAAATATTTAAAGAATTATATTAAAGGAACACACGCAAATCTTGAAATGTTTATTAAGCATTGAAATCAGCGTCTCGGTTTATTTATCCAGTACCATGTTAACCCTCTGCTTGGATATACCTGTAATTAAAATAATAAATCTTATCATTCGTCCGAATTTTCGCTCTACACCGGACATTCTACGAAAGGCAGCACACTCTTCAATTTTTGCCGCATCTTGCAAATATTCGGCTTTTGAATCGAACGTCATGATTCATCTCGTTGCATTCCTTTTCCGTATGTTTTCTGGCAGATAATACACATTGTCTAGTTTGTGGGATTGAATTGTGCCGTAACAGAAACAGTAGTTTCAGATCAATGATGACTGACCGCTGATATCAGATTCAGTGGATTTGGACGAAAGAATGAAAGAGTTCCGATATGGAGAAACGCATTTAGTGTGATATTTCAAACAAATGTGTGTTCAATAAAGGAATCTCCAAACTCGACAACAATTATCCTGAAAACGATGCATTCCGGGAAACTCAATAAAACAATAATTTATAAAATAAATGTTTCATCAACAGATTGCCGCGGATTTAAGTGAATAAACAATGACACGCATGCAGATAAGACCCCCCCCCCCCCACACACACACACCCACCCCGCCCCCGCCCCCCTATCCATATTATGAATATACTCCAGTGATTACATAGACTGATGCACCTATAATGGCGTCTGATTTATAATTTGATAACAAACACATCCGTGAATAATAATTTTGCATGGGATGCGACATGCCGCTTTTATAGGTATTTAATGAAGTTATACTTGTTAATACAGTGTAGGTAAAAACTGTTACTGAAAACGTATACATCTGACGAGCATCTGACGAGCATCTCTTTCCTTGTGTGAACGTCTCCGTGGCCGAATGGTAAACGACGTTGCGTTGTAAACCATTGCCTCAGATCGTTGCGGGTTCGAATCCCACTGGGAGCTCGACTTGTAAGTGAGGAAGTGTCGATTCTTACGGATGGCGGGAGGTGTACAGTACTGGTTCTACGAGGTAAAGTGGGTGGTCTGCCTCCACCACAAAAACAATCGACCGTCATATATAACCTTACATGTGTTGAAAATGACGTAAAACACCATACCAACAAACAAAACAAACAAACAAATTGTCCTTGTTTACACTTTACTTTCTGAAATCCTGTATCAGGTCATTTCATGTTTACTTCAAAATTCCAAGATTAGATGCCATAAATGCGCAGTTTTAATATAGTGACATAATACAAACTTGTGGAAACTATATATATTCTAAAAGAAGCACAGTAATCCTATTACAAAATATATTACTATTTGCATATTTATGTATTTTCAAATAACTCATGAAAGGTAGAAATGATTAAAATTAACCACGCCACATTCAACAGTAACAGTCCCATTATTGCGAAAGAGTGCATACATAGTACGTGTGTGAAAATTGATAAATATCAACTGTAAACATCTTGAACTAACGTAAATTATTAAAGAGTCTCATCAGTTGATGTTTATTTTCCATCAATAGAATAGCTATTGTCAGATCATTAAAGACCGTCTTACAGGGGGTAAAGGGCCAGACATATATCACGAAAAGCAAATTGAAATTCAAATCAGCAGACAGTATGGTTGAATAGGTTGTTTTGGAGTGAATAATAGATTTCATCTTATCAAGAAATGTGAAAACCTTATATTTTCACGAATGCGAAGCATGAGTGTAAATATTGAAGTTTGATCACTTCGAGATGACATAAAATCTGTTATTTACGACAAAACAACAAGTTTTCTTTTTATTTTATGTTTTATAATCCAAGTGTACTGCAGTATGCAGAAAGCTAAATCCAAAATTGACGACGTAATTGGCTTAGTGTGATAAAATTGCTGGTTTTAATTCCCCATATCTTCTAAACTACTTAACCGATTTCAATAATCTACGACTCATTTTTTTAGTTAAGCTGTTTTTGTGTGACATGCATTTAGAAAATATTTTGTATTAACTGTTTTTCACGTTTTCAATGTTTATACAATATGTTGACCATAAACCTATAAATGTAAACCATTGAAATATTTAGGTTTAGTCCCCAATTTTCTTTTGAACATATTTTGAAAAGTACCCAAATGAAGTCAAACACCTTAATTTATACCTTTCTCATATATGTATGTGCTAAAACAAAATAAGTAAACATACAACAAAGAAAAAGGTTCTTTTTAATAGTAACTACAATGTACTTTAACACTAACATTTCAGGTTTTACATATATATTCATGTCACCGCACAGCATGTATCCTTTAAAGCTTGTTTTTGTCCCAACCCTAACGGCCTAACTAGATTATTTGCCGATGATAGCCTCGCTTTCAGTCGCAACTTCTAACACAGAAGATATGGAAGGTATATTAAATCATGACTTGCAAATTATGTCTGAATGGGCTAAAACATGGTTAGTAAAGTTTAACCCAAATAAAACTGAATAACATCAGACAACCAAATTTATTTTTTAATGACGTACAACTTACATTTGTAGAACATCACAAACATCGAGGCCTGACTATAAGTAATAATGGTAAATGGCATGAACATATTAAAAACATTCTAACCTCAGCATCCAAAGTTTTAGGCCTAATGAGAATTTTAAAATACAAAGCAGGTCGAAAAACTATGAATCAAGTATATATATCATATATGCGACCAATTTTAGAGTATGCTTCCACAGTGTGGGACGGTTGTACTGTCGGTGAGAGAAACTCTTTAGAACAACTGCAATATGAAGCTGCGCGTATTGTTACCGGTTTGACTCGATCCGTATCTATTAACAAATTAATCGTCGAAATTGGATGGCTTTCGCTAGCAGACAGACGAACATTTCAGAAACTTATAACTGTATTTAAAGCTAAAAATAACATGTTGCCTGAGAGTGTAAATAACTTGTTTCCTCCGTTTGTTAGAGATATTAATAATTACAACTTGAGGAACTCCGATGACTACGTAACACCGATAAGGAGAACTGAGTTATTTTCCAAATCATTTATCCCTTCGTCATTAAGTCTTTGGAATAAGCTACCTACACATGTTCGTGAATTAGTATCTTTAAAGGCATTTAAATGTTGTCTCCTCAACACAATGTTTAAGCGTCCCACTGTCCCGTCGTTTTATTTATGCGGCTCACGATCACTTTCTGTAATTCATGCTCGCATTCGAAACTTATGCAGCAACCTTAATGGTGATTTGTATTTGAACCATTTACGATTATCACCAACATGCGACTGTGGACAAGACAAAGAAGATGCTGAACATTTTCTTTTTAAATGTTGTCGATTTACTGAACAGAGGCGTGACCTGTTTATATCAACCAGACTGTTCCATCCGTTGAACGTTGACAAATTGTGTATTGGCAATACAGATTTTAGTGATAAAGAAAATGAAATTGTTTTTCTAGCTGTGCAAACATATATAAAAGACACCAGGCGTTTTAACTAGTGTATTAAAACAACTCAGCAGTGTGTTCGGACTGACCCTATGTACTCTTATTAAACATATTCTGTCGTCTTCTCCTCCTTCTTTTCTTTTTTCTTTTTCTTTTCTTTCACCCAGCTATTGTGACAACTGTTTACGTTTACATTTATAAACTTTAATTCATTTAGTTTCTGTATTCATTGTTACTTTATATGTTTATTATAGCCATAACATTAAAATTGTTCTTTGTAATTTAAATTGTATTGGGAAGGGCCGTAACTAATGTTGTAAGAACTTGTGGCCCGACCCATTTGCATACTTTGTTAAAAAATGCAATAACATATGTTTAAACCAGTGATACAAAAAGCATACGTTTTATTGTTTTTTGTTATTATTACCTATAATTCAGCCAAATGATGTATTGTGAACATTGATTAGTGTTTGTTTGAGATATTTAATTATGTTTGACATAGACAGTAAAGCGAAAGTAGAAATGGGATAAATCTATATGTGACGTGTCAAAATAGAACGTGACGTCATTCAACAGATTGGCTTGTTCTTACATGATACATGACCCACTGTTTTTATTGCATTTTATATTGGCGGGCGCTCGATCGTTTGATTGATATGTGTTTTAAAATTTGCTACGGAGAAAAATGCGCATGTTTTATCTCTTGATATACATTCGTCCTATATAAAACAAAGAAGGAAAATCAATGGTGCAATGTAACCTTCATATGCCATTATGTGGACATAACTATATCGAAATATATGTTTGCTCGATTTAATGTTAATATAGTTAAATCACGTTTTTTTAAGAATTTTGAAAAGTGTGTTTATGAAACTGTTCCCGGTGAAATATTGATCCTTCTTATTTCTTAACTAATTGTTACGAACACTGGTAACTTAAAGCTTATTTACCTGATGTGGAAATGACCATATAAAAATGTTTTGGGATTGTACACACTTAAACGGATATAGAAAATATCATGTCAGTGCCTGATCTCATCCAGTTTATCAGATGAGGCTGAGAAGAGAATGAAATCCGAGGCTCCGAGGCTGTGCCGAGGGCTTCATATTTTCGTGCCAAACCTGATAAACTGGATACGATCAGGCAATAACATGATAATCTATTTATCATATTGATTGTTTAAAATCATTAAATTTACCTTTTTTTCATTTTTCCTCGTTCAAAAATACCCAGACGTCATCAAATGTACCCTGACATCATCAAAAGAGGCGCTAACGTCATCAAAAAGGTGCACCTGACGTAATAGGACAGTAACTGCCGAGATAATATTTTATCTCTCGATCCTGGGTTGTGTATGAACGACGTAGTAGTAATGTTGTTATTCGTCATTTTGTATTCAAATGTATCTATACTGTAATATTACCTTGGGTGTTTTTCTTAATTTGTGGTTAAACTCAACCAAGTCATCAACACAAACAATTTCTCTAATAGATCTAGCTTTAGTTTATGTTGTAACATTGGTTTCTATGTTTACTTATCAGGTTGACGTAAAAGAAGACTGGCCGGTAAAAAACATAATAACTGGTGGCCTGCCTATCAACAGACACCTATCGGAATGCATCGGCACTCTCTGTAAGTATTTTGTTTCTCGTTGTGGTGCGACGGAATGCTGTGAAGTAAGCGCTAACATCGTGAACAGCTCAGACGATTTTATTGAGTACTCCACCGGCAACTTGTTAAAAAGAGCCGTCAAAACATCTGATGGGTGGTACAAACTGGCGACATAGGCCGACTGACAGAAGATGGAGTTCTCTTCGTTGTGAGTAGGAAATCTAACATGATTATTTCCGATGGAAAAAAGGTCGCTCCAGAAATAGTTGAGACCGTTATTAAGTCATGTTCAGGAGTAGACGATGTCGTTATAGTCCTAGTCTCAGATGAAGTCCAATACAAATTGGTATGCGCATGCGTCGTAATCAAACCCGGATTTGACGTCACGGAGCAGATGGTTAGAGCTTTATGTGAAAAGGGCAGTAACGACAATCCTATGCTGTTTACGATTTTACCATTTCTTGAAAAGTTTGTTTCCAAAAACGAGTACGGAAAAGTCTCAAGAACAAAGTTGACCACGATGGCAACCACAAAGTTTAGAATAAAATGAGGGAGTACCGTTTGTTGTCTCCATTAACGTTGTAAATTGCTTGTTTCAATTATGATACACTCTCGATATATAGTTTAGCCCCTATATATACATTTTAGTTGGACACTGTACCTGGATCAATTATTTCAGTAAGGCATTGCACTTGTTAAACTAATATATGTGCCAGTCTCTGTAACTCCTTAGTATCCTATATGGTTGTGTGTTCTCTGATGAAGAACCTTCTAAACGTTGAAATCGCTTTTCAGATAAGTGTTGTATAGCACTGTTTTGTTAATACATGTCTTATATGTTTTGTATAATAGAACGGAACAATATTTGAATAACTTAGAGGTTAATATACGGCCGTGGTGTGCCTTTTGTCGATAATGGCACACCTAGTGCATTAATGGCCCGAGGGCTTTAGCCCGAGGGCCATGCACTAGGTGTGCCATTATCGACAAAAGGCACATCACGGCCGTGTATTTGCCTTTTTATTACATACCTTACTATATTTATAAACATATAAGTACTGTAGTCTACTAACAATTTTTTGCAAATAAACGAATTACTGTACGTATGTTAAATTAATAAGCTACGTTAAAATCCGTTTTCTGCCTTGTCTGTTTTTAAAAACCACGTCTGTCACTAGATCTATAATGATTTATTTCGTCGTTTCAACGACAACAATATTTACTGGGCTGTGAAACTGCTGTCGAGATTTCAACGTCCGCTCCTGCGCTCTATAGCTCTCCACTATGACGTTTTTGGTGCTTGATGACGTCGACGTCATCGCGTGCGGACAGTCTGTTGCTACTGTGCCGATTTTCCATAATCCATAATGGCACAGTGTGCCGATTAAGGATTTCGAAAAAGGACTGATAATCATTGTTTTTCTACTGAAGTTTGTTACTATTTATAGTAAGGTATGTAATAATGTATCATAATGATCTGGCTCCGTTTATTGTCATCGCCGGTATACAGTATATGGATAGTTAAATAGTTGACCTTGACCCCAGTGATCCCAAATGCAATCCCTTGCTTTCTTTTCATACAAACTACCTAACCATAAAGTTTAATTCCAATGTCTCATTCCTAATTGAAGTAATTGAGCGGAAACCAATTTTTAATTTTTAGTAACAGTGACCTTGACCCCCAGCGACCCCAAATGCAATCCCATGTTTCCTTTTCATAAAAGTTACATATCCATAAAGTTTCATTCCAATATCTCATTCCTAATTAAAATTATTGACCGGAAACCGTTTTTCTATATTCAGTAAAGTGACATTGACCTTAACCCCAGTATCCTCAAATAAAATGGAGTGTTTTATAGCACTGTTTGGTTAATACATCTCTTATATGGTTTGGATAGTAGAACAGAACATGTTTTGAACATATATAACTGTATCATAATGATCTGGCACCATTTATTGTCATCGCCTGTATAAAGTATATGGACAGTTAAATCTTTGACCTTGATCCCAGTGATCCCGAATGCAATCCCTTGCTTCCTTTTCATATAATCTACTTAACCATAAAGTTTCATTCATTTTACTATTTTTAATAATAACATTAACCTTGACCTTGACCCAATGACCCCAAATCCCAAGCTTTATTTTTATATAAGCTACCTAACCATAAAGTTTCACTCCAATATTTCATTTCTAGCTGAAGTTATTGAGCGGAAACAGTTTTTCTATTTTTAGTAACAATGACCTTGACCTTAACCCCAGTAACCTCAAATTCAATCCCAAACTTTCTTTTCATATAAGCTCATAAAGTTTCATTACAGACTGAAGTTACTGAGCGGAAACGAAGTGTGACAGACTGACAGACTGACGGACTGACGGACGAAGTGCAATCCTATATTTCCTCTGGTCTACGACCGGTAGGGGACTAATAACTGTACTGAAATGAGATGCCACAGTCACCAATATATGGCGCTGTGTGTGACGTGAAGATACCGAAGTGCAGTGGTATAGTGGTAAGAATGTCTGACCTGCAATCGGGTTGTCGTGGGTTCGAGTCCCCTAGCCGCGTCACACCGAAGACGCTAACAATGTTAGTAGTTACTTGTAACCCTTGATTCATAAGCAAAACATCGGTAGTGCTACGTTTGGTTGACCCCGCATGATATTCCAGTGTGGCAGCACTATATCTGCTTCAAGTAGACTTCATCTAGATGCATAGCACTACAAAAAATCACTCACTAGACAGTCCACACTCCAGTGTGCACAGGTATACCAGGAATCTCTGTTGGCTTTCAGGGTGGAGGGACTATAATCATTGGAATTACACACACATACGTGAATATACTTAGAAATGTTGATCCTAACTCTGGAGTGAGAGCCCTGAACAGTGCATTGCATAACCATGATAACACAAGCAAGATATATAAAACAAACACAATATGGGCTATGTACTAGTATGTGTGTATTTTCGTGTAGTCAACGTACTGTTTCCCAACGGAAAACGACCATCAGCTTTGACATGTTGTGTTCAGAGTAGACCAGTAGATTATATGTACGCTTAGATGTAAAAGTCGAAAACGACATGCATGATTCAAGGACTACAGTCAACATAAACACGCACACACAAAAAAGCACTACAAAGGTAAATAAAAAGCAAGGTAGGACATCTCAAACATAAAAGTGTTGATAATAGGGCTACCGCCTTGGAAATAGCAGTGATAAAAGGGCTTTTGGGGGTTAAATCAGGTTCTAGGGTGTACCAAACCTAACTCTTAGCCTACTACATGTATCTCGATAAAACGGGACTGTGTAAATAACAATACCTCAACAGGTTATATTATCTAACAAACAAGGCAGTATTAATAGCCAATACAACATATAAATGATCATGTATATATAATATAAATAAGCCTAAAAAGCGACGAAGAAAGTACAAATTAATCAGTACTCAGTACTTGGCAGACGCCAGAGCAACTGTGTTGTTAAACATAAAGCACGTTTGTTTATAAAAATCTCTAAAATAAATGTAAAAAGAACGTGTTTTATCTTCTTTTTCTTAAACACATTTCATGATTGTAATGAGACTCAGTCATAATTAATAAGGCTTTTCACAGATACACATATTTTACATGCTTTTTTGCCATCGTCTGATCTTAAAAACAAATGACAATAACGTATCTTTCGCTTTAGTGTACGACTACTACAGTTTACCTTTCACGGTTTACCATTGATCTTGAAACCGCAAAGACGGATGTTAACAGGTAAACTTTGTGAAGTAAATTAGAGTAAAATAATACAGGTTGATTGTAACCGAACTATAGACTAATACTACCACGTGCGTAAAGGTAAAGTAGCTCGGGCCATTATAAAAATAATTAACTGGTAAACTGAGAAAAAAACATGGATTTTTGAGGATGTTTTTCACTCAAACAAAAAAAAACTCCCTAATTGATCACTTACTGATGATAAGTTAAGAAATGATTTCTGTTTTGAGTCCAAATTAGTCGATTTTACAATTAACAGTATATTCTCCTGAAAAGACTATTGGAAACGTTCGATGCAAATAACATTGCTTGTCAAGTTGCATAGTAAAAGCTCGAATAAAAGGTTATTATCTCAGGCGTTCCTCATTGATCAGTCATTCGAAATATGGATATAAAAATCGAACAGAAAAAACAGCATTCAAGGACGACAGTCAACCACAAACAAATACAGAAACGAAGAAAAACTTTAAAGATGAAAAAAAGGCCAAATAAGTCATCACAAACACAAAATAGCTGATATTATATTGGGATACCGCCTTGGAATGGTCAGTGGCAAAAAAGACCGCTGGGGGGTTATTTTATTCCTGATATTTGTTAACGACATTAAAGTCCCTAACCATGAACAAAATGTCAGTCCGTATGAGGAGGTAAGGTCGGGTTAAAATTAGAAATGTTAAGACCACAATGTGCGTCGGCCAAAATACCCAATCATACGTACATGTACGAACACTAGGTCAGCGTCGGAAGTACAAAGTCTTCAGTTCTAAAACAGTTACGAGCTGCACTAAACCGAAAGATAATGGACACGAATATAGTGTCATTGTAAAGAGCGGCAATACATCATACATTTTCGCAGTTGGAAAAGAGAAAACTGCAGATAACAAGGACAAGTGCAGTGTAGTTATGTTGGACAAACAATAGATTTTTGTTTTAATTTTTAGGATGGAAAAGTGCTATTTCCCTAACAATCACCCATTCCACTTGAGCACTTGTAATTCTTATTTGTAAACAATGTATCTTAAAAAGTCCCATCTTCTTTGTTATGTCATCTACTTTTGCTGATCCGTTAAGAAAATTTCCTAAAGGCACAAATTTCAGACACTTGGGCTTGCTATTGTCTATAGCCACCAATGCCGGACTGGCTCAACTACACCATTATGTATATAATCGCCTGGATGTTCTTTCGATCCAGTTTCAACTATGACTTGTTCAAGCACCTGTGGTAAATCAAAACCAATGGTAAAGGTATCGTTTACTTTGGCTCCCCCTCTACTCCAGAAGTAGCCGGGCTTTTTTGAGTAAGACAGCTCCGGGGGAAAATCTGGATGAATTTCTAAAGAAGTTGCTAGTTGTGCTGGTGGATTATCTCCATTCAGTTGTTTCTCGGGAAAGTCAATATATCTGTCTCGAAGAGGCTGTTTTTTCTCTGCAAGACTAGAATGATACCCGAGGTGCTGAAATAATGTCGGTTTTTCTCATACCTCTGTTTCCTTGTCCCATAAGAATATTAAAATATTGGAATGTATAATCGACAGGCTGAGAATGGCTAAACATTAAAAGCATGGCCGCCAATTTTGCGATATGTTCC
The DNA here is from genome assembly GCA_037043455.1 of Cyrtodaria siliqua. Lineage (NCBI taxonomy): Eukaryota > Metazoa > Mollusca > Bivalvia > Adapedonta > Hiatellidae > Cyrtodaria > Cyrtodaria siliqua. The sequence goes on along the minus strand of JAWPHD010001111.1, from coordinate 93,126 downwards.
GAACGATATAGTTTGCCAATAAATCCTAATTCAGAAAATTCTAAACAAATCCAGTTGTCATCTGTTTGTTCTTTTACAAAATCCGTTAATGCATCATAATACCCATCTGATGCAAAAACGTCATCTTCCATTTGCATATAATAGTCAGATAATTCCTCACAATATTTCATAATATATGCGTAATCATAGTTTTGTTTGCTCCTCCAGTTGGTATACGAGTCATTTTTAAACACCGGCATGTTATCGTAAAACTCAGCAGGAGCTTGTATGACCCTTAATGTACCACTGTCGTAATGTTTTGAGTACTTTGATTTCAGGATCTGTTCAATTTCTGACTTCCATTCTGTGTTGTTTATATCAGCGAGAAATATGACAAATACTATTTCTTTCAAGTCTTCCGTAGAAGTTTTGTTGAACATGGAACCGAGCATCTCTAGAAGGTAGCTTTCGTCTTTCCGTTCGACGGTAGGGATTCCGACTGTAAGGTGGTCTATTTAAAGACAAAAACTAAATTGGATTGTGTGACGGTATGTCAGTCCTTTCATGGTAACATCTTTAATTTAATGTTGAGCTTAGTTAGTTTGTTCAATTACTTCATAAACACATTTACATTTTGTTACATTTTGGTAGTGTTAAGACGAATTTAAAGTCTAATACTTAAGATGAGTTCGTTTTGTGTGAATCAGTTAAATAGAGATTGCCGAAAGTCAGAAATTTCGTTACAGTTAATGCAGTCTAAAATTCTAGTAATGTGAACAATGTATTAATGTAATTAACAAAATTCAAAGCCCGAGTGTTCAATTCTACGGAATTTATTAAAATTGAAAGATTAGAGCTGTACAACAATAGTGTATAATTACATACGCTTTTTTGGCAAATGTGGTAGCTTTATATCATGAAATGGCATTGCTTGTTTCAACAGATGTCTTGATAGTGGCTCGATCTGAAGTAAACAAGTGTTATATGTTGAAACATAATGTGTATTAATTGTACAATAACAACTGCTTTTGAACGTGTTTCCTACTGTGTAAGGGTGTATCCTTCAACATAGTTGGTGTATTATAAATTGAACATACATCATTGAATCCCGTGTCGACTCAAGTTGAGAGATGCTTTAAAAACATGTTTTGCATTTCTTAGAAAGTGTAATGTTCTGCACTCCAACTGGACAATTTAGCATTTCATGTTTTGTCTAAAGTTTACATGTATTGTTGCATGTGTCCCAAAGTGTACATGCGCTGTTGCGTGTTTATTACTGATTTGGCCCTGAAGAAAGTTAAAAATAGTTGTAAAATGTAAGCAAGTTTACAATGTATTCAAATTATTTATGAAAATTCATTGATGATGAAATTTGGACTGCTCTCATTGGACTTTTTTATGCAAATTCATTTGTGATGCACTCTGGACTGTTTTCATTGGACTGTTTTGGCGGGGAGGCTTTGGTGCAGTCTTTTGGCGATATAGTAACAGGCTAGCTCTGGCAGCAGCCCAGCAGTTGAGATCGGTTTCAGTATTTTCTATTGATTAAAGTTAATTTAGATTTAGATTATTTTAGAAAATATAATTTTGAGAGGATTTAATACATATTGTGCTTATTCAAAATAGTGAAACTGGATATTTGGACTCAACCGGAAATATTGGAAATTAATTTAGACTGAAAGGACACTTACTGTTTTGGATTCTTGAGACACTTACTGTTTTGCATTAAAGAGACACCTACTGTTTTGGATTAAACAGAAAATTACTGTTTTGGATTAAAGAGACACTTGCTAATATGAGTTAAAGGAACATTGGATAATTTTAATTGGACTTAATTCAAAAATTGGATATTAATGAACAAGAAATCCGCGGATTTAAATGTCTCACATAACGGGAGCTGGACTTAAAAATAAAAAGGTCCATGATGCCTAAATGAAAATTTGTAAACTTTTTAGTAACTAAAAATAATGGAGTTTGCAGTATGCTGAGATGACATTTAAGTGCATTTTTAAAAAAAAAATGCCATTCTATTAAAAACAAGAGGCCCAAGAGGGCCTGTGGACCCTGTACTGGTTAAAACGGCTCTTATATCAAGGGTTGTCGACATAAAATTCCCATCAGTACTTCTTTTAAAACATTGCAATAACAACAGGGATAGGATAGTCTTAGATCGCTCACCTGGTAATCATAGCAATACGTCTGCTGTGTCTAGTATGGCATGGGTATTTTTTTAATTTGTCCCACTTTCTTCTATGAATGAAATTTCATAAAAATGGGTATGGAGGGGGTTATATTAAAATTCTAAACAAATATGGTAAAGATCACATACAAAATGAAGTAACTACAGATTTAACAAAGGAAAATACAATACAGCATTTTTCAACATATCAAGGGTCATAACTCTGTCATTACTAACAAGATCTAGCTGGTTTTCGAACTTGTCCAAGATTTCATTGATATACCGCGCTTTGCACAACTAGACATCATATTGAGGCTTCCTGCCAAATTTTGTAGGAATCCAAGAAGCCGTTTAGGAGGAGTAGGGCCGACAAGAAATTTAAAGTAACTCCATCAGAAATTAGCGAACTGGAACAAAAGTGCAATATGCATAGCTAGACATCTTACCGAGGCTTCCTGTCAAGTTTCGTCAAAATCCAACAAGGCGATTTGGAGGAGTTTCGCCGACAAGAAATTTAAAACTAAAAATGTCAAGGGGCCATAACTTCATCAAAAAATAATGAACCGAAAAAAAACGCAATATGCACAACTAGAAATCTTAGTAATGCTTCCTGCTAACACAGCGTTAAGACAAAAAAAAAGCAATCAAAATAAATGATAATAAGAAATATTTTTAAAAAAAAATATTTAAAAAAAATAAAATTTAAAAACAATTTAAAAAATAAATCAATAATAATAATAAATCAAATAAAAAAAAATAAAAAAAATAAATGAAAAACTAATAATTTGAAGAAAAAAACACTAACAAAAATATATACATTAAACAAATTTAAACAAAAAACAAGTTTGGTAAAGATCAGATGAAAATTGAAAGCCCTATTGTATTAACGAGGCAAAATAAAGCATTTTTAACTAAATTAAGGGCCATAACTCCGCTGTTACTGGTCCGATCTGGCTGGTTTTCAAAAAAGTGCGAGCTTTTATGGATATTAACAATCTGTTTAAGTTTGGTAAAGATAGAATGAAAAATGAAGGCCCTTGGCCAGTAGAGTTAAAAATCATCAGCTCCACAAAGTAGGTCAAGGACATAGATGAAATCCATGCATCAAAAAAGATGCACTACCCAAGACACAACTATATCAAAATGGAATATTTTTTCTTACATAGATTAAGCTATAAATTAGGTTTAAAACATCTTGTGCATAAGTATAGTTCATGAGAAAGTGATGTAAATGTAACAATTAAAGTTGCCCTTTGCTTGGAGGGTCAAGGTCACTTCCACATTTGATTTGTCACGTTGCGATGTATCACTCAAGATACAACTATAAGCAACGTTTTAAAGGTCTAGTGCATACAGTTTGTTGAAAAGGTGACCTAAATAAAAAAGTTGAACCTAAAACTTATTAAGTTATCTGCCCTTTGCTTGGAGGGTCAATGTCACTTCCACATTTGCTTATCACGTTGCGATGCACCACCCAAGATACAACTATAAGCAAAGTTTGAAAGGTCTAGTGCATACAGTTTGTGAGAAAGTGACCTAAATGCAAAAGTTGAACCTAAGAATTATTAAGTTATCTGCCCTTTGCTTGGAGGGTCAAGGTCACTTCCACATTTGATTTGTCACGTTGCGATGTATCACTCAAGATGCAACTATAAGCAAAGTTGTAAAGGTCTAGTTCATACAGTTTGTGAAAATGTGACCTAAACGCAAAAGTTGAACCTAAACATTATTAAGTTATCTGCCCTTTGCTTGGAGGGTCAAGGTCACTTCCATATTGGCTTTTTCAAGTTGCGATGTACCACCCAAGATACAACTATAAGCAAAAGTTGTATAAAGTTGGTGAGAAAATGACCTAAACGCAAAACTTGAATGTTGACGCCGCCGCCGCCGCCGCCGCCGGAAAAGCAACACTCTCTTTTTTTCCGAAAAGGCGAGACAAAAACTGGATTTGTGTGTTCGGTAAGTGAATATTTGTTGGTAAATAAATGTATTAATTTTAATTTTGTGAGGCTTCCTTTTTTGTTACATTTTACTCGTAACGTATCAATTCCAAAATGTTGGAAAGTTCAATGTTCAACACTATCTGTACTCCACAGAAATCAAACACATTTGGCACTCAATATAAAGTTTCATGTATCAAACCCAACGCATCTGGCATTCCATATTAAGTTTAATTGATCTAAATCAACACGAAAGTTTAATGAATCAAAACACATTTTGCGCTCCAAACGAAACACCTACACTGCCTCTAATATATCAAGCTAAACAATTCCCGCGCTTCATAGAACGTTGTATGCATAGGATATACACAAAAATACAAACAAACATATTTTAAAATTGACAACCAAAATTTGTATCAAGTTCAATAACGTCCGACAAATAACTTTACAAACATATACTTGTTTGTTTTTTATGAAATAAAACACACTTGTGGAGCTGTATGTGTGTATTTATTACTTTACACAATCTCTACTTTACAGTATCAAATAGCTCTTATTTCTGTTCAACATTTTGATATTTAACTATGGTCATGTGACAAATTATCATGTGGTCGCAGGCTACTTTCTTAGACGTTGGCAGAGGTCAATGTAATGGCCTCTGGGAGAGATTGGATTTTACCCTCTCCCGCTTTATTTAGATGACAGTAGGGTAAGAGTGAGATTTGGTGCGCCCTGATTTGTAGTCGGGGCAACTGTTTACGGCCGCCATACAGCACTTAACAAATGCTAGTGTAAATGTCAATAAATATTGAAAAGGGCCGGCTTAAGCGATATTTTACTTTAAAACCACGAATATTGGGCTTGATGAACATCCCCGTGTTACACATATGCAAATAATGATGGGCCCGTCCATTGCACAATTTCGGAACATCGGCAACTGGTGCGTCTCACAAACTCTGAACACAGGTCAAGGAGGGGAAAAAAAGTCTATACCAATCTGATCAAACTGGAAATTGGGTGTCTATATTGGTACCCAGCGACGTTGAGCGTTCAATATTTCGACAGAATATCTTAGACGGAAATAAAAACTGAAGTTAGTACATAGGCTGGCACTCGTAAGTGCAAGCCAATAAAAACAGCATGGGAGTAGAAGGGCATCCGACCAAACCTACCCACCCATCCCATCCAATATGTTTTATCTTAGTGTATACATTAACATGCATTACATGGTTACTGTTTATTAAGTATATAATGTTAAATAGCCTATTATTCTAAATTGGCAGCTAAGTGTTAAAGCGTCCTCCTCGAATACAGGAAGTCGAGCCTGGTTACATCAAAGACTTTATAAAAATGGTAGTAACAGCTCCCTTGCTTGACGGTCAGCATCTAAAGCAGAGATATGACTGATCGGCTCGGTATAAGTGACTTGGAGGGATATCAGGCTGTGTCTACGGCGTGGTATTCAAGTGAGGCATCACTATAAAAATGAGTTCACAGCTACAAGTAGACACCGTCGTGATATTAAACCCCATACATATATAAACGCACGCAAACACGCACGCACGCACGCACACAAGCACGCACGCACGCACGCAAATACATACACATACACACATACATACATACGCACGCACGCACGCACGCGCGCACACGCACACTCTCTCACACACACACACACAAACACCTACTAAATGTTAACGCTTCAACGTATTTCTCTTCGTAAATCAGTTTATCATATATTTTTGAACACGTACCTTTTCGACCTGACTCATCTACTTGTCAAACTTCTCATCTACTTGTGAACACTGAACTTTTTCTTATTTATAAATACAGTTGTTATAACTAAACAGTTACTCCCTTTGTGGTTGATCTGCGATGTTTTAAACGGGTCTGTCATGTGATCTGTGTTTAAAAGTATTGACTATGCAACCGTTGATGAATTCAGATAGAAAGGATGTCATTAAAGGTGAAATATAGCGTGTATTTTGAGTATATATTCGGAATTATACGTATATAATATACAATATTTTCAAATCTTACACTTATTGGTTGTCCCGTTTTCTCACAGTAGCCAATTTTATCTCATAGCGCACACGCTTCGAGTTTCGGCCTTTTTGAAGACAGGTAAGTGACACGTGATCCTGTGACGTCATTGGTACTAAACGATTCGCGGTGTCGCATTGAGTTGTATAGTATTGTCTATGTAGGATAACGTTTTATGGTACTTGTTAAAAATGCCGTGTGTTGTTGCTGGGAGAAAAAGTTTGCATAAAGAAGGACAAAATAATAACCTAAGTTTCTTTCGTTTCCCTAATCGAGATAATGATATATTAAGATTTGAAATGTGGATAGACGTTACCGAAGATAATCGCCCGACTCGTCGAGAAAGTGGGAACCTACGAAAGACGCGCGAGTTTGTAGCAAACATTTTGTGGGAAGTCCATTCTTTGGTTTCATTATCTTTGAATATGGAGAACAAAAGGCCATGCAGATTAAAATCAACAGCGGTACCAACGATATTCGGCTATAAAAATGAGAAGTGCATAACCCCGCCGTCTCCAAGCAAGTTGTATTCGCCTATTCGACCGGCGTTGAGGAGGAAATTCATACATGAAGTAAGATTGAAATGTATGTTCAATTATCTTAGCACCTCATCGGGTATACGTATGATAAATTGAAGAAAGGTGTATAGTCTTAGATCTTTATATACACCGTGACTGTTTAGCTGTTGAATTAGAAACATGCGTCTTTACGTGAATCAATGAAGAGTTGACGGCGCTAATATTATGTAGCCGTCTTTTTTTAAAAGATTGCTAAGAACGTTTCAGCATATAAATTTAAATGAATCCGGTGAAATAAACACTGTGACTTTATTTCCCAATTTTAATTTTAATAATTTTAAATTATACACCCTCTTCTGCCAATAGTATTATAGATATATATTATCAACATATATAAGGCTATGGATTTGAAAAAAAAATACAAAATGTTTCATGGATATTTATTGCACGGCAGAAAATTAATAATATTACTAGCTTTTATATTAATTCAGTAATTGTTTATGGCAAAGCAACAACAATAACGCCTCTTAGCTCGTGCAATAAGTAAAACAAGTATAATAGAATAATATACTTTATATTATGGTAATTTGATATATTTGGTCTGTTTTCGATCTGTATATCAGGAGTAAGTATGCATGAGTAAGTATACTTACTAACTGTCTATATCGTGCTCATAATACATTTGGCTATATTATTTAAATCATAGTATTTTTCTCTCTTTGTGCGCGACAAATATCATGTGATATATCCGTCTTGTGCAATACGCGTCTGCCCTCGGCGGTATTACACCGCTCAAGTAATTGCAATAAACAGGAAATATATTATAAAACTAGGTTTCCCTAAATGGTGCGTGCTTTTGTGATATACCGACGTATGTACCCAAATTAGGCCGCACTTCAATAGTGCACCGCAATATTTTATTAGTCTGTATTGATATTTGGGGGCACGTGGAGACTAGAGAGCGTGTCATATTGCAAACACCGCTCCTAGAGTGTTTGATGCTGATGGCGACTTATGGCAAATATATAATACTATAGAAATTATGGCGCCGAAATTATATGCTGTTTCATTTATTATTGTTTTTATTCATTTTTTTTTATCAATTATGGATAATATCTAATAAATATATTTGTTCCATGTCTATTTATCGGCAAAAAAATCTGACGCTCGTATTACCATAGATCTACATACATATATATCCATGTATTAATGTAAAGGTATAGACCAGGTCCATTCATTCGGAATATACTACATTTCGCGGTTATTGTGTATGTACCAAGATATTGCAGTGTTGCGGGTGACTTACTGTCAGATTTCGATGAAAACAATTTTTACGTTGTTTTTTTTGTTTGTTGTTGCTGTAAGTGTATAAATACGATATTTTGTTAGATTAGTGAATAGTGTAATGAGCCACTGAACGTAACGAATGACATGACACGATAGTCTTTACAAGCTCTCCATTTGTTCCTGCACCGCGTACGACTTCATCATCAGTTGATGAATCCGATGTATTTTCGTCGTCAGACACGTATTCTGGCTCCAAATCGTAAGGTTGCACATGGTGTAACCGTTTTATCACGGGCATTTCCTCTGACATCGCTTAATTCTCACATTTACTCACTTCGCATAGGTCGACATTTATAATTCTGTTTTAAAGTAGATATCTCACCAAAAACATCCACATTTTACGACATACATACATGTATATATATATACCGCTTTTTCACCTCTTGACGAGGAGGTATATATATATATATAATGTAAACTATATATACCTCGTCGTCAAGAGGTGAAAAAGCGGTATATATATATATATATATGTATGTATGTCGTAAAATGTGGCTGTTTTTGGTATACACAGTCTACCTATTGTGAGAATCCAAACTATACAGGCACAATATAAACGGCTTTAACCAGACATGCCAGATCTCAAAACTGGAGCTTTGAGACACCAACCCATAATTCAATTTAAGCATATTCAGTCACTGGTATTTTAAAAACCCGTTAACAAAACTATACCTTTAATCGGCACATAACCATTATTATATGATCTGAATACCTGGCTAGAGTTTTGATTAAGGCTTTGTAGCGCAAATTTGCCGATACTTGGAGGGTTCATTTCTTTAAATAAAGTCTTCTAAATTCTACACATATACATAGGCGACACATTGGTAATGTATGCTACTGCACGTATGCATAGGTGATACATTGCTAAAGTATGCTCATACGGGTATACATAGTTGACACATTCGTAAAGCATGCTCCTACACGTATACGTAGGTGACACATTGTTAAAGTATGCTAATACACGTATACATAGGTGACACATTGTTAAAATATGCTCCTACAAGTATACATATGTGACGCACTGGTGAAGTATGCTCCTACACGTATACACATGTGACACATTGACATGGTAAAGTATTCTACTACACGTATATATATGTGACACATTGGTAACGTATGCTCCTACACGTATACATGCGTGATACATTGGTAAAGTATTGTCCTACACTTATACATAGGTGACACATTGGTAAGGAATGCTTCTACACGTATACACAGGTGACACATTGGTAAGGTATGCTCCTAAACGTACACATAGGTGAGCCATTGGTAAGGTATGCTCCTACTCGTATACATAGGTGAGCCATTGGTAAGGTAGGCTCCTACACGTATACATAGGTGACACATCGGTAAAGTATGTTCCTACACGTAAACATAGGTGATACATTGGTAATGTATGCTTATACTCGTATACATAGGTGAGCCATTGGTAAGGTATGCTCCTACACGTATACATAGGTGACACATCGGTAAAGTATGTTCCTACACGTAAACATAGGTGATACATTGGTAATGTATGCTTATACTCGTATACATAGGTGAGCCATTGGTAAGGTATGCTCCTACACGTATGCATAGGCGATACAATGGTAGAGTATCCTCCTACAAGTATAAATAGCTGACACACGGGTAGGTGATATATTGGTAAATATGATCCTACACGTTTACATAGGTGACACATTGGTAAGGCATGCTCATACACGTATGCATAGGTGATATATTGGTAAAGCATGCTGCTACACGTATACATGAGTGACACATTGGAAAATATGCTACTACACATATACATAGGTGAAACATTGGTAAAGTATGCTCCTACTCGTATACGCAGGTGATACATTGGTAAAGTATGCTCCCACACGTATACATATGTGACACATTGGTAAATTACCCTACACTTGTTCATAGGTGATACATTGGTAAAGTATGCTCCTACTCGTTTACATAGGTGAGCCATTGGTAAGGTATGTTCATACACGTATAAATATGTGACACATTGGTAAAGTATGCTTCTACACGTATACATATTTGACACATTGGTAAGATATGCTCCACCACGTATGCAGAGGTGATACATTGGTAAAGTATGCTCCTACACGTATACATAGGTGACACATTGGTAAAGTAAGATCCTACATGTATACATAGGTGATACATTGGTAAAGTATGCTCCTACACGTACAAATAGGCGACACATTGCTCAAGTATGCTCATAAGCACATACATTGGTGATACATTGGTAAAGTATGGTCCTACACGTATACATAGGTGACACTTTGGTTAAGTATGCTCCTACACGTATACATAGATGACACATAGTTAATGTATGCTTCAACACCTATACATATGTGACACATTTGTAAAGTATGCTCCTACACGTATACATAGGTGACACATTGGTAAAGGATGCCACATAGGTGATACATTCGTAAAGTATGCTCCTACATGTATACATATATGACACTTTGGTAAATGCTCCTATACCTATACATAGGTGATACATTGGTAAAGTATGCTCCTACTCGTATACATAGGTGAGTCATTGGTAAGGTATGTTCCTAAACGTATGCATTGGTGATACATTGCTAAAGTATGCTCCTCCACTTATACATAGGTGATATATTGATAAATATGATCCTACACGTATACATAGGTTACACATTGGTAAAGTATGCTACGACACGTATACATAGGTGACACATCGCTCCAGTAGGCTACATAATGTATACATTGGTGATACATTGGTAAAGTATACTCATACACGTATACATAGGTGAGACATAGGTAAAGTATATTCCTACACGTTTAAGTAGATGACACATTTGTAAAGTATGCTCCTACACGTATACATAGGTAGCACATTGGTAAATATGCTCTTATACGTATACATAGGTGATGCATTTGTAAAGTATGCCGCTATACGTATACGTAGCTGACGAATTGGTAAAGTATGCTCCTACACGTATACATAGGTGACACATTGGTAAAGTATGATCCTGCAAGTATGATTAAGTGATACATTGGTAAAGTGGGCTCCTACACGTATACATAGATGACACATTGGTAAAGTATGCTCATACACGTATACATAGGTGACACATTGGTAAAGTATGCTCCTAAACGTATATATAGGAGACGCATTGCTCAAGTATGCTCATAAATGTATACATTGGTGATATATTGGTAAAGTATGTTCCTACACGTATACATAGGTGAGCCATTGGTAAAGTGAGCTTCTATACGTATACCTAGGTGATACATTGGTAAGGTATGCTCCTACTGGGATACATAGGTGACACATTTGTAAGGTATGCTCCATCACGTATACATAGGTGATACATTGGTAAAGTATGCTCCTAAACGTATACATATGTGACACATTGGTAACGTATGCTCCTACACGAATACATAGGTGACACATTTGTAAAGTATGCTCCTACACGTATACATTGGTGACACATTTGTAAAGTATAATCCTACACGTATACTTAGGTGACATATTGGTAAAGTATGCTCCTACACGTATACATAGGTGATACATTGGTAAAGTATGCTCCTACATGTATACATGTACATATGTGACACATTGCTCAAGTATGCTCATAAACATATACATTGGTGATACATTGGTAAAGTATGCTCCTAAACGTATACATAGGTGAGACATTGGTAAAGTATGCACCTACATGTATACATAGGTCATGCATTGGTAAGGTATGCTCCTACTCGTATACATATTTGACACATTTGTAAGGTATGCCCCAACATGTATACATAGGAGATACATTGGTAAAGTATGCGCTTATACGTATACATACGTGACACATTGTTAAAGTATGTTTTTAAACGTAAACATACATGACACATTTTTAAAGTATGCTCCTACACGTATACATAGGTGACACATTGGTAAAGTATGCTCCTACACGTATATATAGGTGCCAAATTGGTAAAGTATGCTCCCACACATATACATAGATGATACATTGGTAAAGTATGCTCCTACACGAATATATAGGTGCCACATTGGTAAAGTATGCCCCCACACGTATACATAGATGATACATTGGTAAAGTATGATCCTACACGTATACATATGTGACACAATGGTAAATGCTCCTACACGCTACATAGGCGATACATTGGAAACGTATGCTCCTACACGTATACATAGTTGACACATTGGCATAATATGCTCCTATACTTATACATATCTGACACATTGGTAAAGTATGCCACTATACGTATACATAAAAGACACTTTAGTAAAGTATGCTCCTACACGTATAAATAGGTGACACACTGGTAAGGTACGCTCCTACACGTATACATAGTTGACACATTGGTAATGTATGCTTCTATATCTATACATATGTGACACATTGGTAAAGTATGCTTGTACACGTATACATAGCTGTGCTATTGGTAAAGTATGCTCCTACACGTATACATTGGCGATACATTGGTAAAGTTTGCTGCTACATGTATACATATGTGACACATTGGTAAATGCTCCTACAGGTATACATAGGTGATACATTGTTAAAGTATGCTCCTAATCGTATACAAAGGTGAGCCATTGGTAAGGTATGTTCCTACACGTATCCATAGGTGATATATTGGTAAAGTATGCACCTACACGTATACATATGTGACGCATTGGTAAAGTATGTTCTTAAAAGTATACATAGGTGACACATTGGTAAAGTATGCTCCTACACGTATACATAGGTGATACATTGGTAAGGTATGCTACTACACATATGCCTAGATGTTACATTGGTAAAGTATGCTACTACACGTATACACAGGTGAAACATTGGTAAAGTATGCTCCTAGACGTATACATAGTTGATACATGGTAAGGTATGCTCCTACTCGTATACGTAGGTGAGCCATTGGTAAGGTATGCTCCTACACTTTCACATAGGTGATACATTGGTAAAGTATGCACCTCACGTAAACTTAGGTGACACATTGGTAAAGTATGCTCTTACATGTATACATAGGTGACACATTGCTCAAGTATGCACATAAACGTATACATTGGTGATACATTGACAAAGTATGCTCCTACACGTATACATAGGAGATATATTGGTAAATATGATCATACACGTATACATAGGTGACTACTTGGTATGCTTCTACACGTATGCATAGTTGATACATTGGTAAAGTATGCTACTACACGTATGGGATGCTCCTACTCGTATCATAGGTGAGCCATTGGAAAGGTATGCTCCTACAAGTATAAATAGGTGAAACATCGGTAAAATATGTTCCTACACGTAAACATAGGTGATACATTGGTAATGTACGCTCCTACTCGTATACATAGGTGAGCCATTGGTAATATATACTCTTACACGTATGCATGGGTGATACATTTGTCAAGTATGCTCCTACACGTATACATAGGTGATACATTGGTAAAGTATGAAACCACACGTATACATAGGTGACAAAATGGTAGAGGAGGCTCCTACACGTATACATAGGTGACACATTGCTCAAGTATGCTCATAAACATATACATTGGTGATACATTGGTAAAGTATGCTCCTACACGTATATATAGGTGAGAAATTGGTAAAGTATGCTCCTACACGTATACGTATGTGACACATTGGTAAGGTATGCTCCTACACGTATATATAGGTGATACATTGCTAAAGTATGCTCCTACACGTATACATAGGTGAGACATTGGTAAAGTATGCTCCTACACGTATATATAGGTGACACATTGGTAAAGTATGCTCCTAAACGTGTACAAAGGTACATTTGTAAAATATGCTCCTGCACGTATACATAGATGACACATTGATAAAGTATGCTCCTACACGTATACATTGGTGATACATTGGTAAAGTATTCTCATACACGTATACATAGGTGACATATTGGCCAAATGCGCTCCTATACATATACATATCTGACACATTGGTTAGGTATGCTACTACACGTCTACATAGATGACACATTGGTAAAGTATGCTCCTACACGTATACATAGGTGACACATTGGTAGAGTATGCTCCTACACGTATACATAGTTGACACATTTGTAATGTATGTTTCAACACCTATACATATGTGACACATTGGTAAAGTATGCTCCTACACGTATACATAGGTGGCACATTGGTAAAGCAATCTCCTACACGTATACATAGATGACACAGTGGTAAAGTATGTTCCTACACATATACATAGGTGACACATTTGTAAAGTATGCTACTACACGTATAGATATGTGACACAGTGGTAAAGTATGCTCCTACACGAATAGATAGGTGATTCATTGTTAAAGTATGATACTACTCGTATAGATATGTGACACAGTGGTAAAGTATGCTCCTACACGTATACATAGGTGACATATTGGTAAAGTAGGATCCTACACGTATACATAGGTGATATATTGGTAAATATGATCCTACACGTTTACATAGGTGACACATTGGTAAGGCATGCTCATACACGTATGCATAGGTGAAATATTGGCAAAGTATGCTACTACACGTATACATAGTTGCAACATTGGTAAAGTATGCTCCTACACGTATACATAGGTGTCAGATTGTAAAGTATGCTCCTACACGTACATAGGTGACACATTGCTTCAGTATGCTCATAAACGTATACATTGGTGATATATTGGTAAAGTATGCTCTTACACGTATACATAGGTGACACATTGATATAGTATGCTCCTGCACGTATACATAGGTGACACATTGGTAAAATATTCTCCTAAACATATACATAGGTGATACATTGGTAAAGTATGCTCCTACATGTATACATAGGTGAGACATTTGTAAAGTATGCTCCTACACGTATAGATAGGTGACACATTGGTGAAGTATGCTCCTAAACGTGTACATAGGTGATACATTGGTAAAATATGCTCCTGCACGTATACATAGGTGACACATTGATAAAGTATGCTCCTACACGTATACATTGGTGATACATTGGTAAGGTATGCTCCTACTCGATACATAGGTGACACATTGATAATGTATGCTCCAACACGTATACATAGGTGATACATTGGTAAAGTATGCTCATACACGTATACATATGTGACACATTGGTAAAGTATGCTCCTAAACGTATACATATGTGACACATTGGTAAATTATGCTCCTACATGAATACATAGGTGACACATTGGTATAATATTCTCCTACACGTATACATAGGTGACTCATTGGTAAAGCATGCTCCTACACGTATACATAGGTGACACATTGGTAATGTATGCTCCTACACGTATACATAGGTGACTCATTGGTAAGGTATGCTCCTACACGTATACATAGGTGACAAATTGGTAAATGTTCATACACGTATACATAGATGATACATTGGTAAAGTATGCTCCTACACGTATACATAGGTGACACATTGATATAGTATGCTCCTGCACGTATACATAGGTGACACATTGGTAAAATATTCTCCTAAACATATACATAGGTGATACATTGGTAAAGTATGCTCCTACACGTATACATAGGTGAGACATTGGTAAAGTACGCTCCTACACGTATAGATAGTTGACACATTTCTAAAGTATGCTCCTAAACGTGAACATAGGTGATACATTGGTAAAATATGCTCCTGCATGTATACATAGGTGACACATTGATAAAGTATGCTCCTACACGTAAACATTGGTGATACATTGGTAAGGTATGCTCCTACTCGATACATAGGTGACACATTGATAATGTATGCTCCAACACGTATACATAGGTGATACATTGGTAAAGTATGCTGTTACACGTATACATATGTGACACATTAGTAAAGTATGCTCCTAAACTTATAGATATCTGAGACATTGGTAAATTATGCTCCTACACGAATACATAAGTGACACATTGGTAAAGTATGCTCCTACCATATACATAGGTTACTCATTGGTAAAGCATGCTCCTACACGTATACATAGGTGACACATTGGCTAAATATGCTCCTATACATATACATATCTGACACATTGGTAATGTATGCTACTACACGTATACATAGTTGACACATTGGTAAAGTATGCTCCTACACGTATACATACGTGACACATTGGTAAGGCATGCTCATACACGTATGCATAGGTGAAATATTGGCAAAGTATGCTACTACACGTATACATAGTTGAAACATTGGTAAAGTATGCTCCTACACGTATACATAGTATGTTCCTACACGTGTACATAGTTGAGACATTGGTAATGCATGCTTCAACATCTATACATATGTGACACATTGGTAAAGTATGCTCCTACACGTATACATAGGTGGCACATTGGTAAAGTACGCTCCTACACGTATACATAGATGACACAGTGGTAAAGTATGTTCCTACACATATACATAGGTGACACATTGGTAAAGTATGCTCCTACACGTA
Organism: Cyrtodaria siliqua; assembly: GCA_037043455.1. Classification (NCBI taxonomy): domain Eukaryota; kingdom Metazoa; phylum Mollusca; class Bivalvia; order Adapedonta; family Hiatellidae; genus Cyrtodaria; species Cyrtodaria siliqua. Next base: position 76,696 of record JAWPHD010001111.1, on the reverse strand, counting down.
TACATAGGTGACAAATTGGTAAGGTATGCTCATACACGTATACGTTGGTGACACATTGATAAAGTATGCTACTACTCGTATATATAATCGACACATTGGTAAAGCTTGCTCCTACACGTATACATAGGCGACACATAGGTACAGTATGCTCCTACACTTATACATAGGTGACACATTGTTAAAGTATGCTCCTACACGTATACATTGGTGACACATTGTTAAAGTATGCTCCTACACGTCTACATAGGTGACACATTGATAAAGTATGCTCCTACACTTATACATAGGTGACACATTGGTAAAGCTTGCTCCTACACGTATACATAGGCGACACATTGGTACAGTATGCTCCTACACTTATACATAGGTGACACATTGTTAAAGTATGCTCCTACACGTATACATTGGTGACACATTGTTAAAGTATGCTCCTACACGTCTACATAGGTGACACATTGATAAAGTATGCTCCTACACTTATACATAGGTGACACATTGGTAAAGCTTGCTCCTACACGTATACATAGGCGACACATTGGTACAGTACGCTCCTACACGTCTACATAGGTGACACATTGATAAAGTATGCTCCTACACGTATACATTGGTGACACATTGTTAAAGTATGCTCCTACACGTCTACGTAGGTCATAAACTGGTCTGATATGCTCCAATACATATACATAAGAGACACTTTGGTAAAGTATGCTTCTACACATATACATAGGTCACACATTGGTAAAGTATGCTCCTACACATGTAAATAAGAGACACATTGGTAAAGTATGCTTCTACACATATACATAGGTCATAAACTGTTCAGGTATGCTCCAACACATATCCATAGGTCACACATTGGTAAAGTATGCTCCTACACGTATACATAGGTCATAAACTGTTCAGGTATGCTCCAACACATATACATAGGTCACACATTGGTAAAGTATGCCAGTAATAGTACATAACTTTCAAAACGTCGTATTTGTTTAAATCAATGCATGGCACAGAGCAAGGCAAATATGTGGTAATACCGTCATATTAAAGCTAGAAATTAATACTTCGATTATATATCTTTGTATTAATAGTATTAGTGTTTTTAATTAAATCGTAAAAACAACTTACGGCATTGGTTCTTATATAAAATCACCAACTGAAGTAACAAGGTCACACCAGTAACGCATGCAATAGAGCTAGCGAACTTGGAAGCTGCCATCCTTTTCACTTTGTTGTCATCCGGTCTAAAGGAGAATATAATCTACGCTCAAAACAACACATCATAACAATATAAATGTGATAGTTAAAATAATGGATTATGCAGCTTGGTTTATTTGCTTGATATCTAAGCAAAAAACGTGTGTGTGAGTATGACATTCTATAAAGGTATAGAAAAAAAGCAACGTTTTTTTGGAGGATTTGTTTTGAAGGTGTGTTTTTTTCGTGCGTTTTAGCAAAGTTTATAATCTTAAATAAAAGCGTCGAAATATAGAAAGTTATGCTTTTGACATTATCCTCAGACAAAAAATAAAAGCTTAACCTTGTGTTAATGGGTCCTGTTCCAGTTTAGTTACGGGCCGTTACCCATGTCGAAGAAGAAGGCGTACTGTTCTTTATTGCTTCTTCAATATGACGAAATAAATATGGGACTACCTGACTAACAAGTTGCCTTGGAAACGAACATTTGATATAAACTTACACGTACCTTTGTACAAACTTATTAAAATTGGAGTTCGGGGGTAAAATTTAGATGTTATTAAATCGATGTATAACTGTGTAAAGTCAAAAGTTGAATATATGAATACTTTAAGTGCCGAATTTTCGTGTTTACTTGGTGTAAGACAAGGTGAAAGGCATTTCACCTTTTCTTTTTAGCACGTATTTAAACGACTTAGAGGAAGAATTAATACTTAAAGGGGTAGAAGGTGTAAGTTTAGGTATGATAAATCTATGCTTACTATTATACGCGGATGATATTATATTATTAGCAAAAACAGCGGCAGATTTGCAACATGCGTTAAATGTATTAGAAGAATATTGTACAAGATGGAAATTAACAGTTAATACTTGTAAAACTAAGATTACGGTCTTCAGAAAGGGGAGTAGACTAAAACATGATTTAAACTTTTATTACGAGGGAAAGGTCATAGAAATTGTTAATAAGTTTAAACATCTCGGAGTTGTTTTCACCCATTGCGTTCTTTTAATGAAACTGACAAAGTGTTATCCGGACAGAGCTTAAAGCGATTTTCAAGCTAAAAAAATGTGTTAATAAATTTACAGGTTTATCACCAAAGCATATATTAGAACTTTTCGATAAACTTATCGCACCTATTTTAAATTACTCTTTTGAAGTTTGGGGCGTTAACAAAGGTGCGAAGACCGAAAGAACGCATTTAAGTTTGTCACAAAATGTCACGGGTAGAGCGTACTGGTCGTATATAGCTCTTGTTATCGGTTACACCCAAAATCTATTGTTCGAGTTGAAACAATTTCACAATATTCATGATCTATTCATGTAACACGTAAAAGCGTGCACATTTTAAGTGGCCGCCAGAGAGGCCGTGTCATAAGTTTAGTTTTGTGCTAATGCATGTAAACGTATAGGTATATTTTCCTTAAACGGCAAAATTGTATAAGGGCCTCGCGTGTAGATTCAATACTGTAGATTTAGCCACGTTTGTCACGGACTGAACGGGGCAAATAATGATTTGGGCGTAATGTTTGCTATAAAACCCATTGTCTTCTAGCTATCGCCGGGATCATCGATAGTACTTTGTTGGAACAGAGATTGGACGGCAAATTTCACAGGCAACATGTGGTTAGTAATTTTATTAAACTTTTATCGTATATTTGTATTCAGTGGGCGGCGCCATCTTGTTTGGCGGTTACGACATCCGGTTAGCATTGATGTTTCTCAAACATAACTTTAGACTAGCATATGATTTTGAAGTTACTTTATTAGATGTAATTATTGTAATTGATCATTAATTGTAAAACAATATTAATTTGATAACAGTGGATATTAGGTGCATTAGTTAACGTTGGCGTATAACTCGGTGATTGTAATACACGATTGTCAACATTAGTTAACAATGAGATGAGTGACAAGAATAAATGCGTGCATGCATAACTCATTGAGTGTAATATATGAGTAATTTTATCATGTTTATATTACATGTATTAGGGGCATTGATTAACAGCGACGTACATAGCGTACATATGGCGTTGTAGAATATGTATACATTGCTACTCCTCATTAGTACAGCTTGCATATATTGATTGAATAATGATTTGTTTGGGTAATGATAATTATACAAGATTGTTATGTTTGTCAACCGACATCTAAAACGTATGTATAATTACAGCCTAAGCCATCCAGGATATAAGCCATCCAGGGTTGGAGTAAGCCATCTAGGTTTGGATATCCAGGAGTGGAGCTAAGCTTCCACGACTAACGTTACAAGCGGTGGAGACGGTCCCCGTACCTGCGCAGCCAGGTTTTACTAACGACAACCCCCGGGACACAAGGTGGGCCCGTTACCAGTCCTCACTGGAGGAATATCATTCACAATCTCAGTGGAGATTAACTATCATTGCATCGCGTCATCAACCCTTACAGAAGGCATTTGATGACAATCATCCATTGAATTCGCGCATCGTCATCTTCATGAGCTCTCGCGCATCACAGTTATCGCGCTAGATCAACATTGTTATAGCTTTAACAACACTTTAGTGTCTTAGACATTCAGTATTTATAGCAATACTAAGAACGTCTTAAACGTTCAGGAGTACATTCTTTTCATAGTTCATTTGTGTATTCGCTTGTTTTTTTTAGATAATTGTATATATATTAAACATATTTTAAAAGTTGCATTAAACTTATGTAAATGCATTCACCGTCATTGATTCTTTCCTGAGTTAGCCCAACCACTAAGGTCATCCTGTGACAAAGTTTTTGTAAACGGCTCTTAGGTGTTAAATTTTCCACACAAAATAATTTTATTTATGGAGAAACCGGTCGAATTTGCTACATGTACAGAAGATACTTTAATATCATATAATACTTGTTAACATTCTGCTCTTCGAGCGACACAAAATATATAAAATAAGTATACAATATGATTCAATCTGAAAACGAAATACATGTAAATAGAACATATTGGGTTTCAGAAACATTACTATCAACATTGGGATTTTATGAAGTATGGTACGCTCAATGTGTAGGCGATGATAACGCTTTTCTAAGATCGTTTAAACAACGGTTAAATGACGTATTTATACAAACCTGGAACGCAGAATTCAACAAGAGCATTATTGTTTCGGTCGGTAGCATCATTTGAATTTAAACCGTACCTAGATATAGTAAATATATCAAAATACCGATTTGCATTATCGAGACTCCGCCTATCCTGTCATAGGCTAGAAGTAGAGTGTGGTCGATGGAAAAAAACAGTCAGCGTACCTTTTCAAGAAAGATTATGCAGACAGTGCAACTCCTTAGAGGATGAATATCATTTCTTAATCGAATGTAATAACTATCAAGAATTAAGAAAAATGTATATAAAGCAATATTTCTGGAAAAAAATTAGTTATTTTAAATGTATACAATTAATAAATACTGTTAATAAAACTGAAATTAAAAAGTTAAGCGTATACGTACAGAAAGCCTTTGAATTAAGAGTACAAATTAATAGAGCCTAGTTAAAACCTTTTACCACTAAATTAATATTATAAGTGTTAAAAAAGTCCTTGCAATTTTGCTGCAGTCTCAATACAATGAGAAAAAGACCGAGATTTAAAGACATTTGCATACTAATCTCTATATATAACAATTTAAACTAATCATAATACAAGTATTCTACGTGTATGATTTATGTATGGTGCTTTTCCATTATGATGGTGGATGTTAGTATATTACTATTTATTTCTAGTGTATTTCGTTTTCTGTTAACATATGTAAATCTTGTAAAACAATGCCACTTTAAAGGGAGATATTTTGTATGTGCAATCCCAATCAATGAGAAACAATCTCATTTTTGCTAACATTCCCGAAGATCCACGAGAAGTGCCGGAAATTACCGAAAGAAAAGTGCGTCAATTTTTGTGTGACAAACATATATATGTAAATTGGGGTTTCTGTTGTAATTTTTTTTTTACCTCGAATTGCAGCAGAACGACCCCAAAATAAACACATATATAATAAATCACCATGAAATGGTGATTTTACTTGATTTATTAAAACTTTTTTAAAATAGGGGTAGTGAAGATTGCAATTTTTTTTTTTTTTATAAGTTATCAAAATTATAAAATGTTTCTTTAATACAAAACAAATTTGTTGATTTGTTATTAAAATTACATTCAAATCAACAATTTTCTGACCTTGAATACAAAGGTGGTGGATCATACTCAAACACACTACTAAAACAATAAATCACACACTTTTTAGACTTTTTTGTAATGTTGCCATTGCTTCTTTTCTTCCCTGTTCCACTAGTTCTTTTTTTTGAGCTTCACTTATTTTAGCCTTTTTTTGTTTGGTGTCCTGTTTTAAACTATAATATTTATCTAACTCATCTAAAATCATCTTAAACTCTTGATCAGATATTTGTGCATCACTCAACGCTTTTGATATTAACTGCTTTATACTATTTAACTTTGCCTCTGCCAAAGTTTTTATTTCATGATGTTTTTGAGCTTTTGCATTAAGCTTTCGTCTGATAAAATTAACACAAACACCTGTAGCTCCACATACTATTGCTGCTATTTCTAAAGGTAGCAAAACTGGAATAACAAATCCAATCCCAGCCATAATAACACTTGCAGATATTAAGGTAGTGTCAATTCCATCTGTAATATTAATACCACGTTTATATTTTTTATAAAGAGACTGACGTATATCTCGTTCTGTAATTAACTTTTTTTCAATCTCTGAAATCTTTTGTAATCTATAATTTTGTCCGTTTTCCACTGAATTTTCCACTGACAAATCAGGATATAAACTTGGTGCTGTCGGTTGCTTCATTTTTTATTAATAAATAAAAAATTAAATTAATTCAATTAATAATGATGCCACCGTATTTACAGCTGTAGCGTTAGCAACCTTGCATACAAAGTTAACAACAGAACCAGCACCAATCTCTAAAGGTTTATCAAAGTTATCATGATTGCGTGGAATGATGTGAAGCGTTATACCATAATTTGGTTGTTCAACACCATTGACAGAAACTATTACAGTTACGTCACCAACTAATCGTTCACATGCTAAACCTATTCCCATAATCCGTCCACGGCGTGTCATTACATGCCCCACATTTTTTTCTGCTCCACCATTACCAAATGAGAGTATTCTGTTTGACACAAGTGGACCCTTAGCCTCTGCAAATATTGTTATAATCCCATATTTAAGATTATCAACTCTATCTCTCAATTGATTAAACTGGTTAACAAAAGGCACAATACGTCTATATAAATTTTGAACATCATTTATTAAAGCCTCCAAATCTTCTGTTTTTTTAGGTCTTGTTGGTCCATATATACTCATTGTTTTGTTTTTTTATAAAAATATATTTTTTAAATAATTTCTAAAACACAACTCATACGCAAACCGTGATTATCTATTTTGTAGCCATACTCATCTCTAACTTCTATTTTCAATTCAGTAATTGCACCATTCATAAGACAGTGATATTCAGGATAAAAACTTGTATATACTATATCTCCAAACTGCTTATTTACTACAGGCACAACACCTATAATAGTGCTTGGTGCGCCATTGAAATAATTACTACTTGTATTAACTTGTTCCAGGTGAACATATAGCTGTTTATAAGGAGCTAAATTAATTGGGTAATCTCCCATATTAGTACCTGTCAACCATTTTCTGTCCTTGAATCCCAGCATTTTTGAAAGACCGCTTGACATTCGTGTCTCTATTGGCGTATGTATAATGGCTGCACCAATTTGGACAATATTGTCCAGGATAATATTTTCATTTAGCAATTTAAAATCTTCTACCAAGTCTTGAAAGTTATAAAGTCCACTTGGTAAATGTTTTATTTTATCTGGGTTTCGTGTCTTTATGGCTTCATTAATAATATTATGCCAACCGATAGTGTATGTAAAACTTTTTAATCCAACGCGCTTAGTTCCATCTCTATTATCGATATACTGTTGTAAATTAATAGAGTTGTCTATGTTTGAAATTGTATGAAACATTTTTTTTTTTTAATATATATATATATAAACATAAATAAAAATGATTTCTGAAGAATTCAAATATAACCCAGATGCTCACTATTCAAATACTTTTAGCAAGAAAGTGATAGATATAATAAATCAAAACATAGTTATTACATCAAACGGTAAAGACTTTAAAGCATCATTTCCAAATGTCTTTGAAAAATACAGACTCTCATACGTCAAATCAGATGCTATAGTCCAACGCTGGGGAACAGATTGGATGTTATTTTGGCAGAATCAGTTAAACTTTGCTATTTGGTGTGCGACAACTGGATGTGGTATTGATTTCAACAACCATCTAAAAGCTGATACTCTGGTTGGTTCGTTATTTCGATTTCATGTCTATTACCAAGTCAGAAGAATATTATTTGAGATGAGTGTAGCATTACCGCAAGACTCAAATTGGAATGCGTTTAATAACACATATAACCGAAACGCATACGAGAGAATATGCAAGGAGTTTAACGTTGACTTAAATTCAGACTGGAGACAGAAACAAAGCTATAATAATGGTTTAGGAACAATTTACAATTACTGGACAAATATTGGTTATCATCCTTTGGTAAATACTGTATACAACAACAAAACGATGAGTTTTACAGTCTATGAGAGTGATAAAACATATCACATTGATTACATTGCACAAGGATTTGAGGCTGACAATAGTTGGTCTACTTTTATACTAGATTGTTCATCTGGATTTACAAGAGCTGGAGTAGAAAGAATCAATGACAGCATAAGAACATACTGCTGGGCAATTCTTGGTTCACAATCACAAACAAGAACTGATATACTTGGAACTGGGACAGCATTTGATGCACAGAAACAATTTTTAGCAAATGTAGAGGACGCAATAAACAGCCCCATTGACTTGCCCAGTCAAATTTCAAGATATGAAAACACCTTAAAATATGCAAGAAGTAAAGTAAATTTTGCCTATGGAAGTGGATTGTATATGTCTCCGAGCGACATGGAATTAAAAATTGGAATAATACAAGACTACAATAATGAAATTGTAATAGCAACCGATGCACAAGCATTAGGATTGAACAATGATTTAAATGTAAAACCAGTGCCACCAAAAAATATTCAACCTTTTCAAGGCACCACAACAAAGAAATTTTTACCGGAACATTCTGATAAATCGATACATAAAACTTTAGAACATAACCCACCAGAAATACAAAAAATAGCGATTGAACATGAAGATAACAAAACAACTATAATTGTTGGTACCATAGTAATAGGTCTTGCTGCATTATTTATTTACGAGATTTACTAAACCACTCTTTAGCTGCCACATACAACAAACCGGAAACAAACACAAGCAGAGCCCATAGATTGTTACCAAGCCAATTAATAACATTACCTGTTGCAGATAAAAGCCATGATACTATTGCACCAATAACTCCTGGAAGTGCTGCAGCAGCTTTACCAGCTAGGTTGGCAAGAAGTTTACCAAGATTAAATAGTTGTTTTTTTATCCAGTCTTTTACACTTGATGGATCAGGCTTTGGAGTTGGAGTTGGTGCAGTCCCTCCTCCCGTTGTAGGAATAATGGTCTCAACTAATACCCCAATAATCATACCAAAGGCAGTCAAAATACTAACAATAGTAATACCTTGCTCCCTAAACAAGGTTTTGATTCTCTCACCCAATGTTGTGTCTTCTTTTAACACCTTATTTATAGTTTCTTTTATCCTGTTTATTTGACTGCGTAATGCTTCTTTGTTTTCACTCGCCACTTCAAGTCGTGCACTTCTTTTATCTTCTAAATTTTTTATTCTGTCACGTATGCGCTCTTGTTGAAACTCATCCTCCTGCCCGGGGGTGCTAACTTGTTCTAATTTTTGTTTTTCTTTTGTTATGTCTTTATCAAGCTCAGTGAGCTTTGAGAGATTATTAGTAAGTTCTCCACGAAAGCTTTGCAATACCTTATCTAAACCTCGTATCTCTCGCATTGTTAGACCTTCTGTTTGTGTTTGAACAGCAGTTTTAGAATGAGTTTCATCTATTATATTACTCAAATTACTCTCAATTATATTTACGGCATCTACTGTATTTTGTACATCTTCAGTTGTTGAAAAAGTTTGCATTTGTATATCTTCTCCTGCTTTTGTGAGGGTATTTTTTGTTTTTGTCAAGTCTGCTAATTCTGTTAATTCTGCCCTGCCCCGAGCAATTCTTTCACGTGGAACTAATAAATCATAATCTTTTAAAATATTTCTGGTAAAATCAATACCATGTTTTTTAATTAAAGTGTCCAGCTTATAAAACTTGATTGGTTCGTTTGGATTATTTCCCTTATAATAGGTAAGTGGAACATCATCCGTCCCAACTGCATATAACATTGTAGTACCGATTTCGTCATCAGCCACTCTAAAATCATTTTTATAATCAATTCCGCTGATTTCAGCATTAACTTCAGTAAAAAATTGATCTACTAACAACCTTTTTTGTGTAAGCTGTTCTTCTGTTTTATCTTCCCCTTGAAGCTGATCAATATAGTTATTTTCATTTACAATTTGTCTCTGAAATTCTGGGTCAGGTTGTATAAATTCGTCTTCAAGTGCTCTATCCGCTCTATCCCAGTCTTCTTCAGTCATATCATCAATATCGAACGCAGGATTTTCAAATCCTCCTTCAGCAGACATTGTTTATTTTATTTAATTTTAAAAAATATATTTAAAAATAAAAACAATGTCGGCTTACGGAAACAAACTCAGCCCTCATAGAAAACTAAGAGAACCTCATGGTGCCAAAGGCATCCGCACAAGTGTAGTAATAACTAATAATCCCTCAACAATAGACCAAAACCAGCAACTGCTTGTAAGATTTCCAAATCTAAGTACTAATGATGTGATAGTTCCAAGTACTGCTCGTCTTGCCTTTGAAATAGAACTTAAAAGCAGAACAGACGCCAACGCTACTCTATTTCAAAATCTGGGTAGAACAATTGTGAAAAAAATGACAATAAGAATAAGTGGCAACGAAGTCATGTCAATAGATGACAGTGATATATATCAATGTTATGTAGATTTATGGAAAAGCCCTAGCGAACGACAAAACATAGCTTACCAAGGTATTGGTAAACCAAACATGTTAAAACATAGAGTTAGCGCGGGAGATGCTTCCTCAGACACTAAAGATGAAGCTATAGCAGCAGCTTATGGAAATAGATTTTGTATTCCACTGGACTTTGAAATGTTAGAAAGTCATATGCCATTTTATCAAGCGGGGCTTGGTGATAGGTTAGAATATGAATTAACGTTTAACGATTATAACAAAATTATCAAAAGCAGTGATGCTGATGCATCTTATGTAATAAAAAATATCTGCTTGGAATTTGATACGGTTAGTGATGTTGAATTAGCCAGACAAATAAGACAGCAAATCAATGGTAAGATGTCATTTATGTATGATCGTATCTTGCGACATAGAAAAATAATAGCAAACAAATCTGATACTCTTTGGTACATCAACATTAATGTACCAGCACGGAGCATGAAAGGTATTTTAATGCTGTTTGAAGACCCAGAAAGAATAGACACGGAATTCTTGAACAACCCAAAGATTGAAAAGGTTGAAATGACAATAGAGGGAGTACCAAATCAGTTGTATAGTCAGGGCATGAAGGCATATCAACATTGGGATGAAATCAACAAATATTTTGCTTTAACATCAAAAAGAAACAAAGAGACAGAAATAGTAGCAAGGGACTTAAACTTTACCAGTGTTTCTCTTGAGACTTATTTGACAAAATCATATGCTTTGTGGCTTGACCTTAGAACATGTGAGGACAATTTATTACACGGCAGTGGAAGAAGAATAGAAAACGGCAGTGAAGGCATAACGATATTAATAAATAAAAAAGCAGATGCAGATCAAACTTTAAATATTTATCTATATATAATACAAGATGCGCAAATCAATTTCGAAGATGGAAGATTCAAAGAAGCAGGATACTAGTTTGCAACAAAAATATCCTAAATATTCACACAGTGCCATTATTTGTGGTCAGACAGGCTGTGGTAAAACAGAGTTTGTTCTTGACATACTTGAACAAGAGTATGTTGGAGTTTTTAAACATATAATTATATTGTGTCCAACCATAGAGTGGAACGAGGCTTATAAAAATAGATCCTGGATAGGAGATGTAAAAAACCCGAGAGATAAAAAAATAATAATTGTCAATCCTGTTAGCAACGGTAAAGAAATGTTACAAGAACTGTTGCGTTTCTTTTTCAAACAATATGCTGGCCAGCCCACATTATACATTATTGACGATTGCTCAGCCACAAAAGAATTAACAAAGAAAAAAGATATGTTGTCAGAGTTGGCATTCTCTGGTCGTCACGCTAAACAATCAGTATGGGTTATTTCACAGAGATATAATTCTGTATTGAAAGATTTGAGGGATCAAGTAAAATGGTTGTGTATGTTTTACACCAAGGACAGAGATAGTTATGAAAATTGTTTGAGAGAAAATGATGTTATTCCGACGTTGGAGGAGAGAACCAGAATAAAAAAAGCTTTAGCTAAGACTAAATATTCGAAGTTGATATTGAGAACTGACCAACCAACTGGTTATTGGGTTGAATAATTTATTTAAAAATAAAAACTAGAGTGTCCCATATAACCCATGCACTCAATGCACTAGCCAATATTGGTACAACAGCACTACTCATGTTTTCCGGGGCTTGTAAAACATACCCTCTTGGCTCACATATAAAATATTCTACGCCATCCTTTGTCACAGAAATTACAGGCGTTTCTTGTGCACCTTTTTCGTACGTTTGTAAAAACTTACTTTCTGAAACACATATACAACATTTTACGTCATCTCTTGTCATAATATCCAGTGCTATTTTATTTTTATTATAATCACTATTCTCACCGTCTGTTATTTTCAAATCCATTTTTTCTTATGTAATATTTTTTATTATTACAAAATATATTTATTTCACGCAGGTATAATACCTTTTTTTACAACTGTTGCAAATAGTAATACTAACAGCAAAGTAGCAATGTTAATAGCAATACTGACCATAAATATAGTATTGCTAATAGCATTGCTCATAGCAAAGTAGCAATGTTAATAGCAATGCTTGCAGCAAATAAATAATGTTAATAAAAAAAATAGCAATGTTAATAACAATGCTATTAACAATACTAACAATTACTAGTTGCATGAATATCGCTGCTAGTTGTTTTGTATTTTATATTTATTTCAAGATAAAAAATAAGATTAATAATATAAAAATGAATGCGGAAGAACTATTACAAAATATATCGGAACAGACGGAACCAGATGAATCAAAGCAACAAGAAACAAAAAAAGAAAGATTATCAGCCATAGTGGCTGGCGGTGGTAGCCGTCAATATTTGGGCAAAGACATACAACTCACAAACATAGATGGCATGCCACCAGATGAAATTAACAAACTTTACTGCAGATATGAAGCAAGGCTTGGGGCAAGTATGTCTAAAACTTTAGGCAATTCTTTTATTAACTTGTATGTGATGGGAGTATCAAAATATTTTAATGTAACCAATCCACCAAAGCTGATAGAAGATTTGGAAGAAGACCCATTTATTAATCATGCTTTGACAAGTGCTTGTTGTGAGTTGTATTACAGGTATGGAATGTGCTTAGCACCATTTACAGCAATACTGACAACTGTTAGACATATTGATTTTAATAAAAATAAAATTATAGATAATATAAATGGAGAACCAAGAGAGTGAAGTTATACCTGTTGAGGTTGAACAACAAAAAGTAAAAAATCCAAAAAGAGTAGAAGCTGGAAAAAAAGGAGCAGCGGCAAGAAAGGCAAAGCGTTTGCTTCAAGATGTTACAAATCAAAATGCTGCAAATCAAGATACTGCAAATCAAATAACAAAAATAACAATAGGTGAAGAAGAACCAGAAAAAACCAAAATAAACGTATACAAAATTATATTCCACCGTGTCTGGTTTTATTAGGCGTTGCTGGGTTTGGTTTGTATATTTATAACAAAAAATCTGCTACGCAACCTGTAGCTGTGCAACCTGTTCATGTTGCACCAAAAGACCCGTTTGATTTTTAATAATTTATTTTAAAAAAATAATCATATAAAAAAAATGGCAGCAAGTATTGACGGAAAAACAAATTGTAAATATGATGTATCATGCTGGAGTGGAAACACTTCTAACTGTTGGATTTTCTGAGATTAACAGAAAAATACTAAAAAGACCAGTCACTAAAGTAGATTTTAATATGACAGATGTTGTGACGCTGTCTGGAAATATAATGTTAGCAATGTCTACAAAGGATATGTTGATTAGGCAAGGTATTATTCCTGCGGATATTATGAAATAATTTTAAAAAATATATATATAAAAAAATGGCAAGTGCAGTAGCAATGATGATAGGTGGCGCATTAACAAATGCATTAGCGTTTACTGGTTCAAATTATTTCTTTTCAAAAATGGGAAGTCATTCAGATGAGGAAAGACAAAGACATGACAAAGCCGTAGAACAATTAAACGCAGCACAAGTGGAGTGGAATAAAAAAAGAACAGAGAGATTAGATTTTATTAATAAGCAACTGCAAAAAGAGCATCATGCAAAGCAGACTTTTGATGATGTGGACCAAGCTATGAAACAGTATTATTACATAACTGGTAAACATTTACTTTTGGAACCGGAGCCTAAGTTGAGTGATTTCTATACACCATCTCCGGATCAACAGAATAGAGAAATTACGTTTATTGTGGTGGGCATGGCTGCAACTGGATTTGTGGCGTACAAATTGATTTCATAAAAAAAAAAGTTTAAAACTATAATTACTTTGGATTTATTTATTTTTTTGGAATAACTAAATATGTTACTTTGAAAAGACTAAGTCATATGCATGATACCTATTTTTTTTGTTGTTTTTACATGGTTTCAATCCAAGTGGTCGAATATAATATGGTGGTTTAGCACTCTTCTCTAATTTATTTTTGAGATGATCAGGCGCCCATACTTCACCATTGTCTAATAATGTCAATACCATGGATGGACCATATTCAGTATCTACTATTTTCGTATCTGTAATTTTGTATATTTTATTTAGTTCCAAGTCTGTCCATTTCTTTGTGCTATTTTGATATTGCTCTTCAAGCAGTTCATCAAATTGTGCAGTTGTGATTTCCATTTTTTCTTTATAGTTATATAAAGTTTAATCTTTAGTAGAAAAAAATGTAAAAGATTTATTACAGCCCAAAAGGATTTTGGAGAGGTTACACAGCAGTTAAAAAATTAGCAAAAGAGGCTGGTGTTAGTGAAAAAAAGGCATTAGAATTTTTAAAGAAACAAGCTGTGTGGCAGATTTATTTACCTGCGCCGAAGAAAATAGTTAGACCCAGGTTTGATGTTTCTACTAAGAATGGAGTGCATCAAGCTGATTTGTTATTTTTACCGCATGATACTTTTGGGATTGGTCGTGGACGTAAGACATATAAATATGCGTTGACTGTTGTTGATATTGCAAGTAGATATAAAGAAGCGGAGCCACTGACTTCCAAGGATAGTAAAGAAGTTGCCAAAGCATTTGAAAATATATATAGTCGGCATTTGAAATATCCAAAGTTATTACAAGTGGATCCAGGCAGAGAATTTATGGGTGCAGTATCACAGTTGATGTCAAAACACAAAGTAAATATCAGAAGGGGCAGAACAGAAATACATAGAGACCAAGCTTTAGTAGAAAGATTTAACAGAACATTAGCTGAGAGATTGTTTGGCTATCAGTATGCTAAGGAAATAGATTCGCAAAAACGTAATAGAGAATGGGTAAAAAGATTACCAGAAGTTGTTAAAGCAATAAATGCGGAGACAAAAAAGCCTCCTCCTGTTGAAACAAAAATATTAAAAGATGATCCTAGCTGTATGAATGCAAGTGTAAGATATTTATATCAACCCGGGAAACAAGAAGGTGGAAGACGCAGAGCAACTGATCCAATGTGGAGTGTAGATATTCACAAGATTAAAAGTTATATGGTGACGCAAGGTATAAGAGTTTATTATTTGAAAGCACCAGCGCCACAGAGAGGATTTGTCAAAGAAGAATTACTTATTGTTCCTGCTGATACCCAAATTCATAAGTTTTTAAAGAAACCATGAGCATCAGTTGTAATTCCATCTTCTCGGATGTATCTTTTTGAGTAAAATGGTGATAATGTAACTTTGTTTACTGTTATGCCGTATATTTGATGTTTTATTGATCGCAACATATTCATCTCATGGGTGTATTTTTTCTTGTTAAATAGTGCATCCTTGTAGTTTTCAAAATTTATTTGTTTTTTGACTACATAAGTTTTTACACCCTTTGCTTTTTTAATAATCTGCTCATCCGCTCTCAAAATAGAATATAGCTTGGGTCTTAATCCAACATACTCAGCTATAGCAACACCAGCACATTCGTCTTTCATTTTACCCAATACTTTTTTGTTTGTATCATCATGCATTGGGTGATCTTGAGGATAATCACTCAAGTCATACTCATCTTTCATTTCAGCCATGTCTTTGTATGCATCATCTGTTCTGATGTCTACAAGCAAGCTGTCAGTATCTGTGTATAATAAAGTACAGTTATCTCCATACCTTTTTTTCAAAGTATTATAATACCAATCATACATCATGTACTTTGATAAATCCAATACTGACATCCCAACATAAATTGGTTTGTTTAATGTTAATTTTGTTTTGTTCACATGTATTGCTGACAATTCATCTGAAAATTTTATACGCCTGTTAAAGTTGGGTTTGGCTATTATTTTTCTTATCTTTTCATTTTCAGAGCCGTCAGTTCTGACTAGTTTTATATCAGTCCGCTTGCGTAAATTTTCCATTGTCTTGCCAAACACAGAGTTGTTCATAAGCTTGTAAAAATCTTTTTCAAATTGTGATTTAGCTTTTTTCCTAAGTTCTGTGTTTAAACGAATATATGATTCCATCCATGGCTTTTCATTGAATTCTATTACTCTGTGTACTTTCTTTAGTTTCATGCCTAAAGATAAATACAGTTGCAGGTTTTTGTAATGTATCACATATTTTTCTTTGTCCCTAAGATTGGGAACTAGTTGTTCTGTATTTATCATGCCATTATTTTCTAACAGATCTGTTTGGTATTCAGACAACCATTCTTTTTTCACTGCTAATCTTTCCGGTGCAAGCGGATAGTCATTGTGAGCTTCATGAAGTTCTTTTGGATATTCCAAATCAACTTCAAGCATTTGTCCTTTGCCAGGTTTTGGTTTAGAAAATCTCCCACTCTTGTTTTTGGTTTTCCAAATAAAGCCAGAATATGGAAGTGGTTGACTCATTGCCCACCCATAAAGATTATTTGCATCATAATACATTAAAAAGTTGTTTTCCTCGTTAGGGTTATAATCAGCCACATGTGGATTGTTTGCTTTGGCATATCGTTTTGATACCATACTTATGCCACCACGCATACCTTTTTCTATAAATAAGTGCATGTCAATGTCTGTCAAAAGTTCCAATTCTATTTTTGAATGTTTAAGTAAAGCATCCCAAGATAATCCTGGTGCTGTATAATAATGCAAAGGATCAAGTTTGTATGCACTCATACATGTTTTTCTAAAAGTTTGAAACACATCTGCTAGTAAAGTTACATCAGTTTTTAGATATAAATCATGATAATCTCCAAGAGTTTTACAGTTAAACTCTTTCCATATTTTTTGAGCGTATTCGTAATCTTTGGAACTTATACTTTCATCTGAAAGACTACTGTAAAACTTTTCTATAGGCGGTAATTGCGTTTCCTTAAATCTTTCCATACTGTCCATATATTCGTATGGATAAACACCTTTTCGTAAAAGTAAATCTGTTTGTTCTCCAAACTGATTTTTGGTAATTTTGAAATCAGATTTGTCTGTTGCTTTAACCAATTTTTCCAGAGACGAAGCCATAAATTGGAAACTGTCTAAAAATCTAAGTTGTCCGGCACTAAATGAAATATACTTTTCAGCGTTGTTTGGAATGCATGTTATATTACCTTTCATTTTATGTATTTTTTGCATGATGAGATGACTATCATATCCTTTGAGGTTGTGAAATATAACAGGAATAATTGTTTTATTTGGTTTTAGTTTTAGTTTTAGGTTGCAGTTTTTATGTGCTGCACCTCTGTATTCTCCTGTAAAATGACAGTGATCTCTTACTTTACAGTTTTTGCCACATTTCCTACCTATTTCATTTTCGCATATCCAGCAGTGTGTTGCTTTTTCATAATCTATTTCATTCTGCTGTGTCATGATTAATGGTTTCGGGTGAGCAAACATATTATTGATCTTGCTCTTTTCACATTCCAAATGATTTAAAAACTTTTCAACAGCATCTTCACCTCTGTAAATAACAGGTTCTTCTGTTTTACCATCATATCTGACAACTATATATCCAAATCCACAAGCTTCGTGCACACTTGTGATTTTAGATTTCTTTCCAAATTTAGTTGATTGTGATTTGACTATACTTTCAAAATCAGGATATATTGCATAAGGCACAAACATTTGATTTTGATGATTTTTAAATTTTATAGTATTTTTACCTTCTTGAGGCATTTCTATTCTGCAAGAATTTTTGTTAATACCATCACAGTCTTCTTTGTGTTTTGTAAGTAGTCCTTGTCCAGAATAGCCGTGAAGGCAACGATCGCAAAAGTAAGTTTGACCATGGTGTTTGTTTTGGTCCCAGAGTAGTCTATTCAAATTTTTAATCCAGCAATAGTGATATTTTGTTGTTAATGTTTTTGGTTCTTTAGAATAATCATCAGGGTTATAGTTGTCATCTATAATTCCTTCTTCATTATTTGGATCGTCTTCGTTTTCTGATTCAACTTCAGTGTCTTCAGATATTAAGATCAAATTAATTCGTTCAATATCTTTTGGTTGTTCTGATATTTTATATGGAAAAACAGATACCTTTTTATTTTTTCCTGTTATGGTATATCCATAAACGTTGATAGCAAGGTTATTTAGTTTTTCTACTTTGGAAATTTGTGAAATTGGAGTGGAAAGTTCAATACCATCCATATTCAACTTACCCATGTGTTTGTTATAACTAGATATCCTAGTTGGATTATTTTTATTAGGCCACAAAGCAGAAACCAATGCCACTTCCAAGCACTTATTATCTTCATTATTAACATTAATTATTGCTTTTTTATCAGATACTACTTTAGGCAAAGGAATATATGAAGAACCTTTTAATGGTTCATACTTTGCAAAATTTAAGTAAAACGTAACACAGTGATCAATCTCCAATCCAGATGCTGTGTTTGTAAATCTTTCAAGGCTCTCTTGTATATAAGCAGATGATTCATCGTAAAACTCATTTATTTGTTCAGAGGTTAAAATTGCATTTTGTTCACTATGTAATACTGCTGTGATGTATTTTTTTGTAGCACCATCATCTTTGAATAAATTTACAGTGAGACCTAATTGAAACTTTAATCCATCCATCTTTGTCAGCTCTTTGCTTATTTGTTTTGTAATAATGGATTTTTTATCACGAAATAGTTTTTGAGAGTCTTTGTATTTCCCGGCAGATATTTCGTATGCTTTAAAATAGCCACATATTGGTTTGTCAACCAGTTTTAATTCTTCTTTAGATGTTCTATCATTAAGCTCTTTCAGTTCATTTATAACATTGTCTCGTAATTTAGCATATTTCTGATTTTGCTCATCTTGTAATTTAGCATATTTCTGATTTTGCTCATCTTGTAATTTATCATATTTCTGCTTTTCTCGTTTACGTTGTTTCTTAGCACGTCGTCTCTTGAGTAAATTTTCTAATGTTTGAGAATTAACCTCTTTTGGAGTTTCCTTTGGAACTTCTTTAAGAGCATCTAGCCCCTTTCTAAGCTGATCATTATTAATTACTCCTTCCCGGTGTAATTGTAAAATGTAGTGAACGTCTTCGGTACTCATTTTTGTAATATATATCATATTAATTTTTTTTCTTTAAAATAAAAAAATATTTATTATAACAAGAAAAAGAAAATGGAAAACACTGAGAAAATTAAAAACATTTGCCAATTTCTCAAAGTTGGAGATCACGAACCTTGTAAAAATAAACCAACAAAAGATTCAAACTACTGCAGTTTGCATAAATTCAGAATAAAGCAAAGTAAAGTTGTACCATGTCTAAAATGTGGAAAAGGTACAAGTGCAAAATATCAAATTTGTGTTGGTTGTGGTGCTCATATAGTTAGATTAAGACATAGATACTGGGAAGTAGTAAAGCCGTATATTGTTGAATGTATTAGGCTGAGACATATAGAAATTTGATTTTCTAGTAAAAAATCATATTTTATTATATTCGTGTTTATTCGTTGATTTGGGTGTAATTTTGATAACAAATCAACAAATTTGTTTTGTATTAAAGAAACATTTTATAATTTTGATAACTTATAAAAAAATTAAACTTGCAATCTTCACTACCCCTATTTTAAAAAAGTTTTAATAAATCAAGTAAAATCACCATTTCATGGTGATTTATTATATATGTGTTTATTTTGGGGTCGTTCTGCTGCAATTCGAGGTAAAAAAAAAATTACAACAGAAACCCCAATTTACATATATATCAAACTTAAGGTTGCTCAGGACATAGATGACTCGATTAAATTTGAGCGTATTCATAGAATGGGCCAGAAAAGTGAGTTGTTTCCCAATCGGAGAATCGTAGCAAAATTTACGTTGTTTAAAGACAGGGAAATGTTTCGTAACCAGAGGAGGAACTTAGGCGGCAAATAATGTTATATTACGGAACAATTCCCCAGAGAAATCGCGTTAAAACGGCGGAAACTGGTACCGTTGATGAAAGAGGCGAAAAACAGTGGCAAAACGTCTTGGATTAGTTACGACACGTTGTATGTGAATGGCAGACCGGTGGAGACTGATGGTTTATAGGAAGGCGCAGAGAGTGAGCTGAAAGTGATTTCGTGGAACTGCAATGGGCTGACACAGACTAAAAGGGAAAATCCAGATTTTGTTAACATTTTAGAAAAGCCTGACATAGTGTTTTTATATGAAACGTGGACCAACAAAAACAGTAATATTGATCTTAATGGATATAAGAGTTACAATTTTTATCGTAAATTCCAACATAGAAATGCTAAGCGATGTAGTGGTGGGATCGTTATTTATTGTAAAAACAATATAAAAAATGGAATACAAATTGTGAGAAATCACTATGATACTATTATATGGCTGAAACTTGATAAGATTTTTTTTCAAACTGACAGTGATATTTATTTATGTGGAGTTTATGTCTGGGGTTTAGATTCACCTGCATATAATGTTGCACAAGTAGATCTGTTTCAAATCTTACAAGATGATGTTAATTATTTCGATAACCAGTGAGCTACATTAATTGTTGGTGATTGGAATGCGCGTGTAGGTAAAGGTGTCAAAAAAGACTATATTGTGTGCGATAGAATAGTGAGCGATATTGACGATATTGATTACATGACGGATTAACCATTATGTCGTAATTCTATGGATACTGTTTGTAATGCGCAAGGCAACAGACTCCTTGATTTGTGTAAATCAACTTCCTTGAGATTGGCTAACGTTAGGCTAGGTAATGATCATTCCATAGGGTCGTTCACATATATGAGCCGTAACGGTGCGAGTGTAATTGATTACTTGCTTTTAAAAGAATTCGATTTTGCACGAGTAAGGGAGTTTAAAGTTGAACCATTCAATGAATGGTCCGATCATGCACCGTTATCTTTTATTGTTAAATGCAATACATATAAGCATGACTTTCAGCCTACAGAAAGAATTACAATTAAATGGTCCGATCATGCACCGTTATCTTTTATTGTTAAATGCAATACATATAAGCATGACTTTCAGCCTACAGAAAGAATTACAATTAAATATGGCGATAAGCTTCGTGATAAATTCCGCAGTGGTTTAATCGGAAGATTAACAGATTTTAACAATATTAATAATAACCTAAATGATAGGGACTGCTTGAATAACTCTATTAATGGATTTGTACACATTTTTAGGGAGGTCGCAGACCCACTATTTTCTAAAACTATAATTGACCGTGAGTGCGTGCGTTTTTCAGAAACAAACCATAATAAAGCGACTTGGTTCGACTCGGAATGCGTTGAAGCTAAGCGTATTTACTTATCAGCGTTATCAAAATATAATTATTGTAAATCAGTAGAGCATATAATTGAATTATATGAGAACAAACTACGTTATAAGGTTTTAATAAAGAAAAAACGGCGCGCCTATGAGTTGAAGAAAATGCGCGATATTGAAAATTTGAGACATGCTAAACCAAAGGAATTTTGGAAATTATTTTGTCGTAAAAAGAAGGGTACGCATGGAAATATTTCCTTAGAGACGTTTTATAAATATTTTTCCGAATTATCGCAGGATATATCGTCACTTCACAATGATGAGGCCGAAACTTTTTGTGAGGCACACGATTTTAATGATTTAAATTGCAATTTTGATGAACTGGACAGAGAAATTACTATCTTGGAAGTAATAACGACGGTTAATTCTCTAAAAAAAAACAAGGTGCGGGTGACTGCTTGATAAATGAATACTTTATCGAAGCGATAGACATTATTTCTCCGCATCTCACAGATTTATTTAATGGGGTTTTTAACTCGGGTTATTTTCCAGATAAATGGTCTGAAGGCATTATCATTCCGCTATTCGAGAAAAATGACCCAGACGACGTAAATAATTATCGAGCCATAACATTAGTAAGCTCCTTATCAAAAATGTTTACAGGTATTTTAAATAAAAGAATTAGCATGTGGTGTGATGAAAGCAATATTGTATCGAATGCTCAGTACGGTTTTAGACAAGGTCGCTCTACCATTGATGCCATATTTGTTTTGAATTGTATTATACAGGAATTACTGAATGAAAACAAGCGGTTATATTGTACGTTTGTGGACCTTAAGAAGGCTTTCGACAGTATATATAGAAATGGCCTTTGGCTAAAAATGTTTACGCTAGGAATTAAAGGTAAATTGTTAAGAATTATACGCGACATGTATGACAAAGTGAAATTTTTTGTACGACATTGTAATAATTTTTCTGAGTTTTTCGAATGTGCAATAGGTCTCAAGCAAGGGGAGATTATCTCTCCAATAATGTTTTCGCTGTTTGTAGAAGACATGGAATTGTTCTTACAAGACAGTAATAAATCTGGACTTACTATAGACGATATAACTTTAATTCTTTTACTTTTCGCAGATGTTATGGTTTTGTTTGGAAAATCACCGTCTGAGTTACAAGGACGTTTAAATTTGTTGAAAGAATATTGCGACAAATGGGGATAAGAGGTTAACGTGGAAAAGACAAAAGTTATGTTTTTTAGAAAAAGGGGTAATCTTTTAGTTAATGAGACATGGGTTTATAATGGAAATAATTTAGAAGTTGTTAACGATGTTAACTACCTCGGAACTGTTTTTAATTATACGGGTTCATACAATTTAAATCAAGAGACCTTAGCAGGTAAAGGATTAAAAGCTTTGAATATATTAATTGCACATGTAAAAAAATACAATTTTAAACCAAAAACGTTTTGCCAATTATTTGATGCGTTCGTTGGTTCTATATTAAGCTATGGAGCAGAAATTTGGGGTTTTACAAAGTCAAAGGAGATCGAAAGAATACATTTGAAATTTTGTAAATACTTGTTAAGGGTTAAAACGTCTACTAGTAATTCCGGTATTTATGGAGAACTAGGTAGATACCCATTGTATATTTTAAGGTATGTACAAATAATAAAGTATTGGAGTAAGGCAGTCGATTCAAAAAACATTTTAATATCAACTTGTATAAAGATGCTGTGAGAGATTGTGAAGGAGGAATGAAGAATTGGGCCAGCAATGTTAAAACCATTATAACTGACCGTGGCTATAATTATGTTTGGAATGACCCAACTTGTATTGATATGAAATCTTTTCATTTGTTGATTAAACAAATATTAATAGATTGTTTTGTTCAAAAATGGAACACTGATGTTGAAAATAATCGAGTTTTATGTTTGTATAGACATTTTAAAACCTCATTCTCATATGAAGTGTATTTAGATATATTGCCGTTGAAATTAATAACTGCCATGTCGAGGATAAGATTATCCTCCAACAGACTTAGAATTGAAACTGGCAGATATTCACAAAATAGAACTGATAGAAATCAGAGATATTGTACATTGTGTCATAGTACAGACTTAGAAGATGAATATCATTTTATTTTAATTTGTCCTTTGTACGAACAATTACGTAAACTATATGTTAAACAATATTATTACAGACATCCAAGTGGTTTTAAATTTATTCAGCTGATGCAATCTTCAAGCCAGCAAGAGCTTTTTAGATTATCTAGGTTTGTAAGGGAAGCATTTATTATTCGCAATACTGCAATGTATAATGAGTAAAAAATAACTGACCGTGGCTATAATTATGTTTGGAATGACCCAACTTGTATTGATATGAAATCTTTTCATTTGTTGATTAAACAAATATTAATAGATTGTTTTGTTCAAAAATGGAACACTGATGTTGAAAATAATCGAGTTTTATGTTTGTATAGACATTTTAAAACCTCATTCTCATATGAAGTGTATTTAGATATATTGCCGTTGAAATTAAGAACTGCCATGTCGAGGATAAGATTATCCTCCAACAGACTTAGAATTGAAACTGGCAGATATTCACAAAATAGAACTGATAGAAATCAGAGATATTGTACATTGTGTCATAGTACAGACTTAGAAGATGAATATCATTTTATTTTAATTTGTCCTCTGTACGAACAATTACGTAAACTATATGTTAAACAATATTATTACAGACATCCAAGTGGTTTTAAATTTATTCAGCTGATGCAATCTTCAAGCCAGCAAGAGCTTTTTAGAATATCTAGGTTTGTAAGGGAAGCATTTATTATTCGCAATACTGCAGAATATCCCGTACAACTTAAGGCGCTGTACTCTGTGTGACTCTGATATTGGCGACGAATTTCACTATCTCTTAAAGTGCCCTCATTTCGACCCTCTGCGTAAAAAGTACATTCCACGGTATTTTTACCGTCACGCTAATGTTATAAAATTTAAGGGGCTTCTTACTCATTCGTCAACCAAAATACAAATCAATCTATGTGTCTTTGTCCGAATTCTATTACAAACTGTTAAACAATAAGTATATAAATATATATATTTACATGCTTCACATTTGAAGCTGCAATGTTATTCCATGCAACTGTTATCCCCCTAACTTTTCCCACCATATCAAGTGGGGTTTGTGTTATCCTTTTTAATTCAAACTTAGTAATTGTATAATTTGTTGTATGCATAATAATTCTCTCATGTTGTAACTCATGTTGCCTGAGATTGTACATAATAAAAGATTGTTCTGTTCTGTTCTGTTCTGCAATGTATAATGAGTAAAAAATGTATGTTCATCCTCATTGGACATGACATGTAAACTATTAAAACTTAAAAGTTTACATGAAAATATGTAATAGGAATAGTTAAATCAATATAACAGGGTAAGTACGTGATCCAGAGTGAATGTGTGAGAAATTTCGGGCGTAAGAGTGAATGGGTGAGTTGTATGAGTGTTTAGTATGTATGATTGTGTGTTTGTACTTTTTCATTGTTTAATGTAAAAATTGCATTGACCTGTCACATATTAACAAATGTAATATGTATTTATATGACGAGAAACATTTGTTTAAGCCATAAATAAAGAATATGTTCTGTTCTGTTCTATGTTCTGTAAATCTTTGTATTTGTTTGTGTACTCGGAGATAGACTTGTGAATAGGTCGCTTACAAAGAAAGCTCTCTCCTATGTGTTTTGGATTGTGTTTCAACGCATGACCCACAATACCCTGGGATAACAGATTGAATATAATTTATGTTTGCCATCCATGTCATTATCGAATTGTTAATATTTTAAATATATATTGATGGGCCACATGTGGCTTAAATAAATAAATAAATAATATCATTTATAATATAGGTATATCAAAAGACACCACAATCTCAAACGAGGCATTTTGGAGGTATGCCCCGAAAACAAGAAAATGTAAAATTGTCTATCCAAAATCGTTTCCACGGAAACGTCAATAACAGTAATATACGAAAAGTTTATATATCAAAAAGCACCACAACTGAGATCTGAATAGATTAATTATTTAAGTTTCAAAAGGATACAATAACTGTTTTTTATTGGTTAAGCTTCGGAATCGAAAAAGTGTTGATGCATTGAGAAGAAATATTCTTCTTGTCGGGGTAAAAGGATTTCAGTTTCACATGAAATGTCCATGTGCATAAAATTAATCCGCATGCAACCTAGAGTAAATTATTGTTTATGAAAATGTTTCAGTGTGGAAAACTCGACGACTCGTCTGGCGGTCGCTGCTAAATCATACACATTAATTTAAGTAAGTATTGCATGGCTAACAGTTGTACAGATAATGAAAACTGAGTGTACTTCGATCACAAAACTCGAATTTAAAAGAGCCTTAAGATTAAAACTAAACACCGTCTAGTTTTCCAGACCAAACTCTTTTGTTTGCTTGTTTTTTTCCTCTTTGTTTGTTTCTGTGTTTGTTTCTGTGTTTGTTTTTGCACATATATATGCTATGTTTGTATGACTCTGCATGAAGACTCCATTCGTATTTGGATTGCCATACATAAAACCGGACAAAACTGTTCATTACACAAATTGAAATAATTACATATGTAAACACATATGAATGAATTAACTTGTGTCATAAACACATTCCAGTGTATTAAGAGTCGCCCCAGGGAGAGGGGTAGGATACATAAGAATCCGGTAACCTAACCTACTTGTAATATCGAATAGATTCCTTAACGGTTCTGTAACGTGCTCGGAGGATAACTCAAATAAACGGAACTTCCCGGTTTACGACCCCATCTGACGGACTGGGTTAAGTTAAAGTATAGAGCTCAAGAACAGGGCGACAAACGTCAGCGGCACCGGTGGGGTTTGAACCTGGGTATTTCGGTTGCAGTCCACCGCGCAATGCACCACGCCAGCTCTCCCACATACACATATATTGTCCTCAAAATCATTTAAGGACCACAAAATAGAACAAATAAATAATTACTTAATCTTTAATATTACGGATTTTTTGTTGCAATTAGTATAGAAACTAAACTGAGGGTTTTGGCCAGTTGTCCCCTCGGGGTCCCCTAAATGACGAGATGGCAGATTTGCATGTTACAGCATGAACAACAAGCTAAAATGGCCGGATAACTGATAGAAACCAACAATCAGTTACAAGCCGAGAAGATAACTTAAGTTAAGTTAAGTTATCTTGACAAGCTTCATCTAGCATTACAACAAGCAACACGAATACAACAAGCATAATACTACAAGCACCAAGAATAATACTACAAGCACCAAGAATAATGCTACAAGCACCAATAATAATGCTACAAGCACCAAGAATAATACTACAAGCACCAAGAATAATGCTACAAGCACCAAGAATAATACTAAAAAGCACCAAGAATAATGCTACAAGCACCAAGAATAATACTACGAGCACCAATCATAATACTACAAGCACCAAGAATAATCTAACTATATTATATATGAGCGAAATCAGAAAAATACGACCAAGCATAGCAGCAGGAAAACGACGGGGGAAAGATACCAAAGAATTGCAAGAAAAATGAAAATCCTAGTAGCCCAAAGAAAGAAAAAGGTTCTATCTCCAGAAGGTAGGACACTGAGAGCAAAAATGGTATCAGGGATGAGATGGGGGAGAAACGTCAAAGAATTACAAAAACAATTATACGGATTAGATGGAATATTGAAAACCAAAAAAGACCAAAAAGAAGACCAAGAAGAAAACCAAAATGAAATCGCCGATACACAAGAAATGTTAGATGATAGTACAGATAAAAATGACACCGAAGACAGTACAGAATATATTGAGGATGAATTACGAAATAGATTCGAGGATCTTTGGACAAAATTAAAACACGGTATACAGAAAATGGATGATCTGTATGAAATCGCAAAAATATCTATACAGTTGGAAAAACTTGGATCCACAGCCGAAAAAGATAATTACAAAAGTGAAGCTACAATTATAGGAAATTATACCCTGATATTCGCTGAAAAGTTTTCACCGAAAGGTAGAAAATGGGTAAAAAAAGTCACTCGTAAGTCACTCGTAAGAAAAGTCGAATTAATAAACGAAATCGATTGCTATCGGAAATGGATTATTATCTTAAAACACTTGATGAAAACAGGGAAAACTTCTCCATTTAAAATGCGAAATATGCGCGTGCAGGTAAATACAATATTCTATGATGGGGCGTGATATGTATAGTGATGACGAGGATGATTGCCCTGCTGTTCCTTCCGACTCTGTTTGATTGCATTAAAACCATTTTCACCGCTTATTTTGAAATATGGTTAGTCACTTGGCCGGAAGCGTCCACCTGTTTAGATTTGAACTAGATTTGAAAATAATTAAAATAAAGTAACAAGTCATACTATCAATTATCCTGCGAGTAGTATAGAAACTGGGGGTTCTGGGAGATTTTTTTTCCGAAGGGGGTTTGCAAAACGTGGTTTAAATTTATTGGCTGGCCTTGGTAACACAGCATCACCTCGGCTTGTAACTGATTGTTGTTTCCGATCAGTTTTCCGGCAATTTTAGCTTGTTGTTCATGCTGTAACATGCAAATCTGCCATCTCGTCATGTAGTGGACCCCGAGGGAAAAAATGGCCCAAAACCCTCAGTTTCTATACTACTGTTGCATGGTCACAGAAATTCCTTTCGTATTTGCACAGGTGTAAATCGTTTAATTGAAAATAACACCTGTCAGAATAAATGGTATACTCTACCAGTTATTGGAAGTTAGATTAGGCAGACAGCTGAAATAGACATGCTACAAAACCAATAGAGTATGCACTCGTCTCGTTGTTTGATTTAAACACCTCGATGGATATAGCCCATCTTAATGTTTAAATCAACCAACTCGATGAGACGTTACTCTATCTGTTACATATGCATGTAAAACGTTAATGCATGTGTGTAATGTAACAGTCTGTAGGGAATCTGCACGCAGCGAGAATAATGTAGTGCATTAGAATCAGATCCCTATCAAACAAGCGTATATTCGTATCATATAAGCGCTATCTTATGTACTACAGCTAGCTATTGATTGCGACGTTAACTTTTAGAACGGCGATCCCATCTACTTCGTAGCGTACACTACACGTCTCACACCACAATTAATTTTCCATAGGGTCCCAGATTGAACTTTTTTTAATTTCATGTTTGCGTGACACCTATCAAAATTTAGACAAAAATACAACCCCGTGGAGATTAGACCCATGATGTGTAAAATGAGGCAGAATTAGCTAGAAATCTTATATCAACATGCATTTTTCTGTGATCTCTTAAAAAATGCTGTAGATTTAGAACCTGGTAAAGATAAATCAATGTATTCTGTAAAATGTAGAAAAGCGATTTTTTTTTTTTATCTACCTCCTTCATCTGTAGGGCAGGAGTATTCAAGGGAGATAATAGTGTTGTGAGTCCTACAGTAACAAAATTCAGTGCTTTAATGTTTCACGACTTTCGCATCACCCATACAGCTTTGGTAATTGTTTTTCACAAATTTAATACTTTGATAAGTTGATACATTATTTCTGCAAATTATGAAAATGAAATGGAATAAGTAGATACAAATAACACAATTTACGAAACTGAAAAGATAAAAGATAAGAATGATTATCGGGTATTACTTTAATACTTCCAAGTTTTATGCTAAGCCACTTATAAAATAAACACCGTCAAAGTTGTTTTTTAAGGGACAGACCATTTTATTTTCTGAGGGGTGTGGGGGTGGGGGGTGGGGGGGGGGATGGGGACAGATGTTTTTCCCGTCAACTTAAATGCCGGAATATATTTTTTAACCTTTACTATTCGTAGAATAAGAATTGTTGTTGTAGATCTACTCAACGCCTGCGTCGACATGGGTTTTAGATCTACATTTATCAGACACTGAAGACGGAGTTAATAATTTTTTCATCTAATTGGACTCACAGCCGGATTTTTTTTCTTTAGGAAAACTCAAATGCCCTCCCTACTACCCTCAAACACCACCAGAAGATAAAATGGTCGGTACCTAAATAGCATTTGTCAAACCTTTCGTACTATGTACTAACCTGTTGTCGCAATGTACAGATTCACCAGGAGTACATACTTGTGTAAATAATTTATTAAACTCAAAACGCTCTCCATATCATAGTTTCAATATATATATACTGTTGGTCAATGAAAACCCAACAGTAGGTTATATGGGTGTTACATTTGTTTGCTAAAGTAATTTATATTAATAAGTGCATATTTTGAAATTGTAGGATATTAAATAACTGATGCAAACATCGATTGTCTAAGAATTTCTAAATATGGTGTATAGTGTTCAAATAAAGTCACATGGGTAGAAAATATACGTCACACATTTTAATACCGGGTATGGCCAACCGTTTTGCCGTTCCTAGAAATTCATTCCGATGTCCGTTATTCCATCAAGAAAATGTCACTTGTAACTCTAGCTAAGTGTGGCCCCGTTTTATCTTGTTGGGAGCGTATCCGTGGCCGAGGGGTTAACGAGTTTTCTTTGTAAACCTTTTCGCCTCTTTCCGCTTCGGGTTCGAATCCCACTGGGAGCTCGACTTGTAAGTGAGGACGTGTCGATTCTAACGGATGGCGGGAGGTGTACAGTACTGGTTCCTCTCAGGAAAAGTGGGTGGTCTGCCCCCACCACACAAAAAAAAATCGACCGTCATATAAAACATTCCATGTGTTGAAAATGACGTAAAACACCATGCAAAGAAATTATCTTGTTGAAATAACGTAACGTCGGAAGTATTTCCTAGGATCGGTAAAACGGTTGGCTATAACCCGTATTAAAATGTGTTACTCGTGTGACTTCAATTGAACAGCATACACTTTTTGAGACAATCAGTGTTTGAACTGTTAATCAATATCCTTCAATTTCAAAATATGCCCTTATATTATAGATTTACGGTAGCATTACATGTTTACACCCATATAATCTACTGGTGCGTTTTCATTGACCGCCAGTATATTATTTATTTTCCATGTTTATGTAATGAAATTTCTCAATCTTATTCCAGCATTACTGCACAACAATTTTGATCGATTTATTTTCGGATGAGCTATTTACACGGTATTTGCATAAATTATTAAGCAATCGATGTTATACTACGGGGCGTTTGAAGCTTTTATTAATGCATATATATATAATAATAATAACATATTGTGCTAATTTGTGTCCTATGGTATGTCTTTTCTGCTTGAAATAAATAACATGTTTTATTAAAGGAAATGATTATTGCGCACCTGTCATTTTAGTGTCTTACCTTTATTTGCACTGATACACGTTGTTGTTGTTGTTGTTTTTAAATCCTGACATGTTTTAAGAGTTATAAAGACATCCTTTGTCTCCACTTATAAATCTACACAATAGCGTTATATGTCCAGCATGGTTCGAATTTGTACGAAACACACTTATGCCATCATATTTGTATTACTTATTTTACTATCTTAACGTGGTAATTGACATGCATTTATACATGGCTATTCAGCGATGTAGTTTTACGGTCACAGCTGCTCTTGACTGCGTCTGTTATATTTGCTCTTAAATGGACACGCGGCAATCTTGAAATATGTGTCTGGCATTAAAACTAACAAACGATTTATTAATCCAGAATCACTTTCACGTTTATATATGTAAATAAAAGGGGACACATTTCGATTTTTCTTTTTTGCTTTGTTAGTTCACACATTATATTACTGTGCGATATAGTCAACATTAAATAACAAGCTTTGCACTAGTCAAATAATTATGAAAAGCGATAGTGTGCATTTGCAAGTTCTGTAAATACAAGAGCGCAGTATGAGCACGTTTGTTATGGTCCTAAAGGACAGGTCAATACGGCCTTGACCTTTGACCTACTGAACAATATAATTGGATAGATGCATTTTAACCAAGACCACTATTTGCATAAGGTATATAACGAATATTGCAGATCATATAGGGAATGAATAATAGTCCAGAAATCTTCGTGTATTATCAGGTCTCAGTGACCTTGACCTCTGTCTTACTAAATTTCCGATCAATACGCAACATATGCGTCAGTAGTGTTCACTGTGAAACTTGGCCAATGTCTTATTGAGATAGTTAAACAAATAACTACACAGACTTGTTAACGTTTCGGCTTGACAGCCTTCATCAGAATTTATTTTTTTGATATAATCATTCAAATGCAAATTGGTAAAAAATCAAAAAGCATTTTAAATGACAGTGCGGACAAGATGGTTTGCTTCCTTTTCGCTTATTTTTGGTATTATAAATAAAACAGATATAACGCTAAACTTTATCGTTATATATTCATGGATTCAATAAATTTCATGGATCTTCATCCATGAAAATACTTTTAAAGAGTTGCACTTATTCCATTGCGATTTCACTGAGTTTTACTTACGATTTCAGTCTGCTCCGTAAACAACCCGGACATATAAAGATCCCGGAAACTTTGCCGCATTCTACACTGAGTAGACTGATCTACGAAAACGTCAAATCCACAGGCGAAACGGTAACCTTTGAACGTTCCAAAATATGTGTTTATGCCATTCAAGTTTTTTTAGACGAGTTCTGTAGGAATTCAAGTTGTAAAGCATGCTTATCGCCATCTACATGATTCACAGTCTGTTAACCATAGACAAATACAAAACCCATAAAATGGATCAGCTGCCTTCGGCTGAATAAATATTTATATAGATTTGCTGTGTGTTTCTTTAAACCATCGACTCAAAATTCAAAAGTTTACTTAAACATCTAAATATTTCTGTTTAATATACATATATAATATGAACACTTACGTTTGTTCTCTCACGTCACCCGATTCGTTTTCTTATTATGACATTTAGACTGTCGAGTATATTAGACAATACGTGTTGTCGAAGTCGTACCCTTTATATCTATCAAATCATCTTACTATCCAGCTGGCTTGCGGAACGTCGGTGGTTCTACCCAGGTGCCCGCCCGTGCACGAAAATTGCCCGGAGGGGCACCTCGGGTCTTCCTCCAACAATGGAAGCTGGAAAGTCGCCATATGACCTTAGCTGTTGGTGCGACTATGAAATCCAATTCAATTCAAATCATCTTAATAGCGATATGAGGCCCTCGAGCTAAAACGCTCGGGCCTCAAATGGCTATCTCGGGTCAATATCACAAAGTGGCACACCTACCCCGGTTAATAACCTCTTATTATTGTTTAGACAATATGACGTAATGTCGAAAACTTATAGTGGCCTATTTGTGCCGTTTCGTCTTTTCGTTATTTCGCTACGACGGCGCTAACTAGGGTGGCGACAGGACGACAAGAAAAAATAATACAGAGTATCAAGGCCAGTAAGAACAGTTACATAAGAAAACAGAAAGGGGAATGAATATCATAAAAATAAACGAACAGTATGTAAATCAACAATCAAAAGACATTGATCATGAACGATTTGAGCACTAGATAAACTAGTCATCATGAGCCACAATGAACATGTTTTTAATGTTGGCTTCTGTGTTGTATAATGTTATGATATGAATACGATAGAATCTGAAACAGTATTGTGTAATGGATCACTAATTAGAATGTAGAGGAATTGGAAAAATATCATGGTAAGAATATGAAGAATTGGTAAATTGAACAAAAAGGCAAGTTAATGATAATACAATAGCAATTGGATTAAAATATTAGCGTCTGTGAAGGTAATCTCAGTTTTTAGCAATGTAACTTTTCTTTAGAAGAAAGGGTATAATGTTAGTTGCCTTTTTTATTATTGAACTCTGATTAGTAGTTCATAAAAATAGTAACATGAAGCAGACCTATTCAAACTCTTTAGATTATGTTTCAAAGTCTCATCAACTCTGTTTAATGATTGAAGAGGTGATGCTTATTTTAAAATCAGACAGCTCCAAAAAGATACATATATAGCTGTACACACACAAGTTAGTAATATTCAAACTGTTTCCTTTATATTATTGTTATAATTAGTATTAATTATTGAACAAATTCGTTATTAGTTCTGTGGAAAAACAAACGGAGTGCCGCGAGCTTTTAAAAAATCAAGATTGCCGTTTTTCCCTTTAAAATAAAGATTAACGCCTTTAATAAAGATTAACGTCAATCAGTAATCAGTGACGATACCGATTTGAAACCAGCTGTATTCGTATGCTGAGAACATGGACTGTATCCCTGACATTTACATCTTATTATAGTAGTAAACACCAGTTAGAACTAGTTCTACGCGCAAGCGCAGGACATAATTTGTGGACTGATTCCCTAAAAGTGATTCGGAATTCAAGTAGTAGAAGACCCATAAAATGCCTGTATACCAATTTGACTGCGTCATGGTATTTCTACTAAAATACAGTTGTTTTATGAACAGTAAAATGACGTTGATACACAGTCCAACACTCATAGCAGCTTTCTGAGTCCGGGATGAATATAGCTTGAGGCTGCGGCACTTCAGAGAAGTGGAAGAAAATACGATAAACTTCGAGACGAAATATCGAAAATACGTTAGGTCTAGGACTTTAGTTAGGAAGCCGGACGAGAATCTAATTAATAGTATTTAGAAACCCGTACCCTCGGAGAATTAAGAGTTTATTTATGGAAGCTGGAGGCGAGTCTATTTTATGGATTATTCCGGATGCCATGGTGAGGTGAAAGGCATACAGGTGTAACACGCCCATTGATTGTTGCAGTGAGTTGTGCGTGAATTAAAATTTAAATGCCATGTCATTCATATCTAGGCCCAAATTAAAAATGAATAACTTACATTCTCATCACAAATGACCCATATGCTGCCAAAAAATCAACAGAAAAATGGGTGTCATGTATCTTCTAAGAAACGCTGAGATGCCAAAATATTGTATTCATACACTCATTTCCATATAAGCAAAACAAATTGAAAACTCACAATTTTAACATGACAATGCTTGAAAAATGTAACAAATAGATCAACAATGTGATATAGACCAACAATAGCACTTTAAATTAGTGAAAATGCGTTTTTTTACAAAAAGAAATGATAATTATTTATTGACCGCCATTATGCGACTACCCCAGGCCGACACTTCCTGTGTTGCAATGGGTGTGCTACACCTATAAGAATACTTAACTGTGAGTGAATTTTCAATGAAGCTATTCTGACAAAGCCTAGACTATAACGCATTAAAGAAAGAAAAGTTGTCGCGAATCGACTGAGAATCGATCAAGATATACGCGTTTCAAAAAAGAACAAAGCGGTCGACAACGACACAAATCAGCATACATTTTGTTCAGTTTTATACTTGATATAATGGATTAAATGCTTCTTAAAGTCACTAAACATGAAGAAATCAAGAGGTTTAGCTACCAAAACTGCTCTTTGAATGCAAAATGTGCCGGTTTTCATGCCAGAATCTAATTTTCAAGGCAATTTTTCACTTTTGGTGGCATCATACCCTAATTTGGTAACACTAAATAAATATATAGGCATTCCAAATACTCCTAAATGCAAGTCGCGTACTAGCTTTGTGCTTAAAAGCCAAGTTTAAGTGATTGGGCAGCACACTTTGCTTACAGTTCTCTCTGACATTATCTCAGTAAACCCAATTTTAGGGGGTAATGGGAAGGATTTTGTGGTGCCATACCTACAAAAGTAGGATTTTAAAAATAGTAATGCTAAATTATGATGACAAATACACATATCTACATGTTGATACCAAACAAGCCCAGTTTTAGTGGAAAAAGTTTCTCAACGCCATCATTTAAAGACTTAAAAATCTGAAACTCCAAATTACGGCTTTCTGCGGCGAAAAATAGCAAAACAAAAAAAATTAAAACCGGTTTTAAAAGAGAGTGAAGTACTTTTTTGAAGATAAATAATCATTCCAAAAGGCAAAATGCCAGTTAAGTAAGAATCTGAGAGAAAATGACAATTCACAGATCCCGCCTTATAGGTGTAACACGCCCATTGATTGTTGCATTGAGTTGTGTGTGAATTAAAAAATAAATGCAATGTTGTCCTTCATATCTAGGTCCAAATTAAAAATGAATAACTTACATTCTCATCACAAATGACAAATATGCTGCCAAAAAATCCACAGAAAAATGGGGGTCATGTATCTTCTAAGAAAGAACTTGTCTCATGAATGAATGCTCCCTTTAAAAACATAAACACTGAGACGCCGAAATATTGTATTCATATACTCATTTCCATATAAGCAAAACATGACATGACAATGCTTGAAAAATGTAACAAATATATCAACAATGTGATATAAACCAAAAATAGCACTTTAAATTAGTGAAAATGCCTTTTTTTACAAAAAGAAATGATAATTATTTATTGACCGCCATTATGCGATACCCCAGTCCGACACTTCCTGTGTTGCAATGGGTGTGCTACACCTACAACATCGATGATTAATTCACGTCGTATAACTGTAAACGTATTGATCGTCCTCACGCCTGCTTTACAAACCAAAACAAGTTACATAACACCTGTAGTTTGCCTCAACCACAAACAAAATTCGACCGTCATATAAAGCCTAAAATGTACTAAAAATGATTTGTTTTGTTTGCTTGTCTGGTGTTTTACGTCATTTTCAACACATGTAAGGTTATATATTACGGTCGATTTTTTGTGGTGGAGGCAGACCACCCACTTTTCCTGGGTAGAACCAGTACAGTACACCTCCCGCCATCCGTAGGAATCGACACGTCCTCACTTACAAGTCGAGTAAGACCCCATTAAACCAACCAATAAATCATTGTTTGATTAATATATAAATCCCCTACTCACTGTTATAGTATGCCGAATCCAAATTATGAAACGAAGAGAGTCCATTTCGAAACTGTTTAGTCTCAGCCTACGATTGTCTGAACAGTATCTCCATAAGATCCATCTCTTCTCAAAATAAGTAAGTTAGTGAACACGTGTTAAAGAGAAAAAAACTTGCTCCAATAAACATACCTTTTTTGTATAGAAAGTGTAATAAAATAATTTCCACGATTCACCTAATATTTCAAAGACATCACACATATGTGAATGCAATCATTGGAACATACACAATCAGATTTATGGATATTATGATAGCAACTGCGGGTTTATCATGTCTTGTATCATAGCTTGTGATATTTGTCTTTGTCATGCAGGGGCTTAGTTACCTGTACGCAAAGTACGCAGTTGCGTACACATTGCGTACACATTGTCCCAATATTGAAAAAGTAAAAGGTCCAAAAGGCATTAAAGGTACTTATGCGTTAAAGGTACCATGACTTTCAACTAACTGCTTCATTTAGCTCACTGTTTATATTTTTTTTCCAGAATAAACATATAAATTTCAGAGAAAAAATCAGCCTCATTTTGTTGCGGAAATGCCTCCAGATTGCAACACAGACGGTCTAGGAAAACAAATCCCACCTAGACTGTTTGCGTACACATTCTAAAGTCGCTAGCTACGCCCCTGTCATGTATAAATTACATCAACTTAAAATACTAACAGGAGTGACATCTAAGTTATAAAGTCAACTGTGCTTGCTACGCCTGCACCATTGAGCATGCCAGATTTACATCAAACAAGTGCGAGCTGGAGACCTTCATCTCTTACACTAAATCGACAACGCTTGGGGTCCTTTGGGTGTGTTAAAATGTTCAAGCGTGGATTTAGCGGTGTAGTCGACGGACAATCGTTGATTTATGATAACCTTTTAGTTTTCAGTGGCGGACAGATCCTTTTAGATAAATGATGGTGTTGCAACTCATTCCCAAGCCCCTCCCCCATCAGTAAAGATATTCTTTCATGTTTATGCTCCCAAAAACAATAATCGGGGGAGCATATAGTTTGTCCTGATATTACTTGTTTATAAATCATTTTATTTAAAGTGTTTTCATATACATCTACTTTAAACAGATTTATGATACGAAGCTATATTGGATGAAAACCTTTTTCGCAATCATAACTCATACTCATGGTAATAAAATAATAAATTAGCAAGTGCCTTTCTATTGCGCACGTATTCAAATAATCTTCTTCCGGATGAAGTATCATTGAAGTTTTATAAATTGTGCAATAAACGGACACATAATTTACCTTTGTTTGTTATCAGACATATGAACGTACAAAACTTCCTTAATCGTGTAAGTGGTCTCCTAATCAGATTAATAGGCTTCTCATACATACAACCACAAAATCGAATAGAAATGGGCAATTTCCCCCTACTTATAATGCCCATTTCCATCAAAAAAGGAGGGATTACTTATTATTTTAGGAACAGTTTACTACATTCGACTACACCTCGGAGGCTTCTACACCTCGGAGGCTTACGTGTAATTAGTGGTGGTAAACCTACACTAAGAATCAGAGACATATCGGCAACGCTTGGGGTCATTTAGGTGTGTTAACATGTTCAAGCGTGGACTCGGGGTGTAGTCGGCGGAGACTCGGAAAATCCGTTGGTTTATGATAACCTTTTCTGTTTTAGTGGCGGACAGATCCTTTCAGTTAAATGATGGTGTTGCAACTCATTCACAAACCCCTCCGCCGTCAGTATAGATCTTCTTCCATGTTTATGCTCCCAAAAACAATAATCGGGGGGAGAATATAGTTGTCCTTATGTCCGTAGGTCTGTCTGAATATCTTGAGACAGGACTGAAATTTCAAAGCACAGACTGTAAAAACCACAACTGTCTTCTTTCAAATTATAGTTATTGCCCTAATATAATTATAATTTGTCGAGAATAACTTAAAAAACTACTAAAGGAACTAGAACAAACTTGACACAATGATAGAGGACGATATTAGAAATTAATTGCATAGCATAAAAACTATATAGCCCTATCTTTTTTTTAAATTAGACTGATTGCCTTTGCAACTTTATAGTTAGAATTCTTGTCCGAAGCATAACTTGAAAACTATGAAGAACATTGTCTCGTCATATGTCTATGCATGTCCAAAGCCATTCTCTACACTGAACTTTTCAAATGTGCATATTCAAATACATGTATTGCAATAAAGCTGAAAATACCCTTGAGAAATTCAATGAAATGCGTAGGAGTTAAACTTGGTTTCTCGATCATGGCCGAGAGGTTAACGTCTCTGACTTTAAATCACTTGCCCCTCACCGCTGTAGGTTCGATCCCTCAGGGGCCTAGGAATCTTTATGTGAAGAAGCTATCCAGCTGGCTTGCGGTATGTCGGTGGTTCTACCCAGGTGCCCGCCCGTGCACGAAAATTGCCCGGAGGGGCACCTGGGGTCTTCCTCCACCAATGGAAGCTGGAAAGTCGACATATGACCTTGGCTGTTGGTGCGACTATAAAATCCAATCCAATTCAATTCGATCATAGAGGACGGGGCAAATATTTGATTAAAGGTATGAAACCACCAATTATAGATTCGAAACTGGAATAATTATCAATAATCCAGTAAAACCTATCAATACACTTCTTATACATACAGCAACAAAATCGAATACAAATGGGCTATTGTCCACTTCTTATCCTGCCTATTTATAACAAAAGGGCGGGATACTTTTTATTATATGAATACATTCAACTACAAAGCGGAGGTTTACATTCAATTGGTGATGGTAAATCTATATATCTTATAATTATATCTGAAATACATCACTCATCCGATAAAGTAAATAATACAATTAAATGTTAAAAGGACATAGGGCAATCTTGACTTTGTTTAAAACTCAGGAGTACCTTAGTTTTCCTACAAGACTTGCATATATGCAATCATTCATATTAATTATTTTAATCGTTCCAAGTATTTTTTTTTATTCAAATTTTTATTTCATTATATGCAAGCAGTTTTATATTCAAAATGATACAGAATTAATAAATCGAGACGCTAGATTGAATAAATGATAAAAACGTCAAGTTTGCCATGTGTCCCTTTAATCAATCAAAAAATAATACTATTCGTTTATTCGTTTTGTTCTTAGTTCGTTCGTTCGATCGTCATTCGTTCGTTCGTTCGTTCATTCGTTCAATTCATTCATTTAGTCAGTCATTCATTCATTCAGTCAGTCAGTCAGTCAGCCAGCCAGCCAGCCAGCCAGCCAGCCTAGCCAGCCAGTCAGTCAGTCAGTCAGACAGACAGTCATCCATCTTACATGTATGTACATTTAAACAATTCGCACACTTTTCATGAATACGATCAGTAATAACTTTTCATTTATCGCATTCATACATTTAAATTCGAGGATTCCAGCTGGATAAAATGTTGACGTATTTGAGTCAATATCTTCGTAATATCTGTCTATCGATCATGCTCCCCTCGAAATCGAAGTATGGAGAAAGATATAATTCAAGACAGGTATTATTAAGCCATAATATAATGGGTACCTCTTTATCGACATACAATTCATAATAAAATATCGTAATAATCGTATTGTAACACTATAGAGCCTCGCCATTGTATTCAACCCATTAACAGTTAATGGAGAGAACTGTAACTAATGTTGTAATAACTTGTAGTTCAATCCATTTGCATATGTTTCTATGAATATTGTGATGTTGAATTGATGTATTGTAACATATCTGCAATAAAATATTATTAATCTAACAGTTCATAAATGTAACACAATTAGAGTTAAAATATACCCTTGTTAATCCCTCTAGAACACCTAGTTCTGGAAAACTATAAATTCTGGGAGTGAAGCGGTATTGCCATATTAGGGGAGACCATTCGCCGAAATGTCTTGTGGGTAATGTATGAATACAATGATGCAATCACCATGGCGTTAACCTGTAGCTACACAGGTCGATGTCCATATGAGGGGCATGATTAACTGCCGAAAGGTATTCTGGGTAACCTTCTTATATAATACTGAGCGCACGGAAAGTCGTGGAGAGTAGAGAGTCCGGGGTTCAGGAGTGGAGAGTCTGTTTCAATAGTCAGTCGGTCTTGTATCCACAAGATGGATCCCCGCAGTCTAAGACAGGGTGTGGAATAAGTTAAACTATACTATGGAATCTAGTATTGTAGGGCAGTTGTTCAGCGTTACATAATACTTTGAGGATTTGGACATTTGAACGTTTCTAAATACTATTATACTCTGTAACCCTAAGACATTTAATAATAGGGACTATTTAAGCAGTTAACAAATGGAAGTACTGAAAACCACGAAACGGATATGTATATATATAACAGGATGTTCATAGCGTATTATGAATATGTAATTGTTCGGACTGTTTTATATGTACCAATTAATAACGGCAATCACAACGTGAAGTCCGGACCTTGTTATTAAATGTACCAAGCATGTCATACGACCCTATAGTGCTACAGTATTTGGTATATTTCTTGACTGGAGCTGCTTAAAGGGCTGGAATAAAACTTCAATGATAATGACAATAAGAAAAATTACAAATTGCAAGAATCATAACTCTATCTTTATTTAAATTTTAGTTATTGCCCTATCCATTAATACTGATTATTATTCGCCGGAGGAAAACGGTTGTCCTTATATAAAGAACCCTGCCTGGAGTTATTAATGGGATTGTGTTGCTATTTTGTGAAGTACTGTTGAAGTACTATTTTTAAGAAATATCCTAATATGGAATTGACATTAAATGTTTGTTTAAACTTTTTAGATAAAAGCTGTTTGTGTGCAGTGTGTATGCGTGTGTATATATAATGATTACTCGGAAATTAATGTTTAAAACACGGCGAGTTATTTCACTGAATTTAATGGAACGTGTTTTCCCTGCGTTGTATTATTTTACGTAATTAGGTAAGAGTTAATCAGTACTGCAATGACCTAGATATCTACTACCGATGTAACAGTATGGTTTAAGCTTTCAGGATTCTTTTTTATTTCATTTTTATGCATCTTTTTTTCCCGTCTTTATATTTTACGATTTTTTTTTTAATTATTTCTAATATTGTGTTGATGAGACTAGTTTTGTACTGTTTACTCATTTTCTGTCCAATGGTGTATGATATACACCGGTAGTAGATATACGAATGGTATATAAACATCAGCAACATCAATACCGTCGATTTGATGCTTTGCATCAAATTTTTCTTGTTCTTGTCTGGGGCATAACTTGAAAACTGCTAAAAGGTTCTGTATGAAACTTCACACAGTACTAAAGCGTAATATGAACAAGTGCAAATCTGGAGCGTAACTTGAAAACCATTAGATGACCGGTATAAACTTTCACATTATCATAGAGGGCAGTAAGAGAAAGTGCAGAGAACAAAATTCATAACCCTGTCTTTATTTTAATTGGGAGCAAAATAACGAATCAATCAGCTATTGTCCTTTTGTAATTGTTTGCTTATAATTATTGTCCGAAGTATAATCTAAAGATTACTATGCATTACTATCTAATGGAACTGGAATGAAATCTAAAACAATGATTTAGGGCAATGATAAAACGTGTACATCCAAAGAACCATAACATCTTCATTCAAATTAGAGTTATTGATCGCTGTAGTTATACTTTTCCAGTGAAAGCAATAAGAGAAAATTTAAATTGTAAGAACCGAAACTCTATTTTCATTCAAATCAGAGTTATTGCCGTTTGGGGGTCAAGTATAGAATAAGACAGACAGCTAATGTATAACGGTCTCGACAAAGTTTCAAGCATGTTTTTGGTATTTGGCAACATCTGACAGAAGTTTCAGGAAACGTCACCTTTTGAGTATCCATATCGGTATCGATACGAACAGTCATCAAGAATATGTCCAGCTGTGTCGTGCAGTACACCTTTCATCTACTTTATTTTCACTTTAACTAGACTCCATATGCCCTCAATTTCATTTGTACACATTCCGTCTTGCGCCTTGAATTCAACACTGTGGTTGTCAGTGCGGTGCGTGTATACCGCTGCTGTGAAGGTGGTGTAGGTCTGCGCCTTGAATTCTACACTTTGGTTGTCAGTGCGGTGCGTGTATACCGCTGCTGTGAAGGTGTTGTAGGTCTGCGCCTTGAATTCAACAAAGTGGTTGTCAGTGCGGTGCGTGTATACCGCTGCTGTGAAGGTGTTGTAGGTCTGCGCCTTGAATTCAAAACTGTGGTTGTCAGTGAGGTGCGTGTATACCGCTTCTGTGAAGGTGTGGTAGGTCCGACAACAATCCAAACTGATTTGACAACCCTCCTTTAATGATGCAGTCCCCGAGGGTATCAGTAAATATCTGGATATGTGTTTTTACTATCTGAAATACCACCCTTCGTTATGATGTCTCTACCATTCA
Source organism: Cyrtodaria siliqua (assembly GCA_037043455.1). Classification (NCBI taxonomy): domain Eukaryota; kingdom Metazoa; phylum Mollusca; class Bivalvia; order Adapedonta; family Hiatellidae; genus Cyrtodaria; species Cyrtodaria siliqua. Next base: position 34,076 of record JAWPHD010001111.1, on the reverse strand, counting down.
AAATTCCGGGAAACTAGTTATATAGTCTTGTAAAATGAGCCGGTCAATAACCACTAGCGCAAAGAGTGGAGACATAATTACGTCACCCCTGTCGATCTGTGTAATTGCTTCCATTATCTTTTTTTGTTTTTTTTTTTGTTTAAAGAACATTTTTCAATGACAATGAATTATCACATTGATTGCACTTAATGAAACCCCGTTTGCTCAAACATGTCAGGTGATATAGACAGAGTCACGGCCAATTGTCTTACTACAGGGTGTGCTCAAAAATATGCACCGGCTTTAATATATGTCGAATTGTAACAATTAGAGACCAAGTCCCGTATTTCAAAAAGCATCATCTGGGCTGGCGTGGCGCAGTCGGTAGCGCGGCGGATTTGTAACCGGAGGCCCCGGGTTCAATCCTCCGTGGTGCCACTGAGTAATGTCGGTGTGTTCTTGGGCAAGACACTTTCCCTTAGCCTCGTCCGTCGGATGAGGACGTAAACCGGGCGGTCCCATGTATCGGTCTATCCTCCGAGCATGCTAAAGAACCATAGAAATCTATTCGATTATAAGAGTAGGGCACGGTTCCCGGACTCTCTCTGGGGCGGCTCTAAATAACCTTGTATCACTGTGTTGATGAGCCGTTAAACAACATTCAATTCAAAAAGCATCTTATGAGGAAAATATTACTTCAGTTCAGGAATGTTTATGTTTATTTAAATCGAAATGAATACACAACAATAGATATTTAGAATTCACACATTGCAATATCTGTGAAAAGCGAGAATAAGATTTTATTTTATGACGTAACAAACTTTGAACAGGTAGATTAATTCACAGGTAAACCATTAAATGTATTTATCATTTATCTGGCGATAGTTGTGCAGCTATACCATTCAGATTTACCACATTTCCCCGTGCAGTCACACAGTGGTAAAAGTAGTATCTACGTCATGCAAATAATTCCTATTTTTACATACAACTGAGTAGCGGATTTAAATATATGATTCTCTCCGGGACTATCAAGAAATGTTCATATGATGTCTAAGATTTAAATTTGTTTAAATTTAAATATCCTTATTAACTCTCAGGGACACTACAAACCATAACTTTTTAAGATCAATATTTATCTGTTAGTTTTATTTATCAATAACCTTATCAACAATATTAAGACAACGTCTTAAATCGATAGAAAACGGTGTTTAAACAATTTATAAAATTTAACTTAAGTCAAGATATTGCTATGAAGCTTATGAATACGACCCCAGGACCGTCTGGACTTCAAGTAGTATCTGTATAGACAGTGACACTGAACGTAATATAGATCTATTTTGAAAATTGTTGTGTTTGCAAGAAGTTTTAACTAGAAGAGTTGACCAATTGTTTATTTCTTTCCACTAAATGGGTACAATGTGACGTGGAAGCACGTGGGCACTGGACTCATTTAATTTACTGTAGCAAGAAAAGATGATAAGGAGGCAGAGATTCACCTTTCCATGTCATAAAGAATAATCGTGTGCCTTAATTTGCGCAGATATACTGTAAATATGTTAGTTATTATTATGAATTCATTTCACATTCATTACACATTATACATTATAGGTGGTACACGTCATCAGTTCGTGTGTACTGCATTTAGGATATCTCGGTAAATACAGCGTTGCTTGAAAAGTGAGTTTACAACATACAAGGTTATTCTTAACGTCATCGAAAAAGGGACTTCCTTGATATACTGATTCAATAAGCATGTTGTTGTGTTTTTGTTTTTTTTCGTATCGAATAGATCTCAACTATTGTGTATGTTGAACTATGTAATTACGTTAACTTTTTAAAATACTTGAAAGCCTAATCTGATATCGATGATACTATTTAATATGAACTTTTTTCATGTATACACATTTCTCATTTTGAATTTAAATTTAATAAATATAGTGAACATTTCAAGAGAGATTGTTCATACTCATAATTATTGTTTCCCCCATCATTGAGAATAAACTCGTTTTAAATCAAAATGCATGATGAATTTGTGTTTCTGAAATCTTTAGTTGATTTTTCCCCTTTTAAATAGCTCCCAGTGGGATTAGAACCTCTGAGTTACCGACGATTTTAAACAAAAGCGTTCGAAGTCATATTACTGATAATCCCACCCTATTTGCAAACACGTCAGCAAAAATTTGAGAATAATGGAGAAAACGCAAATTGCAAAGGTACTTACATAAAACCTACAGAGTATATATTCCACTTTATAATTGAAACTCCTATTGTACAATAAAGTTCCCTCCACTTGACTCTGAGAATTTTCCCAAGCTATATCGTCTCCTTAGACAGGTTTTTATTATCGACTTTAACCATTCAAAGCAGTCGTCGATTCGAAATCCGAAATTCATATCATACCAGTCAGTGCACAATACACACGGTTGCTATGTATTGAAGGTATATTTATTGATGATAAGATCAGCGGATCAAGTAGTCTAAATCATTAGTGTAAACATGTTTTACATCAAAATGTTTAGACTTTATAATTTATACTATAGATCGATACATACATACATACATAGTTTATATGCAACTTTTCGTCTATAGAGTTGATCCCCTTAAACAATTTCATTCAGACAAACATAAATTATTTATTAATCATTATTGCAATTATTTATATCTATAATTCTAAAAAGATAACATTAGTCATAATAATTTCTCAAAAATAGGTCGTCTTAACTGAGGACTCGGTACGTCAGAATGTCAATGCAGTAGACCCATTTAAAACGTCCCTTTATGGATGTCAAGTTCGTTGTTGTTTTCTTGAAATTGTTGTTTACTTTTTAATTTCTTTTGAACATATTTTGTAGATTAGGGGTAAAAGCTGTACAGTACCGTACATTCCGAAACATAACGGAAATAACACGTACATAGGTTTCTCAAAAATAGGCCGTCTTAGCTGAGGACTTTGTACGACAGAATGCCAATGCAGTCTCCCGTTTAAAACGTGTCTTTATAGATTTCAAGCTCGCTGTCGTTTTCTTGAAATTGTTTTTTTGTTATTTGTTTTTTTCGTTCAAGCATATTTTGTAGGTTGGAGGTAAAAGCCGTACCGTACCGTACCGTATCGTACCGTACCGTACTTTCCGAAACATAAGGGAAATAGCAGGTGCGTGGTACGGGTAATACCGAACGTAGTAATGAATACTTCACCTTAGTGTAACGTACAAATAGAGACGTATATAGGATGTAAAATGAAATAAAATGGACCAACTGTGATAATTGAAATAATATTATTTAAATTTAGATATACTTATTCTATGGCTAGATATATTGTATATGAATGAAAATGATAATTTATACATATTTTATGCCTCTATAATCGTAATGGTAACCGAAAACTCCATTATTGGTATACGTTTTGCTGATAATTCATGTACAGTTGGCTTTATGCTGTTTAAGATGTATGAATCCCACTTGAAATCCGCCTAAATGTTTGTCATACCATTAATTTACAATGTAACATCTTGGCCATGTAATTGATCCCATGTCTGATATTTATTTAATAATGTTGAGTTAATATTATTACATCCTTATTTATGATAACTGTTACACTAATGATGTTCGCGGGTATTTACGGTACGGCACGGATTTTATCTATTATGATAATAGTATAATTACATCTGATAGACTGATAACCTATATACATGCTGTAGCACCGCTAAATGTTAAAAGTCCGCTAAATGTTAAAACCTCCACTAAATGTTATAAATCTTACGCTATATCTTTAAAAAAATCCTCTAAATATTAAAACTTTCGCTCCATCTTAAAAATGTACTAACCGCTAAATGTTATAAATTTTTCCATGTAGGTTTAGTGGAATCCATTATCCACTAAATATTTAAAAGCCAGAATTATATATGTAAAGCGTCAAATTGTATAACAGTGTTGTTTAAATGATTCGACGATGTGTCGTTATGAAAGAAACCGCATACACGCCATACTTTCAGGAACAGCTTTTTCTTCTTGCTACTGCTACTGCTGCTGCTGCTGTTGTTGTTGTTGTTGCTGTTGTTGTTGATAGCCCATATTACGCCGCAGCGAAGTCTCTTTATCACTGTAGACATACATACACATGATACTGAAGGCAACAGTGTTCTTGTTCGCCTTTTGGATAAGACTTTACAGGTTGCCGTTAATATGAAATTAAAATGGCGACCCTTAGAGAAAGTTTATTTCTCAATCATTGAATACCCGTTATGAAAAATGATTCTAAATCCAACTGTATTTTTGATGTTAAAAGGACTAGAGGCAATCTCGAAATCATTGTATGTAATTGCATGTTCACTAAAACGATATTTTTGTCGTTTATCCAAACTTCAAACTCTGTCCAGGTGTTTATTCATAAATTAATGCATTTTTGCCGATTACAAGTATAGGTTTACGGATACTTAAAGTATCGATATTGAATATGCCTGAAATGAATTATGAGTAGATAACTTTTAATTCGACGTTCCAATTTTGGGTTTTGGCTTGGCTGGTTAAAGCCATTTATATTGTGTCTAGTGATCGTATTTTCAAAATATGTAAATTACTTTTTATCCAATCGTACCCAAACTTACACAGTAGTTAAATCTCTACAAAACTCAGACGAATTTTTAATCAGACATAGTTGATTGCTTATAATTCTGCCTTTAAAGTTGCATATCCATAAGATTTTGGACGAGTTCTTGGGGTCGTGGGTTCAAATCTCATTGGTGGCATTTTTTTTATCCCCTTTTTTATTATTATTATTATTATCATAATTTATGTTGTTGTTTTTTCTCATAAAAAACCTTGTTTCGAGGGTTCAAATCCGATTAGAGCTTTTTTTGCGGGATTGGGGTGCGGGAGTGGGGGATTAGGGGTGGGTGTTTCATTGGGTAAGTACATACATTTTTCTGATTTACTTTAGCCCTGTGGGCGGTGTGGGGATTGGCTTTGTTTTGGCGTCCGTTAGCGAAAGTTTCTCTGAAAACGCTCAGCCAACTTTTATCAAATTTCACATAGATTTTCCTGAGTGGACTGGGACCTTACAGAATATTTTTTGTCGATCCGGGCGTCGTTGCTAAATATACCCAAAACCTTAAACAATATTCTTCTGCAGAACGCCTAGACCGATTTTGAAAATAATTATTTAGGAATTTATAGCTGACTACTGAACTATCAAGCTTACCTTTTTGTTTTTATGAAATCAAAAATGGCTCTGCCCCGGGGATCCAACAATTGCATATGAAAATTGTGCAGGCTTTACAAAGACATATTGGGAAGAATTTGAAAAACCTTGTTTTCTATAATCACAAGGCATAGAGTTCGCATATATTGCATGCTACATCACCTTATAGTCCTCTACCAAAATTGTTCAAATGGTGACCCTGTGGTAAAATCTGGCGTGTCCAGGTGTCACAGTTTGACATAGAGTTAGAATATTTAAAACAATCTTCTTTTCTGAAACTACAGGAGCCAGAGGTTTAATATTTTGCATTAACCCTTGGCGCACGGAGTCCTCTGCCAAGTTTGTTCAAATCGAGACCAAGGGGTCAAATTTGACACCACCCCAGGGCTCACAGGTGTTAATTAGTCTTATACTGGGATAAAGCTTAGAGTATCTTCTTTCCTGAAACCAAGGTTTCACACTAATTGAGCACGAACAACAGATACAAGCGTCTAACCGGCATTGACCTCTGAGTCGACCTTCTCATCCTTGGGAACATAGCCACATGGGTCATAACATGGAAACCGTTTAGATCCCAACCTATAACAATAAATACACGTAATGGGCATGAATTGATGAACAAGCAAACCCAACGGCTATGTGGTATATCCCCACCCCTGGGAACATATTCCCTGGGACATTGGAAACTGTTGAGATCCCCACCCTTTATACACTTACTGAGCATAAACAGATGTTATCAACAGATGTAAATCATCGGACCGGGGTCTGCCTCAACACAAGGGCAAAGGGGAAATAAACCCTTTGTCATATCTTGGAAACCGTTGAGATCTCCACCCAATAACCGTATATACACTTAATGGACACGAACAGACAGATATAACCATCCAACCAGCATGTGCCCTGTGGTCCATCCCTTTGGGACATAGCCCCATTGGGATCATCACCCTATAACCCTGCATACATTTACTGGGCATACACAGATGGATACAACTATTCAACCACCAATTATAAGCATGTTTAACAATTGTTCCATCTTTAAAGCTGATTTGACAATGTTTTCACCTTTGTACAGATTACCCGGTGTACTATTCAGGGCAATTTTGACTCACTTGTTTAGGACAGACAGACAGACAGACGGATGAAAATGATAGTTTATATATATTTTATCTTAATCGTATATCTATAATAGATAATTATTGTTGTCAGACACAGCTCGAGATGTTACTAACTTTATAGACCATGAGCCATACACCTTTGTCTTACAATCTCAAGGGACAAATTCTTACGAGTACCATGCTATCGAGTATGAGGATGTTTTGTTTTCACTTGAATTCCACCAGTGTACGGCCAGTAGAGCGAAACAAGCCATATTGGGCCTCTTTTTGTAAAGGTGAGTGACAAACTGAACATTCGCCAAGGTTCATCTATGTGTTTTTCAACGTTTAGGAAAGTCAGAACGCAATTGTATTGTTCTCTCCCACCAAACGGGTCAAATGTAAAACATAAGACATACTATTTAGTAAACCTAATGCGCTAATGTATATCCCGTGATCAGCAGAACATGTAAATATTGGGGTCCCGCATTGTTTGCAAACAATAAATAACCCTTTTTTTCTTAGACTATATTTTAAGCGTTGTTGTTATTGGCTCATCCTTTGTGTTAACGGGATCACGCTGCGCCAGACATCACGTGGTCAGCGCTCTACACTTGGAGAGGATCTTTTACTTACACACACACCGAAATTAAACTCTGTCATTTTCATCATATTTGTTTATTTCCACTTCATTGAAGGAATAAAATGTGTATATTGGTATATATTCTATGAAATGACAACGTAACGTATACACATGAAAAAAAAAGAAAGATATATTTATTAAATATCGGACAGGGAAAGTAGCATTCAATGACGACAGTCAACCAAAAAACACAAAAAAACAAACACGCAAATAGACAAACGAGAAGGCAAAAGTAATAAAAAATGTAAACGACATCACAAACACAAAAAGGGCTGACAATAGTGCTTCCGCCTTGTGGCCAAAAGGGCCACGGGGGGTTAAACAAGGTTGTTAGTGCACATTGCACATTTGCGCACTTGTGCACCGCACAGTTTCATTTGTGCAGTATGAAAAGCTAGATCGCCTGCATATCTAGGACTCCGAATTTTCTTCTTAAGGTAACACATTGTGTGTTATGTTGAACTTAGACTTTATTTTTGCATATAAAATTCGATTATAGTAACTTTAATAAATACATTCAATAGTAAATTTAGAATTAAAAACAATTTACTTTTAGAAGGTTTTGAATTGATATACATGTTTAATATAGAGATTATAATATTTATCAGCATATTGTTAGGGATTAAGTACTTAAAGTGTATTTCTAGTCAAAGAGAGTATTATCATGTATTAAGGAAAGTTGTTATTTGTTATGTATTACTGATAATTATACTTCATATATTTTCCTACTAAGATAAAAATAAAGAGAGGGAAACTTACTCCTGATTTTATACTTTGTTGCTTACCCCTTAGATGTCAAGAGTTAGATAATCAATAGGATGTCCAAATACGTTAATTTCCCTAGGAGTCCATTTTATTTAAACGTTAAACGCTACCAGCACGTAACATTTTTGGTGACAGCGGTGTGGTCTGTTAATTTTCGAAACAGATCAAGCGATTCGATCATCTACGTTTTATTTTGTGCATGTGATTGTGACATCAACATGGGTCGAAAACGGTTACAATCTGATAGACCGCCATCAATCGAAGAATGCGACGAAATGTCAGAAGCAGGCAACTGCGAAGAATCAACCTCGGGGGGAAATGACATTGAAGGCGAGTCAACATCATCTATGATCATCGTAGATGAGTTTCCACATAGGGTGCCATATTGCAACGATGGTAATGAGGTCAGAACTTCAACTGATGTGAGGCAGATTGAATTTCTTCATGAGTATCAACATGAAAACTACCCAATAAGAAGACCTGTACTACTGTTTGAAGAAAGGTCTGACAACGAGCCTGATCCTTGCTTCCTTAGTAAAGCTAATAATAGTATACAGCTACCATCCACTAGTTCGGCAGACATGTGTAGTCAACCTATAAGTAGAGGTCAACAAGATTCCGAACAGAATCAGCTTATTCACATTTTGAATAATGTTGTTTTAGCATTGCATGACTTGAAAAGCACAAGGTTCTACTCAGAATCATCAAGGCTTGACTTCTACTCAGCAAGGAGATGGGTTACATCCTCCAGCTACAAGTATGATAGATACAACTAAAGCTAAAGTGCCTCGAACAGATTCGAAAGACGAAACTTTGCAACAATCCAGACAGCATGTTATGTTTGATACTAACAGGGTTCAGGATCGTTCATACACAGATAATTATAACAAGAGCAACATCTCACATGGATACAATAAAGAAAGGCGCGCAGAAATGTTGCATGAAAGGGGTAACCGCGAGCACTTAAATCACCCTTCTTGTACTCCCGATGCATTCCAACCCTTTAGTTATGATTATAATAATGGGGACTGCCAACCATCTAGATACCCATGTCATTATGAACAGACATCTAGAGATTATGCTAGGCCAAGAAATATGAACGACAACAGAATGACTTACCGATATCGGAGGCCGGTAAACAGTCGTCATGTTAATCTCCCAGTCTTCGACGGCAAAGATAGTTGGAAAGTCTGGATTAACCGATTCGAAGCCATAGCAACTAGGCAAAATTGGGACAAAGAAACCAAATTAGATCAACTCTTACCGCAAATCCAAGGTATTGCAGGAGAGTTTGTGTTTACTCAACTCCCACAAACGGTGTGGTCAAATTACCCAGAATTAGTTAACGAAATGAACAGCAGATATAGAAAGGTCGAAACATCAAAGACGTTTGCGGCCAAGTTTGCTCGAAGAGTATAACAAACAGGCGAGAATGCAGAATATTTTGCAGCCGACTTAAGGCGACTGTACGACAAGGCTCATAAGACAAGAGATAGCAGAACGAGGCAAGAAGATATTGTAAGACGATTTCTGGATGGTCTGCGTGATGAAGAGGCTCGATTTGAGGTAGAATACCATAATGAGCCAGACAACATTGAGGATGCTGTGTATCTTGTGGTCAACTTTATACAGACTAGACGTCATAGTTCTATCGACCATTACGCAGAGAGAAAAGCAAACAGATATGCCAGAAGGACAACAGACCAATTGAACGGTGATCAATATAGCTCTGAAGATCCAGAGACAGAAGAGATGGAACATGCATATAGAATACCTACGAAGATAGAAGTTCATCAGAAACCGAAACAATCTGCTCTGAAGAATTCTATAAACGAAAAGTCAGAGGTCCCGCCGAGCACAGAGCCGGAGAGTAATCAACTCCTCAAGCAGCTGTTGGCAAAAATTGAAGAGTTATCGCTAATAAGTCAACAGAGGGAGCAAAGGCCAGATTTTCAACGAAAACAAAGACAAAGGAAAGACTACCCTAGAGAGGTTACCTGTTGTAATTGCCAAGACAAGGGACATTATGCACGTGAATGCCCTAATAACAGTCATCAACCACCAATGGGTAGAAATTACCCACAAAACAACAGAACAGGTTATCGACCAGCAAATGTCCAGACACCAAATCCTAACGGAAATCATTTAAAATAGAACGGGCCAGCCCTCGAGACCAAAGGGAGGCCCACTTTAATAAGATAGGTCAAAATAAATGCGAAACCTTAAAATCGGTAAAGAAAGTTAAAACATTGGCTGATGGAGTATATGTGAAAGGTTTCATACTAGGTCATCCAACAGCAGACAGTGGAGCATCAAAGCGTGTTTTGTCAAAGAAATTATATGATCAGCTTGATGAAGATAAGCGACCAACTTTGAGGAAATCAGCAAAATTGGTAGGGTGCAGGAGGGACATTACTTAAAGAATACGTCAAAGCAGAATTTGATATTACACTTGGATCAATGACCATCAAACAAGTTATTTTCGTGGCCGATATCGACGATGAAGCTCTACTTGGGGTAGACGTTCTTCAGAATGGTAGAAATGGACCTGGAGATATTTTACTCAGCAAAGAAGTATTATTGTAAGACGAGCATGACATTACGTTTGCGACCTATTAATTATCCTACCCGGTCTGATCCGTGGTTTTAGTCTAAACTCGCGGGTTTGACAGGGTATGATGTGATGCGGCTTCCGCGAAAATAGTCCCATCGTGATTACTGTTTTCTTTTGCTCCCTGACAAGAAGTATGCTTTACAGGTGTCGATTTATTAACAAATTGATGTTATTGCACAACACTGGTCATGTATAAATAGTATATGGTAGTTTTTAAGCAAACTAATTGTATCCCTTATATGATACATATAACCGCATCACGCGTATAAATCGACATAAATGAAAGAAGAACAACATGGCGGCCATTCTTTTGTTCGGGATTTTCATTCAGAAATCAAATAAACTGGATTTAATAACATGGCCAGAACAATTATTGGATGTGTTAACATTTCGCTAGAGAGTTGGGGCAATGGATGATGCATTACTTAGTTAGTAAGCTGAGACGGAGTTTCCAGGAAAAGTACTTTTCAGGATTTCTGATGAAGTTTTGCCCGGCGCATTCAATCCTTCATCAAGTTCATGACGTTAGAACTTGATGCGTTGAAGTTGAACGGTGGCGACGGTGTTTATGATAGTAAAACCTCAGAATGGTAAGTGTTGTATTTTATAACATGTATACATTTAGAATAATCCGTTGTAAAAAAAATGCCTTCAGGAAACGTCCTTTAAAAAGTGATGTTTTTTTTTTTAACAGTAGCGATGCGTAATGACACAATTAGACTCTTTTCACATATAAAACATTACATCAAAGTGAACACTGTAAAAACAATATAAACTTGACAGGAATGAAATGTCATGACCATGTACCCTGCCCTCTCTCTCAACCAACTTTCATGCAGTCTGTTGTCAGAGCTCAACATGTAGAATCTCCGATTATCTAGGAGGACATGTCAGTCAGATTGTAGCAAGTCACATGTAAATGTAAAGGGAATTTTAATTCAGTTAACAGTGAGTTCTAAAAATCATCTTTGAAATAAGTTATTTTCCATTGCCTATGCACACGCATTGGCAGTACTCCACCTAGGCTCGCGTTAACCATTCGCCAAATCACCATAGGCAAAACGAAACCCGAACTGTCGAATGAAAATCTTTCGAAATACATAGCAAATGCACCAGACTTTGGCGATCTGGCGAATCCATATATAACAGGTGGTGAAAAAATCATTCCTCAACCGGGACTCGAACCCAGGGTCTCTGGTTTACCGTACCAGCGCTCTAACCACTGAGCTATCGAGGACATACGGTTAGGAATCGATATTTCACCATATACCTGTACCCGGTTACATACACCCCCACCAGATTGAAATTCGTCCCTAATGGAGTTAACTAAATAATTATCGCAGTGTTTATTGAAAACCGTTGTCAAAGTGTGTGCGATAGATGCCGCCCACTGTTCCGCCTCTCGCTGTCAATCAACTAGTTTGTGTCCCCACCTCACGCACACAATATTATCCATATATTTAATTGCGTTATTGAGCCGGGTAAATATCAAATTATGTGGCGCCCTCTTAAGGCCATAATAGCTGATCAAAACAGCAAGTGCACGAAGTGTGACACGGTTTGTTTAAAGCATACTCTTATAACTTACTTTTGATGTGTATGCAAACACGGTTTTAGGCCTTCAATTAAAGTTACAAAATATCTCGGCAAAAGTCTGGCTAAATAAATTCTAATTTGGCTAAAGAAATTTTTAGGGCTAAAAGCTTTAAATTCCTAGCGCTAGCCTAGTCCAGACAAGACGCGTATCTGCGTAATTACGAACATTTTTACATCAAAAACTCTCTTATGAGGGCGGGTGGTGCATAGTTCTACCCCAACAAAAGTGGGTGATATGCCTTCACCACAAATAAATCAACTGTCATATATAACCTTACATGTGTTGAATATGACGTAAAACATCATACAAACAAACAAATCATCAAAAACTAGTGATGTGCAATCGGTTAAAATTTACAATCGATCATCCAGGTTACAATTGGTTGGATGTAACCGATCAATCATTGGTTATAATCGGCTAGTCAGCATAAAGTTTAAATCTGTATTTCAGGCCTTGAACTTAAAACAAGTTTTTGAATGTATTCATTCCTGTCTAGTTTATAATGCCATTGTAATTTTATTTTAATCAGTGAAGTAATTCTAACCCAAATATAAATGTGTTTATTTGTGTACATGCTCATTTTAACAGGTTTATTTCCCAACTGTTGTTTCCTGCATAGGTTTATTTCAATTTTTAAAATTAATCAAAGTGAAATTTTACATTTAGCCGTTGGTCGTTTATATACTTTCATAATCGATCATCATAATCAAATGCCTAAGTATTAAAACTGATGATCGGTTACAATCGATTAATCGGTACATCACTATCAAAAACATTAAAAATAAGATAAACGAGTACAAGAATGTATTAAAAAATCGTCTTTAAGTATCGAGAACCAAATACCTGCATACACACTTGAAACTTCAGTAGAAAAATCGAATGCATCCAATCATACTCAATACTTACTGATGTTAGGTATTGAATGACAATCAAGTGACCTCCAGCAATTACTAGTCGATGCTTGCAAGGAAAAAAATGAAGTCGGCTGTTTGACACAAATTAATGCCATTTAAAAAAGACAGACAGCTTTAATGAATATATATATAAAGCAGACGAGGAAATATGTTATGTTTTTTGGTAACAACTAAGAGTAAACATTTTACATTAATGTTTTTTTCAAAACTTGTTTTAAGAATACGCATTAGTAAATGTAAATTTTTCATGCGTGATGAAAGCTTATCTGGAGCACTGCAGTATTGTTACACTATAGCCTCCAGACCCGTATTGCAATTTGTAAATCTTGCATTACGGTTTTAACTTTGTTCAAAATAAATGATGTCATTAATTTGTAGCTCTAGTTTAAATTAGCTATCCCGTCAACATCAGTCAAATCTTACATTACAATATGTACGCCATTTCTAAAGCTACTGATGGCTATTTATATAATATTATTTGTATATATATATATATATAACTTACAATTTTGAGAATCTTTAACTAAAAACCCAAAACTGGACCGTCGAACTAAGTTTTATGCATATTCAATCACGCTTATTTTAAGAACCCATGAAAATCATATACTTTTATTTGGCACATATATATTGACTGATGATTGTTATATATGACCTAAACAGCTGGATAGAGTTTTGATGAACGGTTTTGTTGTGTAATTTTGCCATTACAGGGTTTTTCCTATACTTAGGGGAGATAACCCATACCGTTACAATTGGGAATTTTAAAAAAGTTTTATTCTCAGTACTTGTCACACTAACCCTTTTTTTTCAATTGGAAACTTTTGTCTCAAAATTGGGGAAAATATATGTTTTGGCATTGGGAATATAGCCCAATCATGAATTGCTATAAAAACAGCCAGGCCTTTTTCTGCCCATTTTGGGAAAAAGACCCTGGACAAATTGGGAAAATTAACGCCGTAAATTTTGCCCAATTGGGAACAAATTTAATCGCTTTACGCCTCAAATTGGGAATTTTCATAAGTTAGTTGTACATAAATATCAGGTTGTTTTAAGTGCCTGGTTTCAATACATGATACATGATTTAAATATTGTTATTTTTATAGTATTTCCTTGTTAACATTTCTATATTTGACCTGACTTTGTAAATATTTTGCAATAAAGCATTGAAACTACAACCGTGTTCTTTATTTCTATATAACACATAAAAATTAATCCAAAAACTATAACAGTGTTCACTGTTAATCATCAACGTTAAATAAACATCATTCCCGATTAGCTTGCAATTATTCACAAAACGTTGTAGTTCCACGTCCCGTTATTATAAACAACCCCAAAACGAACGCGTTCCGTGATTGGGAAATATATTAGACTAAACCGTGTGACGTCATGACTGTTGATATTTATTATTTCCGGTTTCAATTTGAGAGCGTCCTGGTAATATTTCAGCTGTTTTTCTTACGTTTCACGCACATACTGTAAATTTGATTTTGTAATGTTTAATTCCTTCTTGAATTCGTCCTCGTCCTTTGGACTAGGAAGGGGAATTTTATTTCAGAATTGAAACTATATTTGGCATTTGGAACGGGTCCGATAGTCGGACCCGTGACAATAGTAGAAAAAGGCCTGACAGCCCAAAAAAATGCATTAATTGGTGGGGGTTTTACTTATTAAAGTGGTTTTGTTGAACTGTGCCTTTAAAACTTGATGACTTACAGGTTTATTTTTTTATTTTATAGTCAATAAAATGACACTTCAATATGAACATGATGAAAAGTGCAATTTAGAACTGAATTTACCTTTCTATATTTTTAATATTAATGATTAAACAAATGCAAATTATGTAGAAAAAATTATGGGGATTATACTGCAAGTTTTTAAATCAAGATTGCCATGTGTCCCTTTAAACTAAAGTGACATACAAATGTGGTTTAGCTTGACTTCTTGAAAAAAGCAAATGTGTTTGTAACAAGTTTAACGGTCACTCTCTTAGGAAACCACCAAGGAGGCATAGTGGTAGAATGTCCGCCTCGCATGCATGAGGTTGTGGGTTCAATCCTCGCCCAAGTCATACTTCATATATATATGGTACTGGTGTTCAGGGTGAGAAAGTTCTAGGCCCATTTTCCATATTTTATCTCGATGTACATGGAAGATTAGCCTGGCATGTTCATGCCTTTTAGGCGCCATATAACCTTTTCATGTGTTGGTGCGCCTTAAAATCCCAATTCAATTCAATTCAACTATTACTTGAGTCTTGACGTTCAGCATTATAAGAGTAATGCTAAGGACAAGTCTTCCCAGCATGATGTAATTATAATTACACACTGGTGATATGACTGAAAGATTATTAACAAAATACACTGGTACATTTATTTTTTTACCACAAAAGAAAGGTTGTGCTTTTAGAGCATTTTAGAAATATGGTATTCAGAGCTCTTAGGATAAGCTGCGTATCTGCGTAATGTACAGATATATATAAGCCAAAAAATGCAGAACTTTTTGTTCTGCGCGTATTAAAAAAGTAAACAAATGTGAGAAAAACAAAAAATATTTATTTCAGTGCGTAGCGAAACATAAATACATAGCGTTTAAACTTTTGCCAATCGCCGTATTCAGAATTCATGGTTCTATTGTCAAACTGGTCCGTACTTGTGTAGTCTTTGAATTAAATTTTCATGTCACTAGCCCGAATTCTTATATATACTCCATGAAAACCCGTACATTTTCCTTAAGCCCAACTATATAAGTTTAAAAAAATCACTAGCCCGAATGACAGTTTACTAGCCCCGGACTTGGGGCTAATGGGTTATTCGAAGACTGCTTGTAACTGGTGTGTAGATGTAGAATAGGTTTATTTACTATTTGAACATATTCAGAAAAAATCTATGCGTGACAAAATTGTCAAGCAAGCCTTTTAAATTATAGAAAGGTTTGATGTTTATGTTTACCTCAGTTTAACTGTGTTGAAATTAAGAAATAATAAATGAGTACCTGTGTTTTATCGGTGAATAAAATACAGTTAGGAGTTCGGATGCGTAGTAATTAAATCACGAGTGCGTTAGCACGAGTGATTTAATTACTCGCATCCGAACGACTTATTCGAGTTGGTATCAAAAACAGAATTCGAAAAGTAGTCGCTGCAGACCACTTTGTCATTCCTCCTCAGTGTGAAGCAGTAATCGATGTGTACGTGGAACGTCCAGAGTATGACGATTGGAGTGAGAACACTAATCACATCATAGAACCAACAGAACATTTTCGTCAGCAATACCCTCTACAAATGGCGAATGTGATAGTTGATATAAATAGTGGCGCAACAAGTAAAGTGATAGTTTTTAATCCATTTCCTACTTCAGTTTCGATAAAGCAGGACGCGATTGTAGGGCAAGCAGAAGCAATCAACAACATTCAAGGGATATTACTTGCTCAAGAAAATGAAATAGATGACACCAACAATAGCGCTACTCGACGAGTACAATCTGGTGATATGAATGAAACAACAGGGTTGACGGCACCAATAAATGAAAAACCGACCGTCCCCGAACAACTCACCACTTTATTTGAACGGCCCATCAAAGGAAGATCACAACAAGAAAGAGATAAAGTAGCCAGTGTATTAAGTATATTTCAAGACAGTTTGTAGAAACACGAGTGGGACATAGGTCTTACAAACCTTTCAGAACATGAGATTAGTACCGAAGATGCGCGTCCAATTAAACAAGCACCGAGACGTGTTCCTTTAGCCTTCGCTGACGAAGAGAAAAAGGCGATCGAGGATCTTCTAGCAAAAGGTGTGATAAGGAAAAGTACTTCGCCATGGGCAAGTCCACTTGTACTGGTAAAGAAAAAGTCAGGAGCAGTTAGACCCTGCGTAGACTACCGAAGACTTAATGCTTTAGTCAAACCAGATGGTTATCCTATGCCTAGGATACAAGATTGTCTCGACACAGTGGCAGGAGCTAACTTGCTTAGCACATTCGACTTGACCAGTGGATATTTTCAAATTCCACTTAAAACTGAAGATATACCTAAGAGTGCATTTGTTTGCAAATATGGTCATTATGAGATGGTCAGGATGCCATTCGGACTCAGCAACTCTGGTAGTACCTTTCAACGTACAATGAAACTTGCTCTCCAAGGGCTGCAATGGGAAACTTGCTAACTTTGTATTGATGATATCATTGTGTTTGGAAAAGACTTTGATCAACATATCGACCGAGTACAGCAAGTGTTAGAAAGAATTGAGAAGGAGGGTCTTAAGTTACGACCAGATAAATGCGAAATTATTCAAGAAGAAGTTGCATTCCTTGGTCATGTAGTGTCTCGTCACGGGATACAGCCAAACCCATTGAACATCGCCAATATAATAGAATGGCTTATTCCTACAAATGTAAAACAAGTTAAACAGTTTGTGACTATGGGGTCATACTATAGGAAGTTTGTGGAAAACTTCGCGAAAATGGTACGTCCAATGATCGAACTCACAAAGAAAGGTTAAGAATTCCAGTGGAGCACAGCCTGTCAAAAAGCATTCGATGACACAAAAGCCGCCTTAGTGAGTCCAGATTGATGGGATACCCAATCCACGATGGAGGGGAATTCATACTCGAAGTTGACACCTGTGACGTAGGTATCGGTGGAGTTCTTCAACAAATACAAGATGGAAGAGAGCGCGTCTTATCCTATGGCAGTCGAGCACTTAACAAAGCAGAACGAAATTACTGCATAACTGAAAAGAAGCTTCTCGCCGTTACATATTTCATAGAATACTACAGACAGTACCTTCTTGTAGGCGTTTTCTAGTCAGAAGCGACCACCAAGCATTAGTGTGGCTCTTCCGGTTAAAAGAACCGAGAGGGAAAACTGCTAGATGGATTGAAATACTGGGACAATATGATTTCGCAATTGAATATAGACCAGGCAGTAAACAAGGACACTGTGACGCCCTCTCAAGATGTGAGAATCCAAAAGATTGCGATTGCCCTCTTCAAGATATGAATGAACCACTCAAGTGCGGACCATTTAAGAAATGCAAAAAAACGAGCTGAAGATATGATGCTACAAGGAGCTTATGATCATGAAGTCTTCCCATCACCAGGGAGTGGTACCGAACAGTCCCCACCAAACGAAAGTAGTACAGAACGGTCTACAGGGAAAGACAATAGTGTAGACATAGTAATAGAAACAGTTAGAAGTACGCTCCAATCTGTTAGCGAACCAGGTCCATCAACAGCACTAGATATTACCAGAGATAGAAGCACAACAAAGGCAGACATCTCGTTCTGTTGGGCCGGAGGAATAAACCTGTCGGATGTAAAGGTACTGCAAGAAAAGGACCCCGACATATTCCCCATATTAGAAGCAAAACGGTTAAATCAGCGCCCGAACAGTGATCAAGTGTTGACCATGAGTCCAGCTTCAAGACACTACTTGGTATTGTATGAAAGTACCAAGAGCACCAATGGGAACCATCAAAACAGGAACACCATGGGATGTGGTCGCAACAGACTATCTAGGACCTTTACTCATAACTCCTAGGGGTAATATATATATTTTTCTACTCACAGATCACTTCAGTAAATATGTTGAGGTTCTTCCAGTTCCGGACCAGACAGCAGAAGTGTGTGAACAGAGAATATTAAATGACTTAATATCTCGATGGGGGTGTCCCCTAGCCATCTGTAGTTACCAAGGAGGGAACTACGAGATTAAGATCTTTAGCGAACTCTGCCGAATGCTGGAAGTCAGGAAAACAAGAACAAGTCCCCGGAACCCAAGAAGCAACGGTCAGTCGGAGCGGTTCAACCGCACACTTCTCAGAATGACGAAAGCGTACTTGTGCGGAGAACAAGACCAATGGAATTTGAACCTTGGCTGCCTTGCTCGAGCATACAGAGCTACTCCAACTGGTCTCACGCCAATCTTCCTGACCATGGGTAGAGAAGTTAGACTGCCATCTGAGCGTGTCTTCAGTAGTTCTACAACCAATGGGCAAGACCAAGTAACATCAACGGTGACTATGTAGATATGCTGAGGTCGGGAATGCAACATGCACACGAAGTAGCCAGAACACATTTATCAGCGTCTGCAAAGCGCAGCAACGAAATTTATGATACCAAAATATCGTTGAACGATTTCAAGGTCGGAGATATAGTGTGGTGTCTTTCCGAGAGTAGGAAAGTGGGAATCACACCAAAGCTACAAAAGGTGTATGGAGGCTCCTACCTGGTGAGAGAGAGACTGTCACCCATGAACTTGGTTTAAACATATTTTATTTCCAAATAGTTACAACAATACACAACATTTGTACACAAAAACAAAAGGATCAGAACGAAATATAAAATCTTATAGAGTTCTTATCCACTGGTTGAATATGGTAAGGATAAGATATGTTTGTATCACTCGATAGAAATAATGCTAATACTAAAAGGAGAAAAAAATGTAGCAACAATTTAAGGAATAAGAAAACAATCGATTTACATTAGAGAATGCAGAAACGAAAATAACGAAAACAATATGAGTATGAATTAAGAGAAGTGGAGAAAGGTAGCAGGGACTAACCTATAAAAAAATAAAGGAACGGGATTCGCACAGAAGACATAGCCGATAGGGTTTAGGCATTTATGAGCACACCAATGAAACAAGTTCATATTGCCTGCATCTCCCTATATAAACTAAAACCGTTTACTAGTCAATATGTATTTCTGGACCGATTTAAATATATTTGAATTCACATCGTATGAAAGGCTTAAGTCGCCAAATAGTACATTATTTAAGGTAACAGGGCATAGTAGATTCAGTTCCTGTTATAGGGTCACACGCGAATTATCGTATAATGGGCATTCCAAGATAAAATGGTAAGTACTTTCAACCCCTGCACATCTACAAAGAGGAAATTCGACGATGCTTTTATTGAACAAGTGTTCGTTCAAAGAAATACAATTTGTTCGTAAGCGTGCATGGAGTATCTGTGCTCTTCTATTTCCCGTGCAATAATATTTAGGAATTTGAATTTTGTCACGATTGAGGTGTTGCTTAAAGGTAATAATAGAGCTGGAGTTACTTGCATCAACAGGGAGATTGTTTCATTCTCGAATAGCAGAAGGTAGGAAAGAAGTTGAATATAATTGTGTACGAGAGAATGGTACTTGGAAGTCATCTGAATTTCTTAACCTATAATTTGATGCTGCCCTGACCATAGGGGGTACTAGTGATGTAAGATAAGGAGGAGTTGCACTATTGACAATTTTATATAAATGTGTAAGTTTGTGTTTACTTCTTCGAGTCTCAAGTGTTTCCCAACCAATATCTTTGTAAAGGTCGTGGATAGATACCAATTGTGTTGCCCCTATGACTATACGTACAGCTTCGTTTTGGATTTTATCAAGGTCTTGTTTTTTCATAATTGGTACAATTGTCCCAGATGACGTCACCATATTCTAATAGAGGTCTGATGAAAGAAGTGTAAATAACTTCTAAAGATTTCCGATCAAGCTGAAATTTGAGTTTACGCATGATATTAATGCGTTTCCTTGCCTTATCTTTTACATATTCGATGTGTGAATGCCAGGAACAGTCATTCGAGAGATTGATACCAAGGTGTTTGTGGGAGGATACTTCAGATATTTGTTCATTTGACATTATAAGGGGTGGGTGATGAGGTGGGTTTCTTTTGCGAGATATTAACATGGATTAGGTTTTAGAAGGGTTGAAAGTAACTAGCCATTTCTCCACCCATTCAACTATTTTTTGGATGTCCTGATTAATTATATTCGCAGTATTTATGACGTCACTATCCTTGTAAATAATAAAGTACAAACTTGTATCGTCAGCAAATAAACGAATGTGTGAATTAATATTTGAAACAATGTCATTAATATATACAAGGAAGAGAAGGGGGCCCAAAACAGAACCCTGTGGAACACCGGCGTTCGTTTTGTTCGATTTAGATTTTTGTCCAGGAATAACCACACGTTGTCGTCTGTTACTAAGATAGTCAGCAATAAGTTTAATAATATGACCAGAAATACCAGCAGCCTTGAGTTTAAACAAGAGACCTTTGTGCCAAACACGATCAAATGCTTTACTTATATCAAAGAATACTACCCGGATTTCCTTTCCGGCGTCAATTGCCTGACAAAATGAGTTGTACAAGTATGTGAGTTGATTAATAGTAGAATCGCCAGGCATGAATCCTGATTGAAAAGCAGAAAGAAAGTTAACTTCTCTTAAGAAATTGAAAATATGCTTGAAAAGTAGTCTTTCAAAACCTTTATCAATGACACTCAAAAGCGAAATAGGCCTATAATTATTTACTTGTGATGGATCACCTGCTTTAAACACTGCACATACAAAGGACTCTTTCCAAGTATCTGGGAAAATGCCTAAACAATTGATTTATTAAAGAGATCACATAGTGGACAGAGAGCTCGTAAGCAAGTTCCCTCAAAACCCGATTGTTTATTTCGTCTGGGCTAGTTGCTTTCCCGGATGGTAGTGAAAGTAGGACCTGGTGAACCTCATCAGCTACCAGCGTCAGTGTATCGAGTGTAGAATGTGTAATGACTTGTTCGAAGTTGGGAGGATCGGTATTTTTGTCATTCAATAAAGTTTGATTTTGGAAGAAATCATTCAAGATATTTGCCTTTTCATAATCATCTGTAATTATGGAACCGTTATTGTTGAGGGGAGGTAATGATGATTTTTCGTTAGGTTTTATAAGTGATTTGAGAGTTTTCCACCAATCCTAGTTATAGTTTTTAATTTATTTGCAATATTATCAAAGCATAGTTGCTTGGAGGTACGAATTTCTGAAATAACTTTATTACGTAACAATTTCTAGCCCTGATTTGGCGTTTGATGTTATTATTTATCCACGAAGGCTCGCAATGCCTTATTCGGACGGTCTTAGTGGGAATGAACTGGTTACTCAAGTCAATAATCTTGTGTGTTATATTAAGTGCATATATATTGATATCATCGTGGATTAAGTCGTTCCAGTTAGTCATTGAAGCATGATCTCTCATGCGATTATAATCGCCTTGTTCATACAACCAAATCCGCCGTGTAAATGATTTTGCCTGTTGCTTTTTGAACTTAAAAATGCCGTAGATTGGACAATGATATCTTGTGTCCTGGTCTAGAAAAGGCACGGCAACTCCACTAGTAATTAGACTATTTGTTTCGGAAACAAGAAGGAGATCAATAAGAGAAGCCGAGGTCTCGGTAAAATGAGTTGCGTCCTTAATTGCCTGTTCAAGGCCAAATTGTTGACAGAGTGAGTTAATTTTTCGTGCGGTTTATTGAGAAAGCATATTGAAGTTGAAGTCACCCACAATTATAATATCCTTAATGCATGTATCAAATGCAAGGTTGATTGAGTCTTCTATACTACTATTGTATAAAGCGTCGGAATTAGGTGGTCGATAAAATGTATCTAACAATAATCTTTTTTTGTTCAGACAAAGCTCTATCCAAATACATTCAAGGTGGTTGAGTTCGAGGTCTTTTCTACGGACAGGATGAAGAGAGTTTTTGATGTATACCATAACAACGCCATGACTATCACTGAGACGGTCCTTACGTTCAGGTTTGTGGAAAGACGGAAAAGTGAGGTCATTCGTATCAATCGAATCATTGAGTGGATAACCCTTGCAATAAACAAACTTAAGAAGAAGGCAAAAGACCAGCCAGAACAGGGCAAGTCGTAAATATAGGGAAACGGACAATAAACACATGTTTATTTAAACTTATTCTTAAGGAATAAGTCACATTTGACTACATGTAGTAATGTTTTTCTTGTTATTTGTTTGGGTTTTCTTGTTATACAAAACAAAACCTTTTTTTTTTTGAATAAAATTTGAAATATGAAGTTAAGAGTTACTGAAGGAATTGTGAATACATACGGATATATTTGAAGAAACTGTATTGCGTTCAAACTTCAATATAATAAATTTATGACACTCAGAGGATAGTGTGTTGTGTGTTGTTCAGCGGATTTGGAATAATTTAGCAGGTGTGAAAAGTCAACGATGTTTCAATGTGACCAAGATTATAAGTGCAACGTGAAGACCCAGCAGTACTATTAGCGAGAGAATTTTGAGCGACAGTGTTAGAATGAAGAGTATCCGACCAGCGTGGTGTATGAGAAATACACCGGGTAGAAGAGAAAGACAAGCGATCGAGTAATTCATCAGTGAGCTGAGAATAAGAGAGGACCTGTAAATAGGAGTAGCCATGCGGACGACAGAAAGATCACTGAAGGGGAATTTGTAGATATTGTGGATCGACTGGTCGAAGGATCGAGTACACTAGAGTGTCGCTAGAAGATAATATTCTGTAACTGCAGGTCATCAGGGTATGCAAAGGAACGGGAAATTCCGCCAGTATGTGAAACACAATGTTGATAGTATAAAACTGACGACATAATTGAACATCGAGAATGTTGCTAATAAAGAAGTCTAAGACAGTTTAAATCGAGTAAACAGTTTAGATTTCAAGGTTACATCTACTAGAAATCCAACCGCGGTTGATTATAGGATTCAACAACTTTAGAGGAAGTTGCATCGTGATATAAGCGGTTCACCTTCGATTTAGTAGAGGCGATACGTTTTGTGGAAATAAATATTGATTAAACAACACAAATACGATAGCGATGCTTTGATTATTGAGCGATACCCTGACCCTGGTTTATAAAAATAAGTTAATAAACCAAATAGTAATTATATGTTTTTGTCTACTCTGTAGGGGGATGTCGACAACTGTTGTTCTGTATTTGTAGAACATATTCTGTATTTGGAGCATCACAGCGATCGAGTAAACAGGTGATATAGCAGTCTACTCTACAAGAGATGTCGATTATACAACATTCGTGTTCAATTACAATTACACAGTATAGATATTATTCCACAGTAGAATACCAAAGGGCCATGAGGCAAAGCGTGAATTTGTGCAGCCAAAGTCTTCTAGTATAGCCTGCCAGATGGTGATCACCTACATAGGAGCCTTGTTGTTTTAATTAGTATTATTGCCTTTCAGTAAGAGAACGATACGACACACCTTTGGTCAAGGAGAATGTTGAAGCTTCCTCAGCTCAAACTATATGCATATGTGATTGAACTTCACCACTTTTGAAAATTCAGGTATTCCTGCAAGAACTACAGATGTGCTAGAGATGACATCATTTTATCTATGCGTTCAGCTCACGAGTTAGAGTCGATATGGGACAGCATACTTATCTAGCTGAGTCAGATCCGACGTGTATTCGAAATGTG